>JAWPHD010003967.1:0-200987 GCA_037043455.1 Cyrtodaria siliqua
TTTGAGAAGTGTACAAGTCATTGTGCACAAAATATGGAAAAATGACAGTATCATTAATTTGTTAGTGTATTTCACATTTTCATCCCCCTGAGGGACCCTGGCTGCGGAGCATCATCATATTGTTTCATTTGAGACATAGTTACAACAAACAAACAAAAACTGCTCCCAAAACCCCGCCCCCACCCCGCCCCACCCGCCCCACCCACCCTGGGACCCCGGGCCAGACGTCCGAGTTTGCGAATAAAATCGTTTAATATGTTGTTTATCTTTCATAGTCGATTACATTATTAAATATACAAGTCATGTGCAAAAATATGGAAAAATTACAGTGTAATTTATTTTTTCAGTGTATTTCACCTTTTTGCTCCGGCCAGCCCCCCACCACACCACCCCTCCCCCCCCCCCCTCCCCCCCCCACACACACACAACCGTCTACCCCATGGACTTGGAACCAAAAATAATGTGCTCTTGCACGCCGGTCATCATATAGTAAAGTCATATACCCTAAGTTTGGTTGAATTCCGTTTCAGCGGTTTAGGAGGAGATGCGGTACGGACGGGGGACGGGATATGAAAAAAATGTTGGATACGTAAGATATATTCTTGGAGAATGTAAATAAATACTGAAAAGGTGATCCTTTGGAAGCAACAAAACAAAAGAGAACAGTAGCCTCGGTTTTATTGAGTCTGTACATGAGAGGTAATTATAAGATGCACGGCCCTCACACCTCCTTAGCACCGGGCTTAAGCGATATTCTAATGTAAAGCAACAGAATGGGCTTGATGATCCTAAAGGACCAGAAAAAAATAACACTACTGATTGATAGTCGGGGCGGCTTTTCCACGGCCGCCAGACAGAAAGAAATAAACGCTAGTGCAACTGTCAATAAATACTGAAAAGGTGATCCCTTGGACTGCGCCTGTCACAGTGACCTAGTTTTCAGGATTATCGTCAGTGCTTGATGAGAGGAAGGGTGCTGGTTAACTTTGATGAAGATCGGACGATGATAATGCTGAGATATAACAAAAAGTTACTTCCCCACCACCGAACTAAAATATAAGGTTAACGTAACGCATATTTTGGAGAAAGTATTTCATAGTGACCTAGTTTTCAGGCTATAGTCAGTTGCTTGATGAGAGAAAGGTGCTGTTAAAATTTTATGAAGACCGGACATCGTCATGAGAAGAAAATAACACAAAAACCTAACCACGCCCCCCAGCCTCGGCAACACCCCCCCCCCCCCCCAAACCCACCCCCCCCCACTCCCCCCCCCCACACACACACCACCCCCACCCACGCCCACAAAAGATGAACTCCCCACACCGCTCAAACTCAAAAAGGTGAAACGTAACGCACATTTTGGAGAAATTTTGATGAACATCGGATATGGTTATGCTTAGATATAACAAACAAGTTATTCCAACCCCCCCCCCCCCCCGCCCCCACCCACACCCCACCACCACCACCCCCACCCCCACCAAACTTAAGCAAAAAGGTTGACGAAACGAATTTTGGAGAAAGTAGTGACCTAGTTTTGAGGGTATTGTCAGTGCTTGATGAGTGGAAGGTGCTGTTAGAATTTGATGAACATCGGACATGGTAATGCTGAGATATAACACAAAAGTTAATTCTGCCCACGCCAAACTTAAACAAACAGGTTAACGTAACGCATATTTTAAAGAAAGTAGGACCTAGTTTTCAGGGTAAGGTCAGCGCTGGATGAGCGGAAGGTGATGTTAAAATTTGATGAACATCGGACATGGTAAAGCTGTGATATAACACAAACACTTAATTCTCTTCCCCACTCAACTCCCTCCCTCCCCCGCACGCCCAAGCGTATACAAAATGGTTAACGTAACGCATATTTTCGAGAAAGTATGTCATAGTGACATAGTTTTCAGGGTATGGTCAGTGCATGATGAGAGGAAGGTGATGTTAAAATTTGTTTTTCGCCGCCCGCCCTGTTGACGCAAATCTATAAGCCATTTTTTTAAAAAAAATTAAATACTGAAAACTACAAAGGCAATAAATCTAATTTTAATGAAAATTACAAAGGCGATAAATCTAATTTTAATGAAGTTACGGTTCTTGCACGCTGCGCTCCCTCTTATTGTCCTTTATCATTGTGAGAAATGTCATTGTAAACCCGTAGTAGTTTTGAGTTAATGCTCCGGACAAAAATGGGACCGACGGAAGAACGGACGGACAAAAAGGCTACTATATGTTCCCGAAACTTTCGGGGAGCATAAAAACAGAAAGCCACAAAGCAAGTACTCAATGACTTGTCAAAACCATAGCAACGAGATAATACACCCATTAATGGCACGCCACGACAAGACTGAAGACATACAGCCATTACGTTACCGTCCCTTATTTAGATAGACGTATTCATAAGGTCCACAATCTGTCCTGTCAAAAGTCGATTTCCTCTTTTAGAAAAATCGTTAAGGTCGCGATTATTTCCCCCATTAGCTCATTTTATTTTGACCAATAGTATTGTATTTCCTCTCTCGGTGCATGGACAGTCGACATTTGATACAGCCTGCAATGTCATTAATAAAATACGCCCGTTTTTGATCGTCTCTATCGTCAATTAGTACAAGCAGCTTCTTTTGTATAGGAGTAGTATCGCGGAACAAAATGTTTCCATTTCGCAATAACCATAAAGAGCTAGACATTTTACCGCATTGTTATGCGATCAGAAGGTTGTTAAACTCCCATTAAAATGGGAACGACGCATTTAAGTGCCAATACGTCATGTGACTTCATAACGTCATATCATTCAAACGTTGGATATAATATTATACACCTAACTACTTTTGTTGAGAGTCAATGTATAAAGCTATTCATGCAAGGGAGTGACTATTGACCCAAAGCAGTAAACTATTGACCGAGACGAAATCCAGGTCAACAGTATACGATTGAGGGTCAATAGTCATTCCCGAGGATGAATAGTTTTAGTCATTATATAATCATTTTTCTACGTAGTTTTTATTGGCTGAAAAGCAGTCACGTGAAAGTCATAAGTATGAACTACTGACTTGAAAACGTGTTCAAACGTGTCCAATCCGGTTTAAACCAGACTTGCGATTCAATAGTTCATCTTTCGGGTGAATAGTTCTCTTTCCGAGTCAATAGTATCTTCCAGATCATTCAAGCGCTTTGTTACCAATGTCAACTTTACCAAATCTCTCAATGACATAGAATAAAAATTAACAGGACGCGCAACATTTTCATTTATCAACTGAGGAAGAATTGGAAGAATTAGTGCAAGCAACATTCACAAGCAAAGTGCTAAAAGAAAACATTGTTTCCATATTAAAAATAAATTACTTATCGTGACACATTCTCTATGATTCAATATAATAAAACAACTATCTACTTCTGTTCTGTCAACTGTCTACTTCTGTTTCTGTCAACGGTTATAACTATTCATCCTCGTTAATGACTATTAACCTTCAGAAGTGAATTAACTATTGACCGCGACTGCATCTCGGTCAATAATTCACTGCTTCGGGTCAATAGTCATTCCCTTGAATGAATAGTGTTAACCATTGACTTCAACAGAAATAGATAGTTGTATACTATTTACTGAAACATAAGTAGATAGTTGTTTTATTATACGTAATCGTATAAACTGCATCAGTTTTCTTACATTTTGCACTACTTGTTTACATGCATGGGAAAACGTAACCGTCATTCTTAGACTATTGACCTGAAAAAAAAGACTATTGACCGCAAAACCAATTGAACCGGATAGAAACGTTCTAAATTCAATAGTTCAAACTAATGACTTCCACATGACTGCCTTTTAGCCAATGAAAACTACGTATTTAAAATGATATATAACAACAATTAATGTTTCATTGTAAGGAATTTGGCGAGTTAAATAAAATTCAAACTTAAAGGGACACTGTCCGTAAGTAAGCAGATCGGGAGCATAACCAAATAACTGTGTGACTTTTATTCAGTGAAATATATACATGAAAACATGAGCATAGACACTAAAAAGTCTGTAGTAATACATTCGTGAGCTTGAAAAAAAAAAGCTTAAATTATTATTTGTAAATAAAGTGGGACCCACCGTATTTACCTTTTCTGCGATCACGTGACTTCCATTAGCGCATTAGGTTTTGACAATAGTATTTAGAGCGTAATATGTATAGCCCGCTTAGCTCAGTTGGGAGCTAGGTCGACCACTTTACGTTCACTATTATTACCGCGAGTGTAATTTTAGTTTGGGCTGCGAGTTCAAACGCCCGAAATGGTTTCTCTTTTGTTTTGTACCGCGATTGAATTCCGTCAATGAATTCCGTCAAACAATCCTGCTTTAATTAGTAAATATTCAGTAATGTTTGGTGTGTAATGTGTGCGAACATAATTAGTGTGTGTTTTATAAGCTAAAAGTTACGGACAGTGTCCCTTTAATCTTTCGAGCTAGAAATTATACCGCATTGTCATTCAATCAAATGTTATTATTGATCACTCTTGTAGAAGAGTTGAGGAATTTAACATGTGTAATCTCTGTATAACTAAATCGCTTTTCAATCAGTGTTCCGTTACCATAAACTTCGAAAAACATTTTAAAAATAGTAGTATCGTAACCCTGATATAAGTAAAATAAAAGGGACTATCACATCCTGCCTTCTATGGTGACGTTATTTACAAACTTCGTGAGCTCCTTGGTCATGATCAGATTCATACCCGTCAGAAAGTGTACCTAAAGAGGTTATGCCCCCTCCCCTGTCATGCTTCAAGGCATTGCATGTGTTAAGTGGCTGACCCTTTCAATTGCTCACAATGTTTTCCTCTTTTAGGATGACCAGACAGAGTTTGGACAATACTATGTCTGCCTAAACCTGAAAGGTGTAGTAAAGCTCCGTGTGTCTTTATTCGTGTATTGCCGTCCCCATAACGGGTTTCTCTTGTCGCTTTGACTTTTGTCAAGTGGTTTATTACTTAACTTGTGACTTTCTATGATTGCATTTGTTTAATTCATCTATACATACTACGCCTTGCACAACAGGTTAGAGTTTCCCCATTTTGTGACAAGCGAAGTCGGTAGCGACATCACAGACATTTCCGCACCAACTGACCTCGATCGACGGTTCATCTCGTGAGACGCTGTTGTCAATCAATTAAGACACGGCTGGAGGAAAATGCGTGTAACTACCTACACGCGGTGTATAAAATGTATATAGGACTCGACTCACTAGTATTGTTTGTGTACATCATGACAGCGACATTTTTTGTGTGGCTGTTGTGGCTTTTTCGTAAAAAGGGCTGGTAAGGTCAGCGAAGGCTCGGATTAATAAAACATGTGATCGAAAATGGTGGTACAATTCCCCGGCGTACTTTAATCAGGACCCGTTTATATAACACGTCTACCTACAGTGCCTGCCTAAATTAATGTTGCAAAAGCTCATAGTTCCTAAGATCTAAATATGGTATTTTCATCATCCAAAAGCTTATTACAGAAACTCGTGACAGTTGAGGTATTTTTTCACTGAGAAAAAAGTCATATCCCATTGAATACCATTTTATATTTATCAAGGCACACCTCTCCAACCCACTTCAATGTCAATTTTTTCCTCGCTACCCAATTCGTTCGAAAAAGTCATGTTTCATTTCACCAAATAAATAATAAAACCGAGTCATCTGCTGTTCTCTCTTGTTGTGTGTATCTTCCAAGAGATCATGTTTTCAGTATGTATTGTACAAATGTGCCTTAATATCACGATTCTGTTAGCAGCATATGGTTTATGTTCGGCACTTCCTCCATTATTTGTTTAATATTGAGGAATGGGAGTTTATACTCAGTACATGAGAAGGAGAAATGACATAGTCAGAGAAGTAATGGTTTGCAAAATAGACGTGGTATTAGATATCACAGAATATAATATTGCTTCATCTATTTGGTTGACATTTTTAATTTTGCACAAACGTTAATGTTCAATATTCGCTTATAAAAGATGGTTGATAGATAGAGTTACTAAAGATTCATTTGTACATCAATGCCTTGAAGTTATTGATTAGGAGCCTCAAAGTGAGCAAGCTGAATTCCGAAATTAAAAGATGTTCTCATGTTTTGTGTAGAAATAAACGGTTTGAAATCGACACCAGGTGACATGTACAGCAATGTCATAAAGCTCTCAATTATGAGCAAAGTGAGCAAGCTGAATTCTGTAATTAAAAGATTGTCCCATGTTTTGTGTGAAAATAAACGGTTTGAAATCGACACCGCGTGACGCAGAATATTTTATTCAAAGGAAAATGTTTCTATTTGAAGGAAATCTTAGAAAACACCAACAATACTTTACGAGAGATTCGACACAGATGTTCATGATTGGAATTCAGTGCATATTTCACCAATGATGATTGTGTGAAGTGATTCAACATGTGATCTTATTTAGCAAGCGTTCTGGCTAAAATAAAAGAAGTTGTTCAAAATTGGACAGCACAATGTAAGGTTTGTCCGTGAACAGTTTGAGCAACAGCGCCTGTCCCAGTTAATATAACAGTTTTTATAATACATGTGAGTGGCATTTTGTCTTACAAGAGTAGGTAATATCAATAAGAAGGACTGCCCAGCTCCTCCTGAAAATGATGTATGTATTTTAGGCAGTTTTTTTTTTTCATTTCAGATTTGGTATTTACGGTTATTTTCCTTGATAATACATCATCAGCTGCCCTTGAAGTTTATTTAAAATAATGTAAATACAATGTATTTCTGTAATCATTTTGCATGACTTTCTATAACTCATTTGTGAGCCTTTTTTCCCTGTATTAAACAGGGAATAAACAGTGCAAGGTTCAATTCTCACGTTCTTTAAATTCTAAAACTCTATGAATAGCCACCTAACAAACGTTTATTCGTCGTCCTTATTCGGATCCTTGGAAAAAACATTTAAATGGACACAAAATATGGCAAGTATTTATCAAGCATCAAAATTAGCACCGATATTTATTAACCCATAATTATTTGAAGATAAATACAAGGAGATGAATTTATATACTGAAAGGAAAAAGAAACGCGACACGGGAATTTCCGCTATATATTGTATATACTGCACACTTAATTCGTATATATTCTAAGGAAGTCCCAAGATGTTTTGTAAAAAAATGTTGCAGTAAGTTTTAAAAAGGACACGTGTCACGTTTCGTTTTCCTTTCAGGCTATAATGTTTTTAAATCCTGTCCATGTATTATTTGACATATTGTTCACACCATTTCTTGAATATGAATAGCATGTGGAGTACTCAGTTGTTCTTCGTTATTTGACCATGATATTTTTTAATATATACTGAAAGGAAAAAGAAACGCATAAACAAAAAATCGCCTATACAACACTGTTATACAGACCTAATTCCACGTAATATTCCGGATATATCTCAACGTGTTTTATACAAAAATGGGCTACAACTAATTACAGAAAGGACAGCTATGTAATGTAGTAAACCTTTTAATCAAAGTATATCTTGTTACACGAAATTCATAAATGTTGAAGTTTCCCTTGAAAAAGTCAAGCCATTTCAGTATTGTGTTTAATGTTAAGAGATTGCAACGTTTAAAGCATAAGTCTGTTCACATGCTTGAGCCAAATGCGCATTCTGTCGATAATGAAACTTTAAAGGGGTAACCCTTGGTGTGTTCGGCGCTGTTTAAACCTTCTTTCCGAGAAGACAGGCATCATGTCGCCCTATACCATTCGATTAGCAGTAGCATATTAAACATACAATATATAGCGGCAATACCCAGTATGCGTTTCGTTTTCCGTTCAGTCTATTATTGGTACAATATACTGAACAATTAATAATATCATAGACCTAATAACAAATAGATTGGACATTATTTAAATTTCACGTGGCACAGAGCGAAAACTTCACAAATTATTTCCCAACTTTAAACACACATATCATGAAGAGTTTTATAGATACAAGTTTCATTCATGCCAAATCCCATCACAAATTTAATTAGTAATTTTTTGTTTTTTCTTTCTCTTACATTTAGAGCAAAACATGAGTTTGGCGGAAACTTTGACTATATCAAAACCTTGATTTTTAAGAGAAAAGCGAAAAATGAAGACATTTTAATTTTAAACATCTTTTTATACAATTACTTATTTTTTAAATAAACATAAATTATTATAACCCCATTTTGCTATTCACTTTGAATCTTTTGAATGTATTCTCAGCAAAATCAGTGAATAATTGAGAGAGGAGATAGAAGGAAAGTTTAAGGTGCGTGTTACTGCATTGGTTAAAATAGGAAATTTCCTACATCTGTTTATTAATATGTCTGTGGTAATATGTTAAACTTTTTTTATCTGAAATATTCAAATATGTATTAATAATGATTTTCAAATATGCAAATTAGTAGAAAAAACTAATGGGACAGTGAGAGTTTTATGAAGACAAAGATTGCCGTGTGTCCGTTTAACAAATCAATTCAGTTCTTTATTCGGAACATTACAACATGTATTAAATAAATATTAACTCTTCTTCAAATTTTAAAGAAAAAGCACAGAAAAAGAAAAAGAACAAGTGTTCGAAAATTTGAAGAAGAGTTACTATTTATTTAATATTGAATAAACTTTCCTTTTGAAAGACTATACAGATGTGAATTACAACACAGTTTTCAATTATATATTACAGACGGTTTGTTTTTTGTTTTATTTTGTTTGTATAGTGTTTTACGTCATTTTCAACACATGCAAGGTTATATATGACGGTCGATATATTGTGGTGGAGGCAGACCACCCACTTTTCCTGGGTAGAACCAGTACTGTACACATGCCGCCATCCGTAAAAATCGACACTTCCTCACTAACAGATGGACACAATTCCGCAGAATGAGAAGAGTATGTTGTAGTGTAAAACATGTTGGCACCTAGATTAAGCTCTGCGTCCATGAATTAAAATATTATTATTATTATTATTATTATTATTTGGATGAGTCCAAAATATTGACCCTTGACTTGTCCAAAATACTGAACCATGACAAGTCAAAGTTATTGACCCTTGACCTGTCGCACTGACCCTATATTGCATATTTTTATCCTGGCAAGTAGGTAGCGTAGACAACTTATATTGATGTTCTAAAGGACAATCACAATGAGAATATAATGACTGAAGGCGATCTGGAAAATGTGGATAACTATTCAAATGATAACTGAACTACTACAGTCATATACAATGTAGTGTACAATCATGTTTTCATCATATTCGGTCCAGTTTATGACTTGTTTATGAACAAGTTTGGTTTGAAAAACTCGACGACTCGGCGAGTTCGGTGTATAAGTAATAAATGTTAATTTATATGGGACTGTAAATCTGTAGAAAGTACTCGTTTTGTGATCAAGATTCATTCTACAGACAACCGGCCTGGAATCACCAACCATTCTTCAAACTATTCTTAGATTTGAGCTCAAGTACTCACGTTTCGTTCACAAATATTCCTATGACATTCAAAGATAAACACTCGTATGATTTTGCTATTTATTAGTATTTGTCATGAACATTTACCCTTTAAACTTATACAAAATATTTGTGACTGAGATGTCCATATTTCGGCTGAAGTCTAAGAATATTCTCAAGAATGGTTGGTGAATTCAAGGCCTGATTACAAATGTGTGATATTTGTAATATTTACAATACAGCGGGATGAATCTTTATCGCATCTATTCATGAAACAAAAAGCTCGGCGCTGAGTTACTTGGAAACAATGCTCGTGTTCCACGGTATTTTATAGTTGCAGATCAGAATGCACTCACAGCATTATGTACAACATATTTGTTAGACTAGAAGTGACATTTTTTCCATTGTGACATGTCATGTCACCAAATGCTTTAAACCATAACGATTAGTTATGATATGGTAATTACAATACTATATGAAGAATTTAAAATGACCTAAAAACCCAGTAGTCAAGGAGTAAATAGAGCAAATGTTTCAGCAGATGAAAATAACAATTGGCAAACTATATAATCGGCATAGTAAGTAATTGGCACACTATGAATTTGCCACACTGTAATTGGTACACTATGCTATGTAATTGGCACACACACTATGCTATGTAACTGGCATACTATTTTATGGTCATACGATGCTATGTAATTGGCACACTATGAATTTGTCACACTATGTAATTGGCAGACTATGCTATGTAACTGGCATGCTATTTTAGTGTCATACAATGCTATGCAATTGTCACAATATGAATTTGTCACACTACACTGGTCAAAATTGCTAACCGGTCATTTTATTATTTGGAATATTATATCAAATATTGTATATTTTGAGTTGATATTTCATACAAATAAATATGAGCAGCAAACAAAACGATCAATACATTTTATAACTTCAAAATCCGCACTTCCGGTCTCGTGGCTTATTTTGGCGCGAAATCGCATTATTATCCCGTGCTGCACGAGGTAAGATTTGAACATGTGTTTGTGTTCTCGGAATTGTTTATCGTTTCAATCCCAAACAAAAACTTACTAAAAATTAAATAAAAAATGCGTCGGATGACAACGGAAGAGCGTGGACGGGCCGTCGGTATGATTATTGCTGGTACTTCGATTCGGCAGGTAAAGGACATTGCGTAATTTGTTCATTTTTATTAATTTATTTAATCGATTTTCAACGTTTTATTTTCTCTTTTTCAAGTCCAGTATTGTGTATTATAATATTCCTCATCCTTCTGGCAGGTTATTTTATTCATAAGTTTACTTGTCTGTCCGTCCGTCCGTCCGTCACTTCGTTTGTTCGTTCGTACATGATTCTGTCTAACCATGTTCATTATTTCTGAAAAAGTCGCAAGAATGAGTTGTTTTATATTTATAGGTAGCCAGAACAGTCAACAGACGTTTTTCAACAATTTACGACCTTTGGCTCAAGTGCAATCGCACCGGAAGTGTTGATGACCTTTACCGAAGGCCAAAAAGACGTGTGACAACGCAGCGTCAAGATCGCTACATCCTTGTAACACACCTTCGTAATAGAAGAATAACAGCGACAGATATTGCCAGACGTTTAATAGGCGTCCATAATAGAAACGTGAGTGATCAAAGAGTACGAAATCGACTACGGATCATGGAATTGAGAGCGAGAAGACATTGTGTGGGATTAGTATTGACTGGAAGACACCGGCGAATTCGGCTTCAGTGGGCCAGAAGGTATTTGAGGTTCACCAGAGCAGACTGGGCAAATGTCGCCTTTACAGATGAGTCCAGATTTAATCTTCAGAAGTCTGACGGCAGAGAGCGAATTTATCGACGACATGGGGAACGATATTCGGATAATTGCGTCAACGAAAGATCTCATTTTGGAGGAGGGTCAGTGATGGTTTGGGGAGGTATTAGTTTGCACACTAAAACTGATATGGTGGTTGTTCGAGGAAACCTGAACGCAGACCAATACCAGCAACAAATACATCGACCAACGCTTAATTCACATATTCGCGCTAACCGTGGGATGACATTCATGCAAGACAATGCACCTTGCCATACTGCAAGAACTACCCGTCAGCTACTTCAGGGCAACAACATTCGAATAATGGAGTGGCCGCCATGTAGTCCGGATTTAAATCCAATCGAACATGTGTGGGACGAAATCGACCGTCGTGTGCGACAGTTACCAAGGCAACAAAATATTGCTGACCTCACAAGGGACATTGTCAATGTTTGGAATAACATACCTCAGCGTTTTCTACATAACTACATAAATTCCATGCGACAACGCTGTTTAGCTGTTGTACACGCAAACGGCTGTCATACGCGATATTGATTTTTGTAAATTTTGAAATTACTGGTATCTATGAATTTCGATACAATAAACTTCTTTGAAATTCATAAAATACTTTGCTTTACTGATGTGATTACTTATAGAACATTTTTCAATACATTTATTTCCAATTTCACATATATTTTATTTTTCTGAGACAAATAAATAAGAAAATAACAAGTGATCGGTTAGCAATTTTGACTAGTGTATGTAATTGGCACACTATATAATTGGCACAATATGCTATGTAACTGGCATACCATTTTATTGTCATAAAAAGCTATGTAATTGGCACACTATGCAATTGGCACACTATGCTATGTAACTGGCATACTATTTTATTGTCATATAATGCTATGTAATTGGCACACTATGTAAATGGCACATTATGTAATTGGAATACTGTTCTATGGCATACTGGTGTAAGAGCTCTAAATCTTCTTTCCTAAATCCAATATATTGATAGATAGGGTACATCGCAATGGCAGATCGTAACTGGGGTTCGGGAAATTCGTCCTATTGTGACGAAATTTAAGGATACAGAATCCAAAACGTGGGTCAAGCAAGCTATAATAAAAGATTCATATTTTCCGTTGGGAGCATTTGATCAACTACCACACAATGTGATCAATGAAGAGAGTGACTGCAATTTACGTTTTTTTGAAAGTTTTGGGCAAAATACAGCATTGTTAACTAAATCAAGGGCCAAAACTAAAAAATCTGGTAAAGTTTGGTAAAGATCAGATGAAAAAATAAGGCCCTATCGTATTAACGAGGAAAAATATAGCATTTTAACAAAATCAAGGGCCATAACTCGGCTGTTACTGGTATGATCTGACTGGTTTTCGAACTTGTCTGAGCTTTCATTAGTATTAAAAATATGGTAAAGTTTGGTAAAGATCAGATGAAAAATAATGGCCCTATTGTCTGAGGCAAAATATAGCATTTTTAACTAAATCATGGGCCATAACTCCGTTATTACTTGTCCGATCTGGCTGGTTGTCAAACTTGTCCGAGCTTTTATTAATAATAACAATCTGGTAAAGTTTAGTAAAGATCGGATGAAAAATGAAGGCCGTATCGTATTAACGAGGCAAAATATAGCATTTTTAACAAAATCAAGGGCCATAACTCTGCTGTTACTGATTCGATCTGTCTGATCTTCAGTCTTTTCCGAGCTTTTATTGCTATTAACAATTTGGTAAAGTTTGATATAGATCGGATAAAAAATGATATTAAATTGATAATTATCCAAAATAGTCACTCCAAATCTGACTCCAAGATCACTCCAATTATTCACTCCACTCCACTCCAAGACTCCACACCAAGACTCCACTCAGTATAATATACTATGCCTCGCTGAAGAGCTTGCTCAGAAACAAATCTACGGAAGCTAATTCGGGCCATATGAGTTAGCTAAAATATGTTTAAATATGAAATTGGTAATGAATATCAAACATCTGAAACATCACTGAATGTAAAAAACAAACCATGGAAGTTACATTTACAGCACTTCCATTTCCCATCCATTCCAACACTTACAAAATGCACCGCCCATCAGTGCCTTCAGCACTTTCAATCCTCCGTGGTGCCACTGAGTTCCGTCGGTGTGTTCTTGGGCAAGACACTTTTCCTTAGCCTCGTCCGTCGGATGGGGACGTAAACCGGGCGGTCCCGTGTATCGGTCTATCAACCGAGCACGTTAAAGAACCATAGGAATCTATTCGATAATAAGAGTAGGGCAGGTTCCCGGATTCCTATGTATCCTTCCCCTCTCTCTGGGGCGGCTCTAAATAACCTGTACTGTGTTGATGAGCCGTTAAACAACATTCAATTATAATTCAGCACTTTGATTAACTAAATTTGTGGCCTTAACTCCGCTGTAAGTGGTCAATCTGGCTGGCTTTCGAACTTTTACGAGCTTTCATTGATATTAACGATCTGGTAAAGTTTGGTAAAGATCAGATGAAAAACGAAGGCCCCTATCGTCTTAACGACACACAAGTTAACGACGGACAACGGACGACGGACGGACAACGGACAACTCGCCATCCCATAAGCTCTGCTGGCCCAATATCCAAAACCTGACACCGCAGTTTGTTTCCTCGCTTTTGTGAAACCAGACGATATAAACTTTTACAGGTACATAACAGAATGAACAGACTAGTGTTCTTGATGAATTGGAGCTTTTTTGTAATTAACAGACTTTCAATTTATTAAAAGTTTATCACTAAATGTACTCCTTTTTTTCTTGACTGCATTAACGTTTCTTATTATTTATCTCACTACAGGCTTGGAGAAGTTTGTTCACATGTTGCCGCAGTATTGTTCAAGGTGGAATGCAATTCAAGACTTGGCCATGACCAGGTGTCATGCACATCTGGAACTAGACATTTGTCAAGAAGGTACGTACTCTTTCACGTATAACCAATAGATTTATACATGTATTATCCGTAGTATTTTTTTAATATTATTAAACTTACCAGCGCCTACAAGTCGTTGTGTTTTCCAGTCTACACATTTTTATAAATAATAATGATAATAGAACTTAATATGCAGCTAATTTAATGCACACATGTGCACAATTTATATGAAACTGAAGCACATATTTAGGGTTCTCCTGTATTTGTATTGGCACAAATTACTGTTCCAGATAGATCCAGTCCCATTAAAAAACAAGAAAGAATTGGCCAGAAATTACTAAACTAATTTTTAGTGTAATATTTGTTTTCAGATTGAAACATCGCGTCTGAGTGAGATCAACTTTAATAAGCCAAAACGCCAGAAAACATCTACATTACTTCCCACGAGAGCGCAGAAAATCAGTCCTGAAGACCCTACAGACTTGCTAGTTGACTTAAATAAAAGCTTTCCATTTTTAGGAGACACACCAGACAGTATTATCCAGTGTGACTGTTGTGGAAAGGGAACTCTAGAGGTGAAGTGTCCATTGAAATTCAGAGAATCTCATCCTTTTGACATTTCAGACAAAGGCTATTGTTTGAATAGTGAATAACCATGAATTATCGGAAAACGCTATGCTATGTGATGGCCAACTTAAGTACAACCACAAGTACTTTTATCAGGTTCAAGGACAGATGGGAATATGTGAACTAAATTTCTGTGATTTTGCATGTTATACAAATAAGGGTGTTAATATTGAAAGAGTTCCTTTTGATTAAACGTTCTTTCGCATCATTGTAAAGAAACTGACAATATTTTACAAGAAATTCATACTTCCTGAAGTTTGACTTAAAGCATAAAGCAAACACCAAAAGAAAGTAAAAAAAGAAAAAAAAGCTGCAGTATGTGCGACCAGCGGTAACCCCAATCAGCCGACAAAAACGTCAAAGTTTACCCTGTTTTCTACTCAGTTGTTAAAGGGACACAGGTCCATCTTGAAGTAGATACAGCATCAAAAGTATCGTTTTGCCTTTAACTCGTTTTGCATTTACTTAAATACAATTTGCAGTATTAAATCAACAACCAAATTAACTTTCAGCTAGTCAGAAAATAACATCTATTCAAATAAATATAGAGGATAGAGCATCTTACATGAGCGTCTGTTTAATAAATTCATTAAACAATGGGACAAATGTGAGATTCTATTTATCACATAACATAAGTTATATTCTTTGCAGCAAAGTATCGTTTGTATTGACAATTAGTTTTTCCCAAAAGAAATAGGCATGGTACTAACTATTATTTTGAAGTTCTTTAACCTCCCGATAACACGCTCAACGTGAATCCTAGCACGAGACATTTGTCAACTTTTCTCCACCTCAACTAGAGACAGCTGTAATTTACCCTTTGTGAATGCCGGCATGATCAGTTTTACACCCTGATATGCGAATTCCTGTTTCATGGTAAATCCCCTGTCCTCCATAGCAATATCCCCTGGCACAAATTTGTCAAGTATTCCACTATTCAGCGTTGTTTTATTGTCACTCGTTCTCGCACCCCAACACTCGGAAATAAACGTTACACATCCAGAGGGACTTATTCCAATTAGTGTTGTGGCGCTTGTAATTTGAATAAGTCTGTGCTCTGGCTTTAAGGGATGAAGGTCTCGCAATACAAATTTATGTGCAGTCTAACCTTCCTAGACTTCTGGCAACTGCAGCTCCTTATATAGTGGTAGTCAGGCTACCAACCCTCCTAAGGATATATACAAAGCATCTAACCATGCATGAAAAACCCTTGTCACCAATGATGTGCTTATGCCTAATCTGTTTCGAAGGTCCTCATTGCCAGGATTTTGTTTAGTTTTTCCAGCGTTAGCAGTAACTCGTCCTTCAGATCAAGCTTAGTGTTTTTTCGTGATATATGCTTCCTGGAATGGTTAAAAATAGTGAGAAATACTGATAACGGTGATCCTTTGGGAGCAACAAACACAGTTAAGAGTATAAAGCAGCAGACTCGGTTTTATTGAGTCTGTTCATGAAAAGTAATGAAAGAAGCAACACCTCTCACGCCCCCTAGCACCGGCTTAAGCGGTATTCTACTTCAAAGCCACGTATATTTGGCTCGTTGGTCCCAAAGGACCAGTACAAATAACACTACTGATCGTAGCACGGGGAGACTTTTTACAGCTGCCACACTGCACTAAACGAACGCTTGTGTGAATGTTTTTGTTTTTTTGTTTTTTTGTTTTTTTTAATTTCGATTACCAAATGAATGGTAATCCATTTATTCACCCCGTACTAGGTTTGTGAGGGTCGGGGTGGGTCACCCCTCAACAAACCGTACAGATATGTATGTAATATGCATCATACTTATATATAAACAGTTTTCACATATACTTACATACAAAAATGCATATCATAATTAGAAGCTGTATAAATAGGGAGTTTTTTTTTAAAACATCTTTACAATTTCAAAAGAAGATTTAAAATACACATTTCTGAAAGAGGGACACCGAGGATCTTTCAAATGTTTCATTTACAAATAAACCAGATTGCTGTATGTCCCTTTTACACTTGAAAGCGGAAAAAAATTATAATTGTCAAGATATTTATTTTGCTACTTTAATACCCCTTCAATGATAATTGTAAAGATGTTTTTATGGTTTTTTTTGGTTTTTTTAAAACCCAGCATATATATTTTACCTAACAAATGATTAAACATAGATAAGTGCAAAGATAAAATAATCAAGTACGAATGTTTCAGTTTGTATACAAATCCACAAACTATCTCTGCTGAGTTTTACTATAGTTGATTGTGTGAAAAAAATGCTGTTATAAAAAATAAAAATATATAAAGAAAAGACAAGATCTATCTATGGAGGTGTGACTCTTCATTATTCAGTGGGAACAGCGGGGAACATAAGTTAGCTTGGGAACCTTTTTTTTTTTTTTCTGTATCAAAGATTAGAAGAAAAAAATAAAAATAAGGTAGATGTGTTGCACAGTGTAACTTAATAATTAAGACAAAAAGACTTGTGTGAATGTTAATAAATACTGATAAAGGTGATCCTTTGGGAGCAACAAACACAAGTAAGAGAATAAAGCAGAAAGGTTGCATAATTTGGCAATCCAGTGTAGTATGCCGTTCTCTAGTCACTACTTTGGATAAACTCAAAGCTCAGAAATGTCTTTGCCTTAAAAAAAAGTATTGTTTATGCTTTCAAGTGCAGCTATTTTGTCAGTTAATTCTTTATCACTTTTCACTAAGTAAGATATTATTCTGTTCATTTAAAACACTATTTGTTTGAACCCTTCCTGAATAATAGATGCTTGCCTTTCTATGATTTCACTCTGAGTGTTGTTCATGGTTAATATGCTATCCAGATACTCACCATCAAAATCAGTTTGTATACCAGTCTTTCAGATCTCCGCAATTCTCCTACCAATTCCTGGGGAAACATTTTCCTTTGTTGAACTTGTAGAAATGGATAAAAGGACCAGTGCTGCTGCAGACTCGGTCTTGTTTTCTTCATGTTATGTGTGCGGTTCAGTCTAAACGTTTTCTGCTGAAGCACTTGGGAGTCTTTTTCATTACCGGGGTGTGCTAAAACAGGTTTGGTTCAAAGTCTATATCGAATCCATGCTTGGCTGACCTGAAAATAAATTAACATAGATCGTGCATAATATACAAAAATATATGTCGGTTTTATTTTGATGCAGGATGAAATAACAATAAACACAAGCTCAATGCTGCTTTAATCGACTTTTGACTAAATATGATACATGTATAAGTATGGCATTTAGAGAGAAAACACTGGGCCTCCTTGACCTTTAGTGTGTTTTTAATTAAAGAGTGAATTTTGTTTAATTTATTGGCTCATAAACACATCGTAGGTTATTTTGAGCCGTCCCAGAGAGATAGAACGGATACATAGTAGAAATATGGGAACCTGTCCTACTCTTACAACAAACACTGGGCCTCCATCAAGGAAGGCTTTACCTTCAGTGCAGTGTTCTAATAAAAGAGTTAACTTTTTTAAATTTTCAGCTCATGATCATATTACACGTTATTTTGAGTAGCCCCAGAGAGATGGGACGGATACATAGTAGGAATATGGGAACCTTCCCTACTCAGACAACAAACACTGGGCCTCAATCCTAGCAAGACTTGACCTTCAGTGCAGTGTTCAAATAAATGAGTGAATTTGGTTTAACTTTTCAGCTCATAAACATATTATATATTATTTTGAGCAGCCCCACAGAGAGGGCACGGATACATAGGAATATGGGAACTGCCCTACTCTTCCTTACGAACAGATTAGTATGGTTCTTTAACATACATAGATGACAGACTCGGTCTCTGATACACATAACTGATTGGTTTATGTCCCCATTCGATGGACAAGGTGTCCTGCTGTTATATTTTTAACTCTCTCTCCCTCTCTCTCTCCCTCTCTCTCTCCCTCTCTCTCTTTCTCTCTCTCTCTCTCTCTCTCTCTGTTGTTGTTTTTCCCCACTTATGTATGATACATCAGTGAGGGAAAACTATATATATAGATACATATTGTATGCACAGAACCTATTAATTAAACTGGGTTATCTCGATTTGATTGCTTAAGGCCAAAACAAAAAGAGGTTCGTTTCCGATCTTCCGACCGTCTCTATTTTTGAGTCCCCTCCCCACAAAAAAAAAGATTGTTTAAGGTTAAGATGTGTAAGTATCAATTTAAGATACATGTTTCTGATGTGCTGGATGTAAATTTAGTACACAAAGGAATAATCCTAAAAATAAAAAAATAAAAAAATCTACCTACCTACCATACTTTTTTGGGGAACAAGATCAGAAACAGATCTTTTTTTGCCTAATAAATAAAAATTAAGAAGTTTATAATTGGCCTTTGGGGATACTCTGTTGACCAATAATGTATTTTTGTTTTTGCAGGAGGCGGAGCATTTTCTTCTTCATTTTTTAAGTTACATGTAGCTGGATCCACGCATGTGTGTGTTGTTGTTTTTTGGAAAGAAATAGTCATCAGGCCTTTTTTATTATGTATTTACCTTTGACAAAGTGTGAATTACGCAGCCGATCATGTTCTTTGGGTTCCAAGAGATCTTTGCGTGTGCTTGTAAGGCCCGGTGAAGGTAGACGTCCGAACTTATTCACCCACTTATTCACCGTTCTTCATCATTTGGAAATCGAAACAGCTTGATGTCTGAGCCGTTTGCAAGTCTATTTGAGCAGCATGGGGTCCAACACGACGACGCCATGATTGCATTAATTGAAAGCAGCAAAGCGTGGTACAGTTATTACTGGTATTGACAGATTTGACAGTGATTGACAACCGACGGCTTCTATTGGTTTGCCCTACTTAAAATATGCCAACCTGAAAATTGGTAAATATCCGGGGTTTTCTAGACAATAACGCGTAGCATCGTAAATCGATCTATAGGAAGTCGGAAAAGAGCTTGAACTATCAATAGCAGCGTGGACTGTAGAAGGACTTAGGAACTGTTTAAATAATTCCCGATTAAGTAGCACCTGCAACGATGATGATGATGATGATGATGATGATGATATTTAATGAACATGGCAAAATGACACAATGGGCATGCATTCGTGGGTGGATTGATTGACCATTGTTCAACGTATGGTCTGTGAATATTTTGAAAAGGATTAGAGTGTTGACAATTAAAGAGCAATGGACTGTGCATGATGGATGGACCATTTTGTGTAGTAACGGAATAGTTTGGACAAAAAAAATATATAATCCTTATATGGTCTTATTTTACTATTTATTGCTCCTTCTATCAACATCTGTATGTAACGATTTTATATAGAAAAGTCTCTGTAAAATACTTACACTTGTGTTAATTTTATAACTTCGCAAACTTCTTATACAATTCAGTGTGATTTACAAAGACAATATATGAAACTTAAACAGCGTACTAACTGCAGCAGAAAAAGTTCTTTACAGCACCTGGAAGTCTAGGCTGAAGATTAACATACTAAAATGAATCAAAATTAGACAACTGTCACTTATAATTGGCAGTTTCACTTTAAATACATTCATTTACCATAGTAAGTGTAACTTTGAACACATACGTTACATTAATATCTCTTTTAAATTAGCCTCTTGATCAAAACGCATGTTGAATTACCCCACCCACTAAAATGACAATGGAAAAGTCTGCATAAATCAAAACTATGCATGTTTAAGTAAATTCTTGAAGAATAAACTCATATCACAGAATAGCACTGATGATGAGTTTGAGGTAATAAATTAATCCTCGTGTGGTAATCGTCAGAACAGTTAGTGCCGCCATTATTGATATAAAACTGTAATTTTTTTATTACATTAAACTGTTTAAATATCGGTATTTTTAAAGCAAACGTTAACTCTTTCTGCGCAATGACTATATTGTTCAATAAAAGTTCATCTGACATGCTTAAGTATAAGTATCATGAACTATTTAAACATAATAAATGGAGGATAGTTGTTGTTTTAGAGTGAATAACAGATTTGATTTCATCAAAAAGTGTGAAAACTTTATATTTTCACGAATGCGAAGCATGAGTGAAAATACTGAAGTTTGATCACTTCGAGATGAAACAAAATCTGTTATTCACGACAAAACAACAAATTTTCTTTTTAATTTATGCTTTATAACCAAAGTGTACTGCAGTATGCAGAAAAATAAATAAAAAGTTGACGACGTCATTGGCTTAGTATGATGAAATTGCTGTTTATAATTCCCGGTAACTAACTAACCTATTTCAATAATCTACGATTCATTTTCTTAGTTAAGTTATTTCCAATCCAATGATATAACTTTTATAGCAATTTTCGAAAAAAAAATAGTTTCTGAAAAAAAAGTAGTTCTTGCAGTGAAAAAATAAAACTATATTTCACACGTATGAAATACCACTTTTATTTCTTTGCTAAAATCCACTATTTCACTGCTAAGCATAAAATAAACTTACTTTGTGCCATACTATAACGATCCCCTGGGTAAGAACATGCATATATAAGACCATTACGTAAGTCATTTTCATTTATCTTCACCACTGATGTTACTAAAATATAAACAAAACCTGGCCATATATGCCCCTGTGGTAGAGTATATAGACGTGTTTATAAATGTTATTAACTATTACGTGTATGCTCGTGTAATGCAATCATTGTCATTCACTTAAATATACAGCAACTTGCTGTGCACGGGAATTGGGCAATCATCATTAAAAGTAATGGTCGCTGTTACCACAGCTACACGGACAATACCACACCTCTGAGGTGTAGTCGAATGTAGTTCCTATATTAACAAGTAATCCCTTCTTCTTTTTTGATGAAAATGGGTATTATAAGTAGGGGAAAACTGCCCATTTCTATTCGATTTTGTTGTCGTATGTATAAGAAGCGTATTAATCGATTTTATTGGATCACTGATGAACATTTTCGAAATTTCGAATCTATGCATACACGTTGTGAGCAACTATTAATGAAAACAGCTGTACCATTGACTTCTTTAGTAAACAAACAATAACTTTCTTACATGCTTTGTGATCCCACCTTTTCTGGTGATATTTCAAGCGGAAAATTAGTTTTCTATACGATAATTGATTTGCTGCATTATCCATACTTGAGTTGAAGTTTCAGCAATCATTGATATGTGACATTTTAACATTGGTGTCAATGGGGGAAATAATTGGTGGTTTCACATCTAAAACAAGAATCACGTGTCGGTGAATCGGGCATGCCGACATTTTGTATCAGTTGCTTTTTAATACATTTGTTATACTATGAACTACTTCATAACATTTAGCGAACATCACATCTTCGTGATGTTCGTGCAATATTTACATTAATGAAACGAACTTCGAGTTGGTATATGTTTATCTAAACGCCACACACTATGTCTATTTTGTAAGAAAATACTCTTTCCTCATGCCAAATACATAGCCAACGTTTGGGGAATATTGATACAACCTCCTTTAACATTTTATAAGGCGAATCATATTAAATGCAACGAGAAATAATTTCACTTACGAATAATAGGTGCTAATGTATTGGCACGACTCTGACAATGTCAAAAGAAAGAAGCAAAATCTTCAATCACTTTCATCCCAAACACTTTACATGGACACATAGTATGACAGAGTGACATAGCTTAAGTGACTGCACAGCTTGCTCCGCTTCAATTCATTTACTGCACATTGGAGAACAATATGTGCATGTGGAACGAGCGGTTGCACTTACACGGAAATATATCGAGGATACTGAGACTATTAGATGTTAGTGTCTTGTCAGTTTCAATTGCCGGCATGAGTATTTCGAGAATTCCCACAATCCCATTCCTCTCCCAACTTATGTGTTTTACTAACGAATTTACTGCAACGGTTTAACGTTTTCGCGGGATAGACTCCGATAGATGCATGGCTGACTTTGAATGTTGAATAATGCAGACTAAGTCAGAATACCGAATGCAGGCCTGGGATCGAATATGAATGCAGGGCTGCATTCGAATCTTGAACGTAGGACTGGGTTCGAATATTCAACACAGGAAATATGGAATGTTTAATGCAATGCTATGTTCAAACGTTGAATGCGGGGCTGGGTTCGAATGTTTAACGCAGGGCTGGGTTCGAATCGTGAATGAATGACTGTGTTCGAATGTGCAACACAGGGCTGGGTTCGAATATTTAACGCAGGGCTGAGTTCGAATGATGAATGCATGACTGTGTCCAAATGTTCAACGTAGAGCAGAGTTCGAATGTTTAACGCAGGGCTGAGTTCGAATATTGAACACAGGGCTGGGATCGAATGCTCAACGCAGTGCTTGTTGGAATTTGGATCACAGGACTATGTTCGAATATTTTAACGCAGTGCAAAGGTTCAATGTTGACCTTCAGGTCTGGTTTCGAATGTTGAACGCAGGGCTTGTTTCGAAAGTTGAACTCAGGACTGAGTTTGAATGTTGAATGCAATGCTGAGTTTTGAATGTTGAGCGCAGGGCTAAGTTCGAATGTTGAAAGCAGGGCTAGGTTCTGATGTTGAACGCATGGCTGGGTTAGAATGTTGAACGCAGGACTGGGTTCGAATGTTAATCGCAGAGTTGGGTCCGATACTTATATAATATATGAAGACTTTCATGCAACTCATCAGATGAGTTTGCAAAGATATCTATATAATCTGCATATAATAGCATAGACATTTTAAACATATTGATATCTAATCCATCTAAACCACTAAGCATGTATACATTTTCCATATCATTAAGATACATGGAGAAAAGCAAAGGTGACAAACATTCACCTTGCCTTACACCTAATAAACAATAACATTCATCACTTAGATTATTGCAGAGTTTGATTTTAGATTTAACACATGTATACACTGATTTCATTACATTTAGAATATTTCCTCCAACTCCAAACTGCGTTAACTTATACCACAAGTCATCTCTCACAACATAATCAAATGCTTTTGAAAAATCGACAAATACACAATACAATTTATTTCCTTGATTCAGAATATGCGTAATTATTATCTACAGTACTCATATTTGATCTAAAACCCGCCTGTGCTTCAATTATAACGTTGTATTTTTCCGCCCATTCCTTTCAAGGTAGCGCCGTGGTGTAATGGTTAGCATTGCGGCTTAGTTACCCAGGGATCGCACGTTCAATCCCAGCCAGGACCGAATTTGGGTTAATTATCGAAATATTTCAAACGTATTTCCTACCTTACCAGTCCTTCGGATGAGACTTTAAACCGATGTCTGCTCGCTCAAATGCTTAGTGCAATACAGCGAGAACAAATAAACGCTTATACGCACGCCCATTCCTTTAGTCTCTTATTTAGAACTCTCGTGAATTGAATTGAATTGGGGTTTTAAGGCGCACCAACACATGTAAAGGTTATATGGCGCCTAAAAGGCATGAACATGCCAGGCTCATCTTCCATGTACATCGAGATAAAATATGGAAAATGGGCCTAGAACCTTCTCACCCTGAACTGCAGAGTTGCTGCAAATTCTATCGTAGAAACTCCATTTACGCTGAAGCCACGTTATTGTTTTTCTGCCACTGCTCTTTTGATGCGAGCGAGATAGCACCTGAAACAATGCAGGGATCATGATGTAGACCTTTGAACATGAACAAAAAATGATAAAATGAACATGAATTTGGGGGGATTCTACCCCTCTGCCTACCCCTCCAAAGGGATCTGCAGTGGCCGTATTCTTTGCCCCGTGACCAAACGGGGCCCCCGGCAACCACACGCGACAGAACTCTCGTGAAGAGTGTTCCTAAACAGCTAAGTAGAGTTATACCCCTGTAGTTCTCAACATTATTTATGTTTCCCTTTTTATGTAATGGAACGATGTATCCTTCTGACCAAACGTCTGGAAAATAACCTATAGTAAACACTTTACTGAACAATTTACAGAAAGTTGGTGTTAAAATACCTTTTCCATATATAAAAAAAATCAGCATATCCGGTCCAGCTGTTCGATTAGTTTTTAGTTGCTTGATTGACTTAATAACTTCTTCCTCTGTCAATGTAACATTTAATTCGTCAAACATATATATTTTATTATTTTATTAAAGTGACAAATAACATCGTTACAAAATATTACATATACAAAACAATACAGTATAATATAGGCAATATTAAGTAAACAAATGAATACCCAGCCTAATGAGACTTATTAGTCACTATAGAAATATCAATTGCATTATTGATTTTACAACTCAGTTAATAGGTATAACAAAAGCAAACATGAAAAATACAACAACAACAAAAAAAAAGGATAGATCAACTGACATAACTAAATATGTAGATGCTTATTGTTCTCCAAAATACAAAACTTAACTAATAATACATTTTGCATATAACAGCCTATTACGTAGACAGGTAGTATTCTGTATTTCATCCATGCATAGAAGAGCATAGATACCCGTTGTTGAGTGAAGACAAGTTTTAACCCAGTAAATGAAACACTTCACTGACAGTCAAACTACAAGACACGCAGTCCCAGCATAACATAATACTAAATTCGTTCTGCTCATATATCGCTCATTAAAATACAAGATATCTTCGTCAGGAACAAAAAATACATCATCTGGATCATTAATAGCTTTAAAATATTGTTCAAAAGTCGATAAAGGTATATTAGCTGGTTTTAAGCAACAATATAACTTAGCATTTTTATATTTAGCTTTTATAAACAATGAAGTTTTATCTCTATCATGTGATATTCTGTATTTTCTTACAACCGTCTTGTACACCGATCTAGCCTTACCATATTGTTTCTATTTGTGCCAGTTTTATCTATTCTATACTTATCTAACATATGTAAGATATCAATTTCTTTTCGTAACACCCGTCATTATACCAAGGATTTTCTTTTTTATTATCCATATGCTCGGTTGTTGTAACATCGTTTTTTTTAAAATACGGTGAAGACACATCTTCAATAAAAGCATTAAATCGTGAATACATAAGTCAATATCAATATTACTCACACACTGCTCTATCTTGTTATTTAAGCCGATTAAACTTTCGCCAACATTTGTGTTACTAATTCAATTTCCATGAATATTCAAAATTCAAAAATTTCAAAATTCAAAAATTCAAAATTTCAAAATTTCAAAATTTCAAATTTCAAAATTTCAAAATTCAAAATTCAAAATTCAAAAATTTCAAAATACAAAATTTCAAAATTCACAATTCAAAAAATTTCAAAATTCAAAATTTTTCAAAATTCGAAATTCAAAATTTCAAAATTCAAAATTTCTCAAATTTCAAATTTCAAAATTCAATATTTCAAAATACAAAATTCAAAATTCAAAAATTTTGAATTTCAAAATTCCTGTGATAAAAAGGATCTGACACTCGTTGTCATTTCATACAAAATTTTATTAAACTCGTCGGAGGCGAGCTTAATAACAAATTCCTGGACGAGTTTAATAAAATTTTGTATGCAATGTCAGATCCTCTATATATATAAAGCTGATAATATAACATTATCATAATTAATCACTTTGTACCAGTACTTAATGATTTTTGCATAATTATCTTGCTATATATAACGGATATCGACTTAGTTCCTCACGCCTTCGTTACTTGTAGACGTTTTTTCTTTTAGAACGTGTTTAATAATTTCAAATGGAATCCTTCTATATCTTTGGATTTAAAATTACCCCAGATTTCTATTCCATAACTTAAAATTGATCCAAAAAACGCATCGAATAAATGACAAATCGTATGCGGCTTTAGGTTAGAAAAGTTCTCGTATAAATTTGCCAGTGACACGTTTAGCGTCTTCAAACCATTACCGATTAAACATACTTGATTAAGAGAAAAAGAACCCGTATAGTTAAAGACAATGCCTAGATAATTAAAATAGTTTACCACCTCTAGTTCTTTATTATCGTATGTCCACTTCTCCTCTTGCTTTAGTGGTCCCTTTTCATAGAGAACATTACTTTAGTTTTTGAAGAATTTGCTTCTAACCCCTATATTTTACAATAATCAAGCGACAAATCTAAACTATGTTGGAGTTACCCAGGATAACATTATCGTCGGCAATCAACAATAATATACTGAAAGGAAAAAGAAACGCACCACGGGAATTTCCGCTATATATTGTATATACTGCACACTTAATTCCATATATATTCTAAGAAAATCCCAAGATGTTTTGTAAAATAAAAAGTTGCAGTTAATAGTTAGAAAAAGGACACAACTGTGATGTTGTAGACGTTTTCATCACAGTACACGTTGTAACAAGAAATTCATAAATGTTGAAGTTCTTCTTTGAACAATTGTGAAAAATGTTTGCGCCGAACGCGAACTCTGTCAATAATGAAACTTTACAGAAATACTATGTGTTGTGTTGCGTGTTGATTTAGTCTGTTTTCCGAAAGGAAAGATCTTACGTAGCCATGTACCATTCGATTAACAGCATCATATTGTACATACAATATATAGCGGAAATTCCCGTGGTGAGTTTCTTTTTTCTTTTCAGAATATTAGCAAATATCATCACCGCTTACTAATACTTTGCATTTACTTGTTTATACGCCCGTTGACGGGCATCAGTTGATCTTCAGGTACAGAGTTAATACTTTCACCACATCATCCATTATTTCTAAATAGCTTTAATACATGTTTACATTAAATGAGACTCTTTCTTTTTTCTTGATGTTTTTCTTTTCATTTTTCAGTTTTTGAGCACAATATGACCTATTGATGTGTCGACTTGGCGCAAAGCACCATTCATTCATTCTGATCGGATACTGTCCTTGTATCACAAACTACTAAGGATAAAGAAGAACACCTTATGTCATGCCAATATTTTCAAATAGAGGGCTGGCGTGGCGCAATCGGTAGCGCGTCGGATTTGTAACCGGAGGCCCCGGTTTCAATCCTCCGTGGTGCCACTGAGTTTCGTCGGTGTGTTCTTGGGATAGAACACTTTCCTTTAGCCTTGTCCGTCGGATGGGGACGTAAACCGGGCGGTCCCGTGTATCGGTATATCCTCCGAGCACGTTAAAGAACCATATGAATCTATTCGATAATCCCGGATTCCTATGTATCCTTCCCCGCTCTCTAGCGGCTCTAAATAACCTATACTGTGTTGATGAGCCGCTAAACAACATTCAATTCAATTCAGTTCATTGTAAAATAACATTTCATTTCTTTTTGAGTCAGATGTGCGAAAAGTAGTGCTAAACAGTTTTCATTAAAACTGAAATTAAAGCAATAAAACATACACAATGATTGTAATAATGAAATATCGAAATATAATGCATGTTAACAATAGGAAACTGATAGCAGTTGCGGCCTTATTCTCAGGAAATGAATACTATTTGGGTTATTGATAAACATCATTACGCATGTCCTATATGGTTTATCCTCTCTTCTTGTCCTCTCCAAGGTTAAAACAATTACCAATTCACATCATCTAAAAATTAAAATAAGACGTAAATATCTTTAATAGTGTATGCCTAATGGATTTGAACATCTGAGCGTTGCACATTACGTTTACCTTTAACGAAGAACAAATGCGTAATGTAATTTGTTGAGTGTTATGAAAAACAACTTCAGATTTGTAAAGATCAGTTATATAAAAAATAACACGATAGCAACCATTAAGCTCAAACCATTAAGCTGCATGGCAAGTAAACAGCAATATTGATAGAAGCAGGTGTTTTAAGACGCTAATTACCTGACACAGATAAGTGACAATCGTTATGTGATATGTACTTTCAAAGTTGTGTTATTTTGTAAATCTTCTAAACATAAAATATTGACAAAGAGTAATCAGGTGGTCATTTTAATCAAGCTTATGCGAGTCAATTAAACGTACGCACAGACATTTACGCTCTACAAACAGCACGTGCTATCCTACAAATAGGCTGGGACCCAACCTCACGTATCGTGCAAAAAAACACTTTTGGTTTACCCGGAAAGATATACTCGTGATTTTTTGCATATCAATAGCAGAAACTGTACTCTATACGAAACCACTGTATGGATTAATGGTATTCTTTGCATTTCGTAACACCAACGCATTTTCTACGGAAGCCCATAAGTGATAAGAAAATATTGATATTCAAAGAAAAAAGGTGTACAAGTTTATATTTTAGCGATATGATTTTGTTTTGTACATAAATAAGACATATGCACGCCTAATTATATTATGTTTATGCCGAATGCAATTTTCAATTATTTTTTTTTAAATCAAAAGCGCTTTAAGGATTGAAGATGGCGGGAAAATGGGTGGAGGGAGGGACGGGCATACATCTTTTGGCTAAAGCTTTCATGCACGTTGTTAATAACTTCTGTAAATTGTTTTCGGTTAAAACCAACTTTACTGTGAAGTGTTATATCGTTAAGATGTCACTTTCTTACGAGCAAGACCGATTTTCTCCTTTTCAGAATAGAGTTATGACCCCTGAGTTACTTAACAAAAATGCACATTTTGGGTAAAGCTTAGGTGCAAGGTTTCTTTATCTTATTTTGGATTTTAACTAAAATTGCTGTGAAGCCTTATATCAAACAGACATCACTTCCTTACGATCAATGTGTACCTTTGCCTTTTCTAAATAGAGTTATGGCCCCTGATTATCTACGAAAATACATTTTTGTGTTGAGTTTATGTTAATTAATCAAGTTTTGTTGAAAATTAAACAACATTTTGGGTGGAAATTTTATATACAAATAGGATACCAGTATATGTTAATAATATTTATGATACATCAAATTGTTTTGCCATTTTGGAATAGAGGTATGGCCCTTAGTTTACTTAGAAAATATGGTTATTGCAACAACTATCTTGAATTGTGTAGGGTTTAAACCATATCGTTTAGTGTGAAGTCTTAATAACATTAACATACTGGCAGATATTTAGAATCCGTTCGATGGTAGCTTTTAGATCTCTTAATACAGTTATGGACCTTTAATTTACCTTGAAAATAGAATAGTAGTTAGTGCAATTACTGTCTTATCAAATTGTAAACTTCCAAATTGGTTCACTATTTTGTCACAGACGTTTGATTGTTTTTATCAGAAAAATAACGGGGTTTTTATTGACTAGTTTCGTTGGAAGGCGATTGAGCGACGTCATTGTTTGGGTATGACGTCTGACAGAGTTTCTCCAAATCATCTTGAATACTATCTAAATGATTTATTTGAAATTTACACTTTTGTTACATATGATCATTAACTGTCCAACCAACATTGGTGTTTCTGTGACCTTGAGTTTCAATTCTAGGTTCTGATTGATTGAACATGCAACTTCTGGTTAAGAAGTTTGTCAACGTTTCTCAAACACATCATGAACTTCAATATTATCCTACGGTTTGTATCGCCTTAATCCATGGGACGCAATGTATTAAATAGTGTAATAGAATCATGTTTACAGTTTAAAACTATAAGTATCACTAAATGTGATCCATATCCTATTTCGAGTCAGAAACAAATTATGGTATAAAAGTCGAGAAGGAAATATAACATACACAGAACACAGTCAGTCAACCAAACACACGTATTTGAAACAAACACCAATCACAAGGATAGAAAAGAGCAAAGTATGCGAAATGGCAAACTCAAACGGTTGAAATATGGGTACCTCCTTGGAATGGTCAGTGACAATATGGGTACCTCCTTGGAATGGTCAGTGACATAAAGGCTGCTGGGGTTAAACCAGGTTCTAGAGTGCACCATACCTCACTCTTACCCTATTTTCATTCCAATAAAATTCGACCAGCCAGGCTATAACCCCTTACAAACTAGGAAGTATGAATAGCAATTAGTAGGCAATATAAGTATAACACAAAATGATCATGTACATATGAATAGAAGTTCCCAGAAAGCCACAAAGCAAATACTTGTCAGAAGCCAGGACAAAAAAATGAATGTTGACGATCAGACAATATTAAATCAAACATTAGGCCTATTTAGGTAGAAGCACATGCATTCATTACGATATATAGTATTGAAGGATAGAGATAGAGAGCAGAAGAAGGCCCTTTACTATATACATATACTATAACTATATTATTTCTAGCCTTCTATATTATATATCGTAATAATTTCCTGTGAGTAGAAGTTATCATAGGGTTCAAAATCAGTCGGGTCATCGCAACATTAATTGTAAAGCATTGTGGCGAACTGTAAATGGGTCAACATCTAAACATGTAGTGCATTGCATAATGATAGGGTCATATCCTATTTGTTATGTTTGTTAACAAGTTTAACACAGATTGTATGAATGTGATAATGACCAATAATCTTAAAAAGTCTGTACATATAGTCACCACAGTATTCACGTTGTGACAGACCTTGTAGCAGAAGTGTTCTGACAATACTTTAAGTAAATCAGGATTATGATAATAAACCTTCGCAAAGGTTTGTCCGGATATAAAACTCAATGAAGCACTATTAAAGCTGGAGTAGATGAAAAGCAAAACAAACTTCTAACTATTTACGGTATTCCTAATTTACAAAAACAGCCTAATAAAGCACACTTTCTTCCTATTTCTAGTGTCTGCACCACTACAGACATCTCCAAAGGTATAACGTCCTGTCTTACTGCCGCTGTAGATCACGTAACACAATATTGTGCTAAAGCTTATGCTAACTTTTGGATTAATAGTTTGGTCATTATTACTTTCTTGAAAACGAATGCAGTAAACGTCACGCAAACCTTTTCAAATATAAGCTTATTGCTCTTATTCAATATTTATGTTAGTGAATAAACACTAATGTTTGCTCAGCATTATACTGCGGTAGAATAAAATGTATTCTTTGGCATATCACTCCGCCATTAAAACAATCAAAATGGACTCTACCATTGCGTTTTCCATAGGGTTGCATTATATCGTTTGTTCTTACCATCACTTTCTAAAATTTCATAGCTCTAAACAGCCTACCTAAAATTAAAATACTAACCTAAATTCATCAAAAATGTCCAAAGTAAGCGGAGTTCCGTTCGATTGTTTACCACTCAGCACCACCCCATGGCATTAATGGTGTCAGGTCGCGGAGATGATTTCTGATAACCATTTTGATATTTTAGCTATGGTCATGTGACAAATTATGACATTATCGCAGACTATTTTCTAAGACGTTGACAGAGTCACATGGTGATCCTGGTAAATATTGGGTAATGATCACTGTTAAAAGGCTTATCAAAGGAGGTTGTCACCTTATTATTTTGCAACCACTGCATGTTTAGTGGTTGACCCATTTACAGTTCACCGCTTTGCTTTCCACGTGATTGTGCGATCGCCGGAAAGATTGTGAACCTATGATGACGTCTACCTACATCCTGAAAGGACGGTAACGTTCGATGGTTGTCTTTAATATTGTCTAGTCGTGCCCTTAACAGTGTCAAAATTGAAATGATCTCTCTTGTCATAGAGTTGGCTTATTATTTCTCAGTTTCAATCGCGAGATGTAAATCGAGTAAAGAAGATATAGCAACTATGAGAAATATTAGCTTTTTTGAAGTGAAGTTCTTTGGAAAGAAAGTATATGTAGTAAAGAAAAGAAAGGGTTGTAATTGTCCAAAATATCATCCATATACAAAGGTATAATAAAAGGCTTCAATTACATCTGCCTAAGCGTATCTGTTAAAAGACTAAAAATGAAACCTCTAACATAACAAAACAAAAACAAATCTGCAACAAGAGTTGCACATTTCATTCTCATTTGGGATTCCAACAATTTGTCTATAAACAGTAGTGTCATACTTAACTAGTTCCATATGTGTAAAAAATATTATCTTATATGAATATGAATGCTTCGAAAACAACTACGTGACAAGTCCACATAGTGTAATTGTCCAAAACCCTTCAACTAAATATTAGTGAGAATCACGAATCATTTACTGTAGTTGCCGTGCACTCAGTCTGAAATTTAAATATTTGCAAACAGCAAGGGCGATAACTTTGTAAACCACTCCTCAATTGTTCTCATTGTCAAACAAAACCGAGACCTTAATAATATTACACCAAAAAGCATGGAAAATCAAATGCTATTTATTACAATCATCGTGAAAACAATCACGCTCCTTAGTCAGAGGACGATATCCTCTTTGTTCAATTAGAATATTACACAGTAATTGATGATATTTCAAAGGAAAGTAGGAAACAATCAGACGATGGAATTTTTCGACAATTAGGAGCAATAACTTGATACTCGTATAACCTGTCTGAAATCCGTTTGATATAAAGTTACACGCCAAACTGTGTGAAAATCGAAACCAATGTATTTAATGTATTGTGTACGAAAGCTGAAATTTGCATTTTTGCAATAATCAAGGGCAATAACTCAGTAAGACAGGTGTCAATTCTGCTCATTGTCATCTTGTCAAAGTTCATATTCATATAAAGTCTCACACTAAATAATGTGAGGATCGGAATCCGTTTTCTAAAGTAATGTGTGTACTCAAGCTAAAATGTGCCTATTCTTTCAATAACCAAGGGTAATAACTCTTTAAAGCATGTGTCAGTTTTACTCAGTATTGAACTTGTCAAAGGCCTTGTAGGTATAAGGCCTTACACCATACAACATTTAGTGGAAATCGGAAACCGTTTACTGCAGTTATTGTGAACACAAGAAATTCGCATTATCCCTGGCACAGGACAAAACAAAATTCATAAAAGGTCTATAACTCTTGTTAAAATTAGTAAAGTGTAACATAATCAGGTCTTGATTCTGTAGTTTGATATTTAATATACACATATAGGTTTCAAATACTGGAACTGTATTTGCCTAAAAGGACGTGTGCAAATTTCTTTATTTTCCTTTGAAGGTTTGTTCAGCGATTTTCATATATTGGCTTGGTACGAATGGGTTACCGTAGAAATCGCCATGCTGTTACGAAATGCAAAGTATGCCAGAAGTCCATACAGTGGTTTCATATGTACAAGACCCCCATCTGTTAATACTTAAAAAATCAGGAGTATATCTTTCCGGGTAAACGTTTTCGTTTTTTTCAGGCTTGGGTCCCCGCCTAAAACAACTATAAATACAAAGGAGCACGTGACAAACGGTTGTGGGAACTTGACAAAAACAATAGAGTAGTATCTGTATTTCCTCCAAAAAGGAAGATTCTCAAATAATATTACAGCAGTTCAAAAAGAGTTATACATGCGATATGAAGACAGTTAAAAAAAATATTTTATCAAAAACATCAGAAAGAAGCTGTTACCATGCGTTTGTGGTGATTGGCTGCTATGATAGTCTGCAAGCATCTGGTTGAATATGTTTTGTGACTGGTTCTGGTATGGTATGTACTTTACTTACAATGATTGCAGAATAGTCAAGAAGAAACTGATGCAAAGCATCAGGGCGGCGCAGAATGTTTTCAAAAGGAGGAAACAGACATGTGTATTTATTTGCAAAATTTTATTATATAACAACAAAAATGTAGAAATATTTTAAAAGAATAAAAAGTTATATGGCAACAGTAAGCAATAGTAACTTGAGAACAAAGGCATATACTTAAGGTATCAAAACATATTTAAGTGTTTGCATTAATTGCTGATGATATGTATTTCTAGTATGTTATGAAGATGTTTAGCCTGTTGAGGCAGTTTGAATTGAGTAAAACAAAATATCAAAAAAGAAGCTGATATGATCAGTGAAATGTGTACTATGACAAATTGCTGGGGTAGGTGGACATGTATTCGGAAGAAGAGGTTTGTAGTGTTAATATATCATACAGTTTGGTTTTTTGAATGTTTTTTTGTCATAGGTGTGTGCCACGTAGGGCTGATCATGGGATTTTCCTGGTGGAAACCAGTATTGCATCGTCAGGAAATAGCATGCTCAAGCAAAGTTTCAAAGCTGTATCTGTTATAGTTACTGAAAGAAGTGCACCTTAACATAAAACGTAACCAAATACACAGACGCCGATCAAGGGATGACAATAAGTTGTATATTTTTCCCAAAAACATACTGGCTAAAAAAACAAAAGCAGAAAGCAGCACAGAGTTATGAAACCTGATCTGATGGGTCATGTTATGATGTAGAACAACTGTATAAAGTTTCAAAGTTGTAGCTGTGATAGTTACCTAATATATGGACCTATGACATAGCGCCAATTTCAATACAGCAAACTCAATACAACAACGCGATCTTATGGCCAGTCTTTTACCCACAACATGTTGGCAAGTCTTTTACCCCCAACATTTTAATCACATGCTCCTCCATATGTCACGTGCTCCTCCATATGCAGCATCAAAAAGCAAATACAAATATAGGTTGCGCGCTCAAGGTGCGCCGTCAATAAATTCACAGTCGATATTAATTTAAGTTTTTAAGTGTTTTACTTAGTTAATTTTTTAAATAGAAACTTATTTTATGTTGGTGAAACACATTTCAGTTAAGTTTTACTTAGTGCCTGACTTAAGTAAGTTGTTAAGTATTTAAGAAAAACTGAAGGAAGTATTGATGAATCGGGGCCAGAACGTTTATCCTCGTCGTTTCCATTGTAAAACGTCAATGTTAACAACCTGTAAACAACTTAAACCTCAAAGAATATTGGGAAACTTACTTTTCATAAAGTAACAATGTTTTTGACTACTTGCAATTGTATATGCATTCTACTTTAACTTTTGAAAATAATTACACAAAAATGTATATAAAAACTGTAAATATCAATAACATGACCAGAATACAGCCAACATAGCCAAAACATAACGGGACAATGCACTACAAAATTAAAAAATTAGCACTCTTTTAATAGAAAACTACCATTGACTGCTCCAACCGAGCACATCCGGTCAATTTGGAGTAATTAACAAAATAATTTAAAAAAAAATATTGCTGAAAGTATGAAACACTATTAAAAATGTGTTTTACTATCTTAGAAGTACTCAGTAATATGTTTTACTAATATTGCCTTGTGCCGAGGCCATTTTCCATTTGTCGTATAAAATAAAAAGTAAAAAATAAAATTTCACCTTATTTTGAACTAAATTTGGATGAGCAACTAGCAATTAATTTATTATGGCCTTACCGTAAATAAAATGGATTTCTTCGTTATTCTTACTTGACGTTAGAAATAGTGTTGGAGTAATATTAGCAACAATTAGTAATGTGCAAAAACAATTTGATTTGAATTAGTTTCCCCGTGTGGTTGCCGGGGTAGAATACAACCACTGCAAATCCCTCTAGAGGCAGAGGGGTAGGACCCCCCCCCCCACCCCACCCCCCCCCCCCCCACCCACACACCCGCCACCCACTTCATGTTCATTTTGTCATTTTTTTATCATTCTCATTCAAGGTCTTCTTCGTGACACCGCATATGCAAATGTGGAAACGTGGCTCCATCGTAAATGGAGTGTCTACAATAGAATTTGCAGCAACTCAGCAGTTCTGCAGGTTAGTTTGTTTGTTTGTATGGTGTTTTACGTCATTTTCAACACCTGTAAGGTTATTTATGACAGTCGACATTTTGTGGTGGAGGCAGACCACCCACATGTCCTGGGTAGAACCAGTACAGTAAGAATCGACTCTTCCTCACTTACAAGTCCAGCTCCCAGTGGGATTCGAACCCGCAGCGGTGAGAGGCGAAGGTTCACAACGCAACGTCGTTAATCATTCGGCCACGGAGACGCTTTTCTGCAGGTTAGAAGGTTCTATGCCCTTTCTAGGCCCATTCTCCATAGTTTTATCTAGGTGTAACTGGATTTGAACATCTGAGCGTTGCACACTACGTTTTCCATCAACGAAGAACAAATGCGTAATGTAATTTGTTGAGCGTTATGAAAAACATTTAATAACCTGAATTGCAGATTTGTAAAGATCAGATATATAAAAAATAACGCGATAGCAGCCATAAAGCTCAAACCATCACACAATATATAATATATAGTTTAATTAACATTGCAAGCGCACTCGTTTCTATATCGCAAGCATCTTTCTCACTCGGGAATTATTTCCCGTATCACAACAACAATATTAATTAAACTCTATGTAACTTGAGAACAAAGGCACATACTTAAGATATCAAAACATATTTAAGTGTTTGCATTAATTGCTGATGATATATATTTCTAGAATGTTATGAAGATGTTTAGCCTGTTGAGGCAGTTTGAATTAAGTAAAAAAAATATCAAAAAAGAAGCTGATATGATCAGTGAAATGTGTACTATGACAAATGGATGGGGTAGGTGGACATGTATTCGGATGAAGTGGTTTGTAGAGTTAAGATATAATACAGTTTGGTTTTTTGAATGTTTGACACTGATTTTTGTCATAGGTGTGTGCCACGTAGGGTTGATCATGGGATTTTCCTACGTGGAAACCAATATTGCATGGCCTGTTTCAGGAAATAGTATGCTCAAGCAAAATTGCAAAGCTGTATCTGTTATAGTTACTGAAAGAAGTGCACCTTACCACAAAACTTAACCAAATACGCAGACGCCGATCAAGGGATGACAATAAGTCGTCTTTTTTTCCAAAAACATACTGGCTAAAAAGTGGACCTTAACTGAAAACTTAACCGAAAAGGGGGCATGACTTTTGCAGAAAGCAGCACAGAATTATGAAACCTGATCTGCTGGGTCATGTTATGATGTAGAACAACTGTATAAAGTTTCAAAGTTGTAGTTGTAATAGATACCTAATATATGGACCTATGACATAGCACCAATTTCAATACAGCAATTTCAATACAAGAAGGCGATCTTATGGCCAGTATTTATCCCCAACATGTTGGCGAGTATTTTACCCCCAACATTTTTAATCACATGCTCCTCCATATGTCACGTGCTCCTCCAAAAGCAATTACAAATATAGGCTCAAGGCGCGCCCCCAATAAATTCACAGTCGATATTAAATTAAGTTTTTAAGTGTTTTACTTAGTTAATTTTTTTAAAAAGAAACCTATTTTATGTTGGTGAAACATATTTCAGCTAAGTTTTACTTAGTGACTGACTTAAGTAAGTTAAGTATTTAAGAAAACCTTAAGGAATTATTGGTGAAATCGGCGCCAGAACGTCTATCCTCGTCGTTTCAACAGTAAAACGTCAACGTTAACGAACTGTAAAAAGCTTAAACCTCAAAGAATATTGGGAAACTTACTTTTCATAAAACGGTCTTGTCTGCTAATGACGATTAACCAGCAAACTAGGCGCTGAATGTATTCTAAGAACGATTTATTTTGTTGTATACTGTTGTATTTTTGTACAGGTACCAGTAATCAAGCCTGGTTACTGAGGACAATATGTCTGTCTTCGGTTAGCACTATATATCTAGATGTGTATCTCTCTGCAGGGCTAACTCAGGCTAATGCTGATGATCATAATTTATGGGTTAGCATCCCTTATTTGGGAGATGCTCTGTGAACCAGGCTAATGCTATATGATTTATGTGTTTGTAGATGCTATAAGATTGATGAGTAAGCATGCTAATATTTACGACCATGCTAACCCCTTATTCGGAAGGGACCTTATAAAAAGGGAGGGTTTTCTTTGTTCGTGGATTTTTTCCTGTCTTTTTCCTGGATACAATATCATCAGTATTGTTAAAATGTTGGAAATAGTAATTTATAATAGTTTCGTAGCAAGTAGAGATTAACTAGAAATAAAGTTATAGAAGATAGAATTGGGCTCGATGTATTAGTTAGAGGCTATGAAGTGAAATTTTAACAATTAAGAAACCCTAAGGGAAGGAGCGCAGCGACTGACCGGGGTTTCTTAATTGTTAAAATTTCACTTCTTAGCCTCTAACGGACTTAGTGTTTGCCCTACTTTTTCCCCGCGCTTCTAGGAAACCACGCGTCTTAACACGTCCAAACAAGCGCGTGCCATTTAGTAAGCGATTACTTAATGATTAAATGGTTAAAATTGGTGATCGTTAGAAATTTACATGAATAAGTTCGCCATTTTTTAAAATTCCTCACCGTCTGATTGGAGGAAAAAGTAGGGCAAACACGAAATTTAGTGTAGTGTTTGCCCTACTTTTTCCTCCAATCAGACGGTTAGAAATTTTAAAAAAAAATCACTTCTTAGCCTCTAACTGACTTAGTGTTTGCCCTACTTTTCCCCCGCGCTTCTACGAAACCACGCGCGCTTCTATTAACTCCGCCTCCTTGTGTCCAAACAAGCGCGTGCCATTTAGTAAGCGATTACTTAATGATTAAATGGTTAAAACTAATGATCGTTAGAAATTTACATGAATAAGTTCGGCATATTTTTTAAATTCCTCACCGTCTGATTGGAGGAAAAAGTAGGGCAAACACTAAGTCAGTTAGAGGCTGCGCTCCTTCCCTTAGGGTTTCTTAATTGTTAAAATTTCACTTCATAGCCTCTAACTAATACTTCTACCTTTTGGGGTAAGAAATTGTAAAAATATGAATACCGGGACAAATGTCAACATGTTTTTGTTTCGTGCAATTGTGTATCCATTCTACTTTCACTTTTGAAAATAATGATAGAAATGTATATAAAAAACTGTAAATATCAATAACATGATCAGATTACAGCCAACATAGCCAAAACATAACGGGACAATGCACTAAAATATATTTAAAAAATTAGCACTATTTTCCTTTGACTGCTCCAGCCAAGCACATCCGGTCGATTTGGAGTAATTAAACATTTACTAGAGTCTTCAGCAAACTGTACAAAAACAACACTATAAGAAATAACAAACCCATTTAATATAGCTGAGATAGTATTAATATCGCGCTATGTAGTTTTTCTTGGAAATGAATTGAATTGGGTTTTAACAACATATGAACGGTTATATGGCGCCTAACAGGAATGAACGTGCCAGGATCATCCTCGATTTACATCAAGTCTTTGTTGGAAAAGGTCATGTTTTAACGTTAACCTTTTCAAAACTACGTCACTTGCTAGGTCATCCAATGATATAGCCACTCGCTAGGTCATCCAATGAAATAGCAATTTATTCAGATATGCCAATGGTGTTGGCATTATTTATCTCCATACGCTGTAAAATCGGGTGTTTTACGTCATATTCAACACATGTAAGACGGTCAATATTTTTGTGGTGGAGGCAGACCACCCAGTTTTACTAGGTAGAACCAGTACTGTACACCTCTCGTCATCCATAGGAATCGACACTTCCTCATTTACAAGTCGAACCCTCAGCGGTGAGAGGAGAGAAGGTTAACAACGTAACGTCGTTTACCTGTCGACCACAGCGACGGTATTTAAAATTAAATTAGCACCTCGATTTATTAATCCAGAATCATTTTGACTGTAACTCCGCTGGCATATATTTAAATAAAGCTAAGGCCATAATAAATTAATTGCAAGATTCTCATCCCCGCCCATCCCCGATTTTTTATGCCGCCCCGTAATTTTTATTATTTAAAAAAAATAAAAAATAAAAATAATAAAAAAATAAAAATAAATAAATTTAAATTTACAAAATAAAGAATAATAAAAAAAATTGTTGAAAGTATGAAACACTGTTAAAAATGTGTTTTCAATCTTGGAAGTACTCAGTATTATGTTTTACTATTTTTGCCATGTGCCGAGGCCATTTTCCATTTGTCGTATAAAATAAATATAAAAAATAAAATTTCACCACCCGCCCCTATTTTTAACTAAATTTGGATGAGAAACTAGCAATTAATTTATTATGGCCTAACCGTAAATAAAATAGATTACTTCGTAATTCTTACTTGACGTTAGAAATACTGTTGGAGCAATATTAGCAACAATTCGTAATGTGCAAAAACAATTTGATTTGAATTAGTTTCCCCGTGTGGTTGCCGGGGTAGAATACGGCCAATGCAAATCCCGCTAGAGGCAGAGTGGTCCCACTTCATGTTCATTTTGTCATTTTTTTATCATTCTCATTCAAGGTCTTCTTCGTGACACCGCATGTGCAAATGTTGAAACGTGGCTCCATCGTAAATGGAGTGTCTACAATAGAATTTGCAGCAACTCAGCAGTTCTGCAGGTTAGTTTGTTTGTTTTTATGGTGATTTACATCATTTTCAACACATGTAAGGTTATATATGACAGTCGTTTTTTTGTGGTGGAGGCAGACCACCCACATGTCCTGGGTAGAACCAGTACAGTAAGAATCGACTCTTCCTCACTTACAAGTCCAGCTCACAGTGGGATTCGAACCCGCAGCGGTGAGAGGCGAAGGTTCACAAATGCAACGTCGTAAATCATTCGGCCACGGAGACGCTCTCTGCTGGTTAGAAGGTTCTAGGCCCTTTCTAGGCCCATTCTCCATAGTTTTATCTAGATGTAACTGGAGGATGACCCTGTCATGTTCATCCCTGTTTGGCGCCATATAACATTTCTTGTGTTGGTGCGCCGTAAAACCCCAATTCAATTCAATTCAATTAGTTAGTCAAATACATATTAGGTCTAATATTATTTAGTAAATATGCAAGCAAGCTATGTTGAAAATATAACGGGACGCCGAGAGCTTAAAAAGATATAATCAAGGTTGCCGGGTTTCCCGTTTCCCGTTAACTCTGTGGTCTGCCAATGGAAACCTGTATGAAAGTGATTAAGTGCATAGATCGCACAACTTTTGCAACTCACATCACCATAGAAGTCCGGTGTGAAAGCATGAAGTGACACACTGTATATTATGTATGAAATGAATAATGCATCATATTTACAGTTAATTATGCATTAAAACAAGGGAACGAGGGAAATTATATATCATAAATTTCAATTATCAAGAGACAGTGCTGTTTCGTCAAATGTTCAGTGAATGTCGTGATATAATACCATCGTGTTGTTATGATACTGCGGGGTGCCTTATACGTGTACTGACGAAGTTTATAGTCGTACCAAGAGCAAATGTCATATGACGACTTTCCATCTTCCGCCAAATGGCGTTTAGGGTCGTACCTAGAGCAAATGTCATATGACGCATTTCCAGCTTCCACCAAATGGCGTTTATAGTCGTACCAAGAGCAAATGTCATATGACGACTTTCCAGCTTCCATCAAATGGCGTTTATAGTCGTACCAAGAGCAAATGTCATATGACGACTTTCCAGCTTCCATCAAATGGCGTTTATAGTCGTACCAAGAGCAAATGTCATATGACGACTTTCCATCTTCCATCAAATGGCGTTTATAGTCGTACCAAGAGTAAAGGTCATATGACGACTTTCCAGCTTCCACCAAATGTCGTTTATAGTCGTACCAAGAGCAAATGTCATATGACGACTTTCCATCTTCCACCAAATGGCGTTTATGGTCGTACCTAGAGCAAATGTCTTATGACGACTTTCCAGCTTCCACCAAATGGCGTTTATAGTCGTTCCAAGAGCAAGTGTCATATGACGACTTTCCAGCTACCACCAAATGGCGTTTATAGTCGTACCAAGAGCAAGCAATTATTGTCATATGACGACTTTCCATCTTCCACCAAATGGCTTTTATAGTCGTACCAAGAGCAAATGTCATATGACGCATTTCCATCTTCCATCAAATGGCGTTTATAGTCATACCAAGAACAAATGTCATATGACGACTTTCCATCTTCCATCAAATGGCGTTTATAGTCGTACCAAGAGTAACGGTCATATGACGACTTTTCAGCTTCCACCAAATGGCGTGTATAGTCGTACCAAGAGCAAATGTAACATTACGACTTTCCAGCTTCCACCAAATGGCGTTTATAGTCGTACCAAGAGCAAATGTCATATGACGACTTTCCAGCTTCCATCAAATGGCGTTTATAGTCGTACCAAGAGCAAATGTAATTTGACGACTTTCCAGCTTCCACCAAATGGCGTTTATAGTCGTACCAAGAGCAAATGCCATATGACGACTTTCCAGCTTCCATCAAATGGCTTCTATAGTCGTACCAAGAGCAAATGCCATATGACGACTTTCCAGCTTCCACCAAATGGCGTTTATAGTCGTACCAAGAGCAAATGCCATATGACGACTTTCCAGCTTCCACCAAATGGCGTTTATAGTCGTACCAAGAGCAAATGTCATATGACGACTTTCCAGCTTCCATCAAATGGCGTTTATAGTCGAACCAAGAGCAAATGCCATACTTCTATAGTCGTACCAAGAGTAAAGGTCATATGACGACTTTCCAGCTTCCACCAAATGACTTCTATAGTCGCACCAAGAGTAAAGGTCATAATTATGACGATTTCCACCTTCCATTGGTGGAGGAAGGCCCCTCCCGGCAATTTTCTTGCACGGATGGGCACCTGGGTAGAACCACCAATGTTCCGTAAGCCAGCTGGCTAGCCTCCTTACATAAAGATGCTTGGTCCCATGAGGGCTCGAAGCCACAACGGTGAGGGGCAAATGATTTCAAGTCACAGACTCTAGCACTCGGCATAATAATAATAAATACTGACAAGAGGATTGTTGGATGAAACACTCATCAACAATAGAGAAAACTAGCAGACCCAGATGTATTTATTCATGAGGGATACTATTAGCACCGGCTTGAGCGATATTCTACTGTAAAGCCACAACGGTTGGGCTTGATGATCGCAAAGGACCAGTAAGTAATAACACTACTGATTTGTATTCATGCGATTTTTGTTCAGCGCCACACAGCTTTATATTGTTGCTGTTTTTTGCACAGTAACTTATAGTTTATTTGAAAAATGTGTCGATTCTTACGGATGGCAGAAAGTATACAGTACTGGTTCTATCCAAGTAAAAGAAGGTGGTCTGCCTCCCCCACAAATACACTGACCGTCACACATACAGACCGTAGCCTAAAGAAATTGGCTGAAAATGACGTAAAACGCCATTCAGCCAACTATCGCTATAACAGGCAGATTGGCAACTCCATAACGCCAGGTATGCCATCCACTTTAACCCAAAACCGGATATATTATCGCAGATCCAGCCATCCTCGTACTCTTCCGAGTTTGTTACAATATTGTTTTTGTACTAAACTGTTTTATTTCATCAACTTTACATATTAGTACGTATTTTACAGTATATGTTTATAGCTAAAGCGATTTGAATATATACATATACTATAACACTATCTCTTCTTCTCTCTTTCATTCTTTCATAGCGTCTCCGTGGCCGTTAACGACGTTGCGTTTTAAACCTTCGCCTCTCACCGCTTCGGTTTCGAATCCCACTGGGAGTTAGACTTGTGAGTAAGTGTCGATTCTTACGGATGGCGGGAGGTGTACAGTACTGGTTCTACCCAGGAAAAGTGGTGGTCTGCCTCCACCACAAAAAAAATCGATCGTCATATATAACCTTACATATGTTGAAAATGACGTCAAATACCGTACAAACAAACAAACTATCATTCTTTCTCTACGATTTTTATATATACATATACACTATACAGCTACATATTCTTCTCTCTATCCTTCTCTCTCCTCTGTCGTAGTGAAAATATGTGCTTCAGACGGGAAATTTTAGCGCCGAACAAATTGTGTAGTACGTAAAGAACTTAGAAACAACAAACACAAACAATAGGGAAAAGTAGTTCCATTCAGTAAATATGTCATTAATAAACAAACAATATCAACAACGTACTCGATTTGGGTAAGTTTTTACTTAATGACTTTCTTAATAGTTAACGAATTGTGTTCTTATAACGCGGTCATACCCCTATAAAAATAGCTACTTCCTCCGCTGCAAAAACAATATTTTCTGCGATTAGCCCGCCCAAAGTCTTGGAAATGAAAGAAATCGTCGTACCTCTGTAACTTTTAAGACGGCTCATCTCAGAAATACGTCGATGCATTGCATTTACTTTTGCGGCGGAGGAAAAAGCTCATGTGCGCTTTAAGTTGAATAACATTCGATAACGTCTGTTAAGAAAGTTATGAATCAAAAGGGCGCTGTATTTTGTTGTGAATCCGATCAAAAGGTCATGTGGTTTCGCCACCGAGTGGAATGAAAAATATCCGTTTTATACACCTTTGAAACCAATGGCAATTTAGCCATACGTACAACACTACTTATAAACTGTGTGACGTTTTTAGACAGCACGGACCTCAGAGTTTGTTGTATAGAACGTCGACGATTACAATTAAATATATGCAAGGAGTATTCGGTGTCAGTTATACAACAGAGCGTGCTATTTACAGCAAGGTCATAGTATTAAACATGTGCGACTGGCAGTATTAGGCCAGGTTAGATAAGAAACAGGAAAACAGGGATACAGAGTATCACAAGTCGGTCAGAACAGTAACATAAGAAAACAGTAAGGGGAATGAATATGATAAAAAAATAAACGAACAGTGACTAGATGTTAGAATGATTTTATTTGCAATTGTCAACAACCGAAACACATTTATCACGAAAGATTTGAGCACTATATAAACTAGTCATCATGAGACAAAATGCACATGTTTTTAATTTTGTCATCTGTGTTGTATAATATTAGAACATGAATATGACATCTGAAATAGTGTGTGTAATGGATCACTTAATAGAATGTTGTTTCATGATTAGAATGTGAGGAATTGGGAAAATATCATGGTTAGAATATGAACAATTGGTAAATTATCATAAACAAAAAGACAACTTAATGATAGTATATTAGCAACTGGATTGAAAGATAAGCTTCTGTGAAGGTAATCTCAGTTTTTAGCAATGTAAAATTACATTAGAAGAAATAAATGCTAGATGGGTTTTTTATTATTGAAATCTGATCAGTAGTTCATGAGAATAAGTACCATGGAGCAGACCTTTTGAAACTCTTTAGAAGATGCTTCAGTTAAAGCGTCATCAAATATGTTTAATGATTGAAGAGATATTGCTTATTTTAAAATCAGACAGCACCAAAAAGCGATACATATATAGCTGTACATACAAACAGTTATTAATAGTCAAACATAATTTCCTCTAAATTATTCTTCTATTTAATATTAATTATTGAACAAATGCAAGTTATGTAGAAAAACTAACGGGGCGCTGCGAGCTTTTAAAAAATCAAGATTGTCGTTTGTTCCTTTAATAATGTTTAACATCAGTCAATAATCGGTGACGATACCGGCTGTATTCGTATGCCGAGAACAGATTTATAGACTGTATCCCCGAAAAAATTTCATCTAATTCTTGTAGTAAAAGCCGGTTAGAACCAGGTCTACGCGCATTCGCAGATCATAAAATGATACGTAATTCAAGTAGTAGAAAAATCATAAAATGCCTGTATACCAATATGACTGCGTCCCGGTATTCTTACTAACATACAGTTGTTTTATGAACAGTACAATGACGTTGATACACAGCTTTCTGAGTCCCGGATAAATATTGCCGGAGCCTCAAGCCATAAGCTTTACGTAAGTAACCAATTCGCGTATATGGTCAGCATGTGCACAATATTGGAAGAAGAAGTAGAAGAAGAAGAAGAAGATTTCACGTATATTTAAAGGTATAGGTATAATGAGAAGGGAGAGAACTGTCATAGTTAGACACGCTCTACGACTGCGGGTGTTGTCTCACTTATGAACAACTCTAATCAATAGTTGCTTGAGTCGTGTCACAGCAAAACTATGTTGCAGATACAATAACTAGCCATTAGCATACTCTTAACTAGCCATTAGCATACTCTGTAATAATTTTGTTTGAATTTTTTATTTCCTCGTAGTATTTGTAAGTGGTATGTAACAATCAGAAGGGCATCATATACCGTTAAACAAAATGAATATTTGATGGAAATTAACCATGGTAAAAAATAAAAAATAAAATAAAAAAAGTAAAAACATTAAAAATTAATACACGGTCATTTTGATTTTTGAAAAACTCGCGGCGTCCCGTCAGTTTTTCTACATAAATTGCATTTGTTCAATCATTAATAATAATTATCAGAATAGTTCAAGGCAAATTGTGTTTGCATATTTCTGACTGTTGATTATATTTCACCAATAATATAATCAAACCTATGGTAAAATAATGAACAAAAGTTGAAAACTCGAAATTGTATTTAAATATATGCAAGCAATATTTAAAGCCAAAATGATACTGAGTTAATGAATAGAGGCCCTAATTGCAAGGCTTGATAACAACTTCAAGATTGCCATTTGTCTCTTTAAAATCAGTTGTTAATTTAAATCTTAAAATCCCATCAAAACATAAATGAGGCGAAGTCCATTGAAAGGTTAGATAGTGCAAATTAGAGTTTGCCAGCTTCAGTGGTACCAATATGTCAGATTTTGGGGAGTAGCCCACAGCCTACTGGGAATCGTTTCCGATTTTGTTATTTTATAATACAGAAAACTACGGAATCCTATTGGGGCCATCCGGAATCCAATTGTACCATCGCATCGTACCATCTACCACCGTATCAAAGCATCGACCATCGTATCGCGCCAACGACCATCGCAGAGTACCATCGATAATCGCTGCGTACCATCGCTGCGTACTTAGGTCGATGCTACGATGGCCCCAACAGGATCAACCATCGCATAGTACGGTGATCAAACATGATTCTGTAGAAAACAGCTTATAATTCCTCCATTACTTGTGTTAGTACTTTTAAAATGTGCGCTCGTATATTATTAGCAGGGCCCTGTATTTGCAATTCCTTCTGTCCAGACTATATTGTACCCAGCTCTTTAAGATACCTAATGGCTTATCGAGTATGCTGGTGGAGGGACGTTAAACCTTAGAATGACACACATACACACATTTGCAATTCCTTGCATTGGTCCCTTTAAAGGGTTCACTTGTAAATTATTAGTAAGGCACTGTACGTGTTATATTTTGTTTCCACTCTTTCCATTCTGTATTATTCTATATGTGTAATCAAAAAAGAGTCAGAGATATTTTTTCAAACGTTTGCACTGTCTGAATTGTCATACCAGATGGCATTTATTGTCAATACACCATAATAAATAGATCAAATGTTTAGAACAGTCAATGGACATTAATAAAACATGCATTTTAGGTACAATTACGATTACAATTATGTCGATTTTCATGCCAAAATTGACTTTTTAAGAAAATTCTTCAAAAGTGGTGGTACCATACCTGATTATAGCAGCGAATATAGGCTCAATAATGTCAAAAATACCACTAAAATCAAAATTGAAACTAGCTGAACGCTACCAAGTCGAGTTTGAATGATAAGAAATAATGTTTTATCTTTCACACAAATCTTCATTTTTTCACAGTATCCTATTTTACGTGGGTAGGGGAAAGATTTAGTGGTTTCATGCCTACTAAACCTGTTTTCATGCATACTTAATTCATGAAAACATATTGCAAACATGCAACCCTACATGTTCATACCAAAAAAAAGACATAGTTCAATTGTAAACACTTCACAAACACATCATTTTAAACCCGGAAAAAAAATGAAACTCAAAATTACGGCTTTGGACTAAAAACTCTCAAAACCCATTTAAAATAATATGGAAACTTATTTTTGAGCTTATTTTACCAATTGTTATCGGAAAAATATCCCTAGGTACGGATCTGTCGTAATTACTGCACGTATCTCTTAAAGGTATGAAACCACTAATTATTTTCTCCACAGACACCAATGTTTAAGTGTCACATATTAATGAGTTGCTGTTACTTCAACTCAAGTATGGATAATGCAGCAGTGTAATTTTCATATTGAAAACTAATTTCCCATTTAAAAAATCACCAGAAAAGGTGGAGTCACAAGACATGTAAGAAAGTTCTTGTTTCTTTACTAAACAGGTGAAGGGTACAGCAGTTTCCATTGATAGTTGCTCACAACGTGTAAGCATAGAGTCGAAATTTCGAAAATGTTCATCAGTGATCCAGTAAAACCTATTAATACGCTTCTCATACATACAACCACAACATCGAATATAAGTGGGCAGTTTTCCCCTACTTATAAGGCCCATTTCCATCAAAAAAGGAGGGATTACTTTTTATAATAGGAACTACGTATCTCGATTTTCCTGGATTTGACCATTTCCGAAGTTCGTTTTTATTAATATTATTGGGGACCAAACTAACTCTTACAGCTCGGACACCATGCCTACGCTTAGGATGACTGGTTATCTATGGTTAAGCTAAATATGAGGGTAAACTCCGGTGTTATCAATCAATTTGAATCCCTGTCTGAGGTAGTGGTAGTTAAGACAAAAAAATATTTAAAAAATGACGAGTTGTCTCCTGCTTCAATACTTGGTATCTGTTTGATTAGGTAGAACTTAAAGTTGGTTTCTTCCACATTATAACTATAAATAATAAAGACGATTATCGGATAATAGACAAGCACGGTCTTCTACAAACATACCTTAATAGCTCCCGATATGGGTAACATGAGAATGCGTGCAGTGGGTCGGCCACCTGCAAAGTAATTACCGATAATTGGCCGATATCGAGTGCTCTACTAGTACTTGCCAAAGCAAAATGTGTGTTTGTACTACTATATCTACAAATACGTCTACCGCTAAGGTTACAAAAAAAAATTCTGTCAGCCTTAACGGCGATGATATATATTAAGTGTCCAGTATAAGTGTATACTATTAGTGTAAAATTAAACCACCCGATGCCCCCGTGCGTTAATTGTTTGTTTGGTGTGTAACGTGATTTTCCAGCATATTTTAGGGTATGAATGACGTACAATTTTTTGGAGGCAGACCACCCACTTATCCCCAGGTAGAACCAGGTAGAACCAGTACCATATTACGGCATCCGTAAGAATCGATACTTTCTCACTTTGAGCTACCAGTGGTATTCGTACTTGACTCTGGAGGGCTGGCGTGGCGCAGTCGGTAGCGCGGCGGATTTGTAACCGGATGCCCCGGGTTCAATCCTCCGTGGTGCCACTGAGTTCCGTCGGTGTGTTCTTGGGCAAGACACTTTCCCTCAGCCTCGTCCGTCGGATGGGGACATTAACCGGGCGGTCCCGTGTATCGGTCTATCCTCCGAGCACGTAAAAGAACCATAGGAATCTATTCGATAATAAGAGTAGGGCAGGTTCCCGGATTCCTATGTATCCTTCCCCTCTCTCTGGGGCGGCTCTAAATAACCTATACTGTGTTGATGAGCCGTTAAACAACATTTAATTCGTACTCGACTGAAACAACTAATTTGAAACTTACACTCCGACAAAAAGCTCTGCGACATTTTTAAATTTTGCTTTACATACACAATATCTGTGTTATATACAAACCATTTGTCCTAGGCATGCTACCTAATTAATGCCAAGGGCAGCGTTAAAAGGGATACAACGAAATAGATCTGCATTACGTGGTCCAAGTATTAACTTTTATGAGATAAAAAGTTTGCATATTGTAAAATTAAAACATTTAATAGGTAATTTTAAACAGGTTATCACAGTAACACATTTTTTAAACGTGTTTAATTGTCGAAATATCCGTTATAAAATCCTGCTAATATAAGTTTTCCCATCTCTTAATGGGATTAAGGCGGGAACACGTAAACGTTTACATAATCTTGAGGTAATGGCACTATTATTTGGTATAGTTTGTAAAGTTTAATTGTGTTGATTGGATGGCTTAATTAAGTTATAAGGGGACGTCCGTGGCCGAGTGGTGAGTCTCTGACTTGAAATCACTTGCCCTCACCGCTATAGGTTCGATTCCTCAGGGGCCTAGGAATCTTTATGTGAGGAAGCTATCCAGCTGGCTTGCGGAACGTCGATGGTTCTACCCAGGTGCCCGCCCGTGCACGAAAATTGCCCGGAGTGGCACCTGGGGTCTTCCTGCACCAGTCCAAGCTGTTGGTGCGACTATAAAATCGATTTCAATTCAATTCAAAAGTAAGAAGGCTTCCAACAAAATGCCTCCAAATTCACGTTCATTTTGCCATTTTTTGCCGTATTAATTAAATGTCTTCATAGTTATCCCTGTATTGTGTCAGGTGCTACCTGAGTGGTGGCAGAAACCAACGCTCGTGGCTCCAGCGAAACATGGAGTGTTTACAATAGAGTTTGCACCAACTCTGCAGTTCTTGCACCAACTCTGCAGTTCTGCAGGTGAGAAGGTTCTATGCCCATTCTGCATATCATTATTTTGATGTAAATGGAGAGTGGACTTTGAGTATTCATTCCTGTTGGCACCATAAAATTATAACCTTTTTGTGTTGGCGCAATTATTATCTTGATATAAATGGAGAGTGGACTTGGAATGTTCATTCCTGTTGACACAATACAAGTATAACCTTTCTGTGTTGGTGCGCCGTAAAACCCAATTCAAGGAATTAATAAGCAAATTCTGACTTTAATAGAAAACGATTGGCTAAATTTACACCTGTAAAATGAAGAAAATACTGGTAAATGGGAAATCTAAAAGAACTGACGACCGGTTTAACAATGATAGCCCTCTTTATTTACCACTAAACAAGAACGGATAACATACGATTAACAAATGTTGTACATAAACTATATTTTCATTCTGTATATCATGTATATTATGCTAAAGATTTCTGTCTGCAGCAACAACGGATAAAAGCACATCAAACGAACGTAAATTGTAAAAAACAACTTCAACTGTCACAGTCGCCTTTAATATGACATTATTTATATCGATTATAATCGACTACATACCGATATTCTAGATCTTCTGCATCGACTTATCGATTATTATCGACTATATCAATATTCTATATCGACCATATCGATATTATGCGGTTTATTGGATATCGACTTCTAATCCATATCCCAAATAATATGCTAATTAAAGGTCACTATGATAGTTCAGACCCAAATACATTGAACGTACGTAAACTACTTTTAATTAATTAATATAACACTGTTATGTACAATTGTGTCAATATTTGATTTGTATTGAAATATAACACTTGCCAATATTAACAAAGGTATTCATTACAAACGGTCAATAGTTCACACGATATCCCAAAGCAATGCTTTGAACAGCACTTCTGCAAATATCAGAACAATATAATACTATACCATATAAAAGAACACTTATGCCCCACACCACTCTAACAATAAACGGCTCCCGCGAAATGTAAACACAGCTTTTAGTCGGATCATCTCTTAATTGGCATTTATTCAATAGAATCTTTCTTGGGTTTGCACTGGTCACAACACTATTTTAGTTATTTATTGCTTAATACTAATGCTGTTTAAGTGTACGGATTAATGCTAGACCACGCCAGGGTGACCGTGTATTTGAATGACCCTGATCACGCGTAAAATTAAGTGCTGAGTCACGGCAGTGGCAAGGCCCATGGCCGTGTCAGCAATAATAAACTATATTCACAATCACTGTCATAGCATACTTATAGCGAACTGATATGAATACTGAAAAGTAGATCTCTTGGAAAGAAAAATCTCATACAAGAGCGAAAAGTAGCAGACTCGGTTTTATTGAATCCCAATTCCACTAGCACCGGCTTAAGCGGTATTCTACTTTAAAGCCACACAGGTTGGGCTTGATGGTCCCAAAGGACCGTTACGTAATAACACTTCTGCTTTGTAGTGGGAAGTGCATAAAATACACGTCTACGACCCCAGACGTCAAATGAATGAGACTAGTAGTCGGGCGACTTTTTACAGCCGCCACACAGCACTAAACAAACGCGAGTGTGAATGTCAATAAATACTACAAACACAATCAAAAGAAGCGGTATTCTTCTTCAAAACCACAACGATTGGGCTTGATGATCCCAAAGGGTTAAGTGGTATTCTACTTCAAAACCACAACGATTGGGCTTGATGATCGCAAAGGGTTAAGCGGTATTCTACTTCAAAACCACAACGATTGGGCTTGATGATCGCAAAGGGTTAAGCGGTATTCTACTTCAAAACCACAACGATTGGGCTTGATGATCCCAAAGGGTTAAGCGGTATTCTTCTTCAAAACCACAACGATTGGGCTTGATGATCCCAAAGGGTTAAGCGATATTCTACTTCAAAACCACAACGATTGGGCTTGATGATCCCAAAGGGTTAAGCGGTATTCTACTTCAAAACCACAACGATTGGGCTTGATGATCCCAAAGGGTTAAGCGGTATTCTACTTCAAAACCACAACGATTGGGCTTGATGATCCCAAAGGGTTAAGCGGTATTCTACTTCAAAACCACAACGATTGGGCTTGATGATCCCAAAGGGCCAAGAAGTAACTGACGAGTTGACGGTATATAACAATTATATCGTGGCTTCTGACTCCGTGACTAGATATTAAAATCAATGGCCGTCCATAAATTAAATAGGGTCTTGATGAATAAGATAATCAAAGTTCGTTTGCTAGTTCAAACGTGTCAGATAATATATACATTCAAATACAGGGTGTCCACCCGCAGCTGTTATAACCCAGCGTCCTTTTCACCACTGATCTTTCCCATGTAATATCCCCAAACAGTTTTTCTTGCATACCGGATATTGTTATGTGACGGAAAGCCTGATCTTACACATGGGGGAAGATAAAAGTCACACGTCGATAACAACAATGACAGCTGCATGACGTCATTGTTCAAATAAACATGCAAAACGTTAGTAGTTGGCAGTCAACGCGCAGAATGTAAATGGTATGTAAATGGTATGCAAGAAAAATAATCTATCATGGGTATCCGGTTAAGATAAGGAAATTCCAACACTCGGTATAACCGTTCTAATCGGAACCTCGGCAGAGCCTCGGTTCTGATAAAACAGTTATATCTCGCTTTGCTTTTATTGATCCTTGTGTACTATTTACTCGTTTTGAGTACTATTTGAGTACCTGTTTGAGTACTTGTTTTTGGTTGGCGGTGTCCTGTGAATGCTATATTTTCTGTTCGGATTTTATACCTACTTTAACAAATTTCTAGTTCTCACTCACTTTTTGTCAAACTGGTATCGTAAAGAGTGATGAGTTAACTTTTGCGTTTACCCATCGAAATGGCAGTGTTTGTAACAATTTGGTGTATCAAAATCCCATGTAAACGTGCTTACTTAGGAAACCCACAATATCAAATTAAATATTTATATATACACTTCTCAAAACTGCTAACTACACCGCTCACGTTTTGGGTTATATATATCGATGGGTTGAATGTTTTTCAATAAAATAAAAAGGAAATACCAATTCAATCATTTTTACATCATTTCACTAAACCACAATAAGCAATTACAAACGACCCATGTAAACACTAAAGTCACACTTTTCCCATATCTACATGTAGATATGGGAAAAGTGTGACTTTAGTGTTTACATGGGTCGTTTGTAATTGCTTATTGTGGTTTAGTACATGTAGATATGGGAAAAGTGTGACTTTAGTGTTTACATGGGTCGTTTGTAATTGCTTATTGTGGTTTAGTTCTAGCATTGCCCATGAAAAAAATAAAATGAAATGATGTAAAAATGATTGAATTGGTATTTCCTTTTTATTTTATTGAAAAACATTCAACCCATCGATATATATAACCCAAAACGTGAGCGGTGTAGTTAGCAGTTTTGAGAAGTGTACATAAATATTGACAATACCTGTTGCCAAAATCCATCGCTATATAGCAGTAACAAATACTAATGTTGCACGCATTGACTCTGAAGATACAAACATTAAATAACAAAATGTACATCCGACGCGTGCATACAGTGATAGAAACGTGGATCTATTTACAATCATGTGCTCATGTTTTGCAGTGAAACAAATAAGGTTATGCATACTGAACTCTACTACTGATTATATACAAATACCTATAACATTTGCTACTAACAGCATATCATGAGTTGAAAGCAACACTGTTTAATCTTTTTCGATCTTTATATGTAGTTATAACAATGTTGCGTTGAACCCTTGCATTATAAAGTACAGCAAAACTATGACGCTATTGAGCGCCATATTACATCCCTATAACCACCAGACCAAACGCACATCGCTGTACTCCTCGTGGCTCGTGCACCTCGTGGCGCGTCCGTCATACAATGTTAAGGACACAAGTCGGTGTGTATATCTTTAACAGAATGTTAATTATTAGTCAATCATATTTCATCAAATGACAACATTTCTTTCCACAAAGGGTAATCATGCATAATAAAGGCCCAGTCAGCCAGGAACAACTTATTTGATTTCGTATTCAAGAATGTCAGTTCTCTGATCGCTAGAAGCCTGTCAAATATCTTGTACAGCCTCTGCATTGGGTTCACCACAGTCTTTGTTAGATGGTACTGGAGACATTCTGTGATCTTCTCCTGTAGCTTCTGAATCGGTGCTACGTCGATCAAAGAGCAGCGATCTGTTAAGTATAACAAAGATCCATATCAACATTCTGCAATACATATCACATTCCAACAAATTGGACAATTGGTAGTTCCGACATTCAGTTTCTACTTTCTTCCCCTATTGTCCATGGGTCAGGTTTCCGCATATCTATTATGCTTATTATACCCTTAATTGGCTCAAATCTCTAACGGATATAAGCTTGATTGACAAAACGGAACTAGTATTATATTATGTCCACCATAATTACAGAAAGAAAAAATCAACCATATTATTTGACAAGAAATCCGCGGATTCACATGTCTCGCCTAACGGGGGCTCGACTTAAAAATAAAAGATAAATGATGCTTAAATGAAAGTTTGTAAACATTTTAGTAACTTAAAACAATGGAGTTTACAGTTTGCTGAGATAATGTTTAAGTGCATTTGTTTAAAAATAAAATGACATTCTATTAAAAAAAAAAATGAAAAAATCTAAATACAAACAAACAAAAAATCATCAGCTTCAAAAAGTAGGTCAATGTCATAGATGAAATCCATGCAACCAAAACGATGCACTATCCAAGACACAACTATGACAAATTAGAATGTTTTGTCTTCCAAAGATTAGGCTATAAACTAGGTTTAAAGCATCTAGTTCATGAGAAAGTGATGTAAATGTAACAATTAAAGTTATCTGCCCTTTTCTTGTATGGTGAAGGTCACAGTGATGTACTACCCAAGAAACAACTATAAGCTAAGTTTGAAAGGTCTAGTGCATGCAGTTTGTGAAAAAGTGACCGAAACGCAAAAGTTGAACGTAAACATTATTAAGTTATCTGCCCTTTGCTTGGAGGGTCAAGGTCACTTCCACATTTGTTTTTTCACGTTGCGATGTACCACCCAAGATACAACTATAAGCAAAGTTTGAAAGGTCTAGTGCATACAGTTTGTGAGACAATGAGTTAAACGCAAAACTTGAATGTCGCCGCCGCCGTCGGTAAAGCAACACCTATGTCTCTTTTTTTCCTTCGAAAAGGCGACATGTATCGCAAAAGTTGGTTACATGAATGCGTTTTGACTAGTATGGCAGCTAGCCTGGTCGTGTGTTGGGGGATTTCTTTAATTACACTGTCCCGTCTTATTGGAACGGCAATCAGGCAAGTGTGATGTTTGGTGCACCCTGGAAGCTGGTTTAAATTTCCAGCTGCATATTGGCCACTGACCTCACTTTAATTTATCCTTGTAAATTTATTGGTTTTGAGTACATGTTTTCGGTCGACTGCGTTCTTGAATACTGCATTTTCTGTTCGACTTTTGAATCTACTTTTAATCACAAAAAGTTTATGTTTTTGATACGAAAGTAAACATTAGATACATACCAGTATATGTGAGTATGATCACTCGGATGATGGCTATCTCTTCTGGAGTAAGATCAAGTTGTTTTAGACTGTCACTGTAACTTAGGCAGGCATCAAGCCATTCGCGGTCAAAGAATTTGTTCATGTGTTCTTTTGTGCTGACAAATGATCCGTCCCAGCTGCTGCAGACGCCAAGTTTATTATTCATGAGTCGGTAGTTGCCAAATACCCAGAATTCCATGTGTGCCGCTAACAAAGACAAACGTTTGGTTTATATAGATAGTTAATATGTTTTCCAAGTCGAAGGCGGTACCGCCATTGTCAAAACTTCTATATGTGTGGGGTTGCATATTTTAGAATGTGTGTGTTTGGTTGACAGTGTTCTGTGAATGTTATATTTCCTGTTTGACACCATAGAACCTGCTTTAAACCTTTTGTTGGCCACTGACCGTTTAGTGCAGACCATAGTGTCCACCCTTTTGTGTTTGTGGTGTATTATCTTGCCTTTTATTCATCTTTAAAGTCGTTCTTTGTTTCTGTGTGTTTGTGGTTGACTGTCGTCGTTGAATGCTACTTTTACTGTTCGATTTTTATATATGCTTTTTTAATACTTCTTACCTACTATTGAACCAATACTTAACTAAAAGTGAGTTTACTTTAATTGCAGTTATTTTTCCTATTAAAGATACTGTTTATAAATAAATGTATGTGACAGAGTAATGTTTTATTTAGGTCAACCGCATGCTAAAATACATCAGTTCGTTAGCTTGGTGATCTGATCCAAACATAATTGTTAAATAGGAATGAATTTCGGATGAAGATTCGTAATTCCGGGGAACCTTTAACGTAACTTTTCTATATTCATAAGTGTATGCATACCTTTAAGTAATCTAGAGACATCTTTCGGGTTGAGAGTCTTGAATCCTGGGATTATTTTGGCGTAATTGACGAACTGGGCTATGTCACCTTCCATCGATCTTCCTTTCTTATTAAAGTGTGCAAGTCTGTCATCCAGGTCTATACCCGTCTCGGCGAAAATCTGTTGATACTCCTCAGTGGAAATCGTTTCAGATTTACCAAACAGGTCACTAAACAGCTCCTGTTTAACTGTATATTCCTCCTGTAGATCAAAGTTCAATGTATCAATTAATTAAACATCATATGAACATTTCTTGATAGTCTCGGAGAGAAACATATATTGAAAAGCGCTACTAAGTCGTATGTAAAAATAAGTATTATTTGCATGACGTAGATACTACTTATACCATTGCGTGACTGCACGGGGAAATGAGTAAATACATTTAACTGTGGATTAATTTACCTGTTCAAAGTTTTCTGTCTCATCAAATAAAATCTTATTCTCGCTTTTCACAGATATTGCAATGTGCGAATTATAAATACCTAGTGTTGTGTATTGATTTCGATTTAAATAAACATAAACTTGTTCATGAAACAAAACATGGCCGGAGACCTTTAAAGAATATTGCTCGATACTTTAAAAATAACGTTTGTTTTAAAACTGCACGTACATATATTTTATGATGGTCAGCCTCTAAATTCCTGGCCATCTGTTTTTTCAGGTTCGGGTAAACAGCATCTTGGCATGATACGAGAGCATCTATCAGAAAGTCCAGTTCAGTATTCCTGACGAACGTAGGGGGGTTGTGCAGAGTGACCGTCAAATTAAAGTTTTCGTCCACCTCTGCAACAGAAACAAAGGAAAAGCCACATATTAAATAAGTACGCATACATGTATGTATATATCGGATTAAGATTGTAATGTACACTACACTAAGGGCTGGTCCCACACGACCCTCGTTCACGAATTATAGTGAGATTATAAGAATCCATCATGAGTATCCATGTGAGATAGAGAAATCTCACCCGAGGGTCAGAATTGTAACCAGGGACGAGGCTCTGCCGAGTGCCTGGTTGCAATTCTGATCCCGAGGGTGAGATTTCCCTATCTCACATGGATCACTCATGATGGATTATTTTTCTCCCATTATGTGTTTATTAACGGCATAAAATCAATGACTTTGCTGATTTAACGCCAGAATAAGGCGACGTCGACGTAACGTCATGACGTCATAAGTCACATGTCAATTTAAGATAGAGTTTTCTTGCATACCGGACAAGGACATCCGTCATTTTACCGGGGCTAGATATTTCCATCTCACCCTATAGTCGAGATAAAATTCACGCGCAACAATAATGACGTCAATAACGTGAACATATGCATGACGTCATTGTGTTAAAAAAACATTAAAATGTAAGTTATTGGTGACGTCGATGCACAAAATGTCATTGATATGCAAGAAAAAGAATCCACCATGAGTTTATCCATGTGAGATAGGTAAATCTCACCCTCGGGATCAGAATTGCAACCAGGAACTCGGCAGAGCCTCGTCCCTTGTTACAATTCTGACCCTCGGGTGAGATTTACCTATCTCACATGGATACTCATGATGGATACTTATAATCTCACATGAGGAAAATGCCTATCTCACATGAGCAGAAATGGGAGAATAGACTGATCACCAAATATATGTATGTGACTGTAAAGTGAAAATGAAAAGGGGTAAAAACAAGTTGTAATGTTGATAATGTATAGGAAGAACCTTAGTTTCTACTCCTTTTTTACTTCATAACTTCGTTTATCTTTTTTGCTATACCAACCTATATAAAAATTCATCAAACTGTTTTCAAACATACCTGATATCTCGAGCAGTCCATCAAAACCCTCCATAGAAATGCCGGAATCAGAATCGGATGAGAACGGTGACAGAGAAGGAAGGTCAATGAAGGAGTCAAGTTTGCGTTTCTTGTTGGGTAGCATGGGTTCGGCATCTTTACCTTCCAGCGCCTTGGCTTCCACTATGGCTTTCGTTCTTATAGCAATAGAATATCTGCCTCTGCGTACACCTAAGTGATAGGTAGGAGGTATATAATACATGAAGTCTGATCTGCGTACACCTAAGTGATAGGTAGGAGGTGTAAACATATATAATACATGAAGTCTGGTCGCACACCTAAGTGATAGGTAGGAGGTATATAATACATGAAGTCTAATATTTATCAAACTTTTGAGCACAAAAACTCAGACTCGACTCAAAATCTCAATTTTTTTAAACAAAATAACAAACAATTTTTCAAGCAAATTACTATATTTGCTTACAGAAACCAGTAATTTGAAAGGTAATTTAACAGAAAATGTCTGAAAATCACAATTCTTACCCATACTTTTGTGATTATAGGGTTTGCAAAGAAATGAGATTTTGAGTCTGAGTCTGATTCTTGTGCTGAAAAATTTGATGAATTTAGGCCCGGCGAGTTGGTTCATTTAAACACAGAGACGGGCGTAGAAGCCCATCGGAGTGTGTAAATAACCAAGGAGCTGCTATCTGTCTTGTAGTATGATGTACTTAGTGAACCTGTCAGAATGACTAACGTTCTCTAACTTCCATTTATTTCAAATCAAAATGTGTACAAATAAAAAGCTAATTTCCATTGTAAAGTATGCTATGCATGGCTTTCCTTAATAACTTGTAGAATTTACCCTACTACTTTGGTTAGTTGACCAGCTACTTTAAGCAGTATTAAATGAATAACTATAAATCACCCATGAATAATATAAATCACCCATGAATAACTATAAATCACCGGCCTACTTTTAAAACGTGTGTTGTCACTCAAAAACAAGGGGAAAGCCCGGCTATTGTTTTTAATTTGGATTACGTATTATGCGGGGATTTTTTCGTCGATTTTCGATATTGACTTACTTACAGTATGCAACAAACTGAACAAGCATTATAACCATAATCGTACGAATAACAAACGACAATCCTCAACTGTGCTTACCTCCTTTCGACATTCCCAATGCAAAACATTTTTTCAGTCGGCATGCTGAGCAGTTTCCCAACTTCTTGTCGATTATTTCGCAGTCGTCATCTTTTAAACACTTGTAAGCTTGTTTATGAATCAGAGCTCGCCGGAAGAACGCCTAAAGGAGAATGATGCAACTGTATTATTAATATTTAAAAAAAATGGTCCTGTAGAAATCACAGCATCCAACACAATGGCATCGTAGATCCGCACTGTACCACAGATAAAGAGCAAATTAACTATACAATGAAAATGACACTACACAACACAAGGAGTGCTGAAGATAGGGTTACCGACTTGGAATGGTCAGTAGGCAATATGACCCACTGTTTAGCTTAAACCGATTTTAAGCGTACACAACCTCGCTATTGTCCCGTCTCCAGCGCTCAAATTGACAAGACAATGTAAATAAAAGTACATCCCATCAAAAGGACGTTAAGACATATTATTGGGTCATAATCTTGCAAAACATTCATTTGAGTTCATTTGAGTTAAACAAAAGTTGAACCTAGTTCATGTGACGTCTTAAAATGAATGATATTCTTTCACAAAATTGAATAATCCGGAAGTCAAGGTGGTGTAATAAAAGACGTAAGTTTAGCTAGATCGTTCTCCTTTACGATTTGGTTGTAATTATGTATAATGTGGTACATTTTCTCATGGTTTATATCGAAATTGTCTGTATAATTAATTATCTCCATAAATGTTAGATGCACGTCAGCATGTAAATTGAATAGCTTTATATCCGTTTCTCCAGATATAAAAGCATCTGCTTGAATTGAATGGTGTGCTGGTGTTACCTACTGGACGATTAATAAGACAGTGAGCAGTATTGCATAGAAACAAAACTAACCTTGCACGCTTCGCATGTTATTACGCCAAAATGGAAGCCTGTTGCGTTTCCTCCGCATACTTTACACGGCGGTAGTGGTACGGTAGTGTACGGGGATGAGTTGCCTGTTCGTCCAGTTTTTTTACCTGCCCCTCTTTTTCTACTCGGTGTTGGCGTATCCAGTGATTTTTGTAGAACCTCTGTCATAGTTGCTTTCGTACGACCCTTATATTGCGTCTGTTGGCTTCTTGTATATCCCCTATGGTGTTCTGGTGGCAAGAAATAGGAATGATTGTTCAAAATTGGTGGATTTAATTTAAAATCGGACAGTGGCGTAAAGTCAAACTCCGCTGTATGTCCAGTCAGTTCTGCTTCATGGCTGTGTAAAAATGTTTCAGAGAATCCCAAATCACCGTGAACATTTAAAACAGAGTCGACAAAGTCGGAAGATTCCAATGGTTCCAATTTAACCTTTCCTAAATCGAAATCGAAATCCGGAAGGTCACTTAAACGCTCGCTCTTTGCCTTTAAAGAGTCCATACAATAAACATGCTGGAAATGCTGATGATTTGAATAATGCATGGTGTATTTGCATTAAAAAAACAAAAGAGCACAACGTAGTTTAACAGATTAAATTGAATTTCAGAATGTTGACCATTAAGTTCACAATGTAACCAAACACTCTCAACTAGTAGGTTGCAATATGCTCAGTCTCCTCTTGCGAATAAATGTTTATTAAATATAACACTAATGTCGCCAGTGCGAAAGAGATAGAGGTAGGACATTTGAAATGTATATCTATATACTACAAATCACGAGTGGTCATATGAAGGTATCACATGAAGGCGGGCAAACTAAGATTAGAAATCATCCGATTGGCTTATCGCACACATCTGTAATGTTATCTATTGACACAGTTCGCTTAATACTCGGAGGTCTCAAAATGACGCGAATATGCACATTCAGGAATACGGGGTACGTGAGTTGGAATACAATATTGAAACTACATATTAGCACTCGTGAATACGAATATTTAAAGCCAACTCATGAATGTGGCCGATCATGTCAATGACCTTTCGTTTAAATAAAGTCGTTTAAGTAAAATTGGAGATCTACTTCAAACATCTTGAAATTCGAACTATTAATAGAGATATGAGAGATTTCATATTTTTTCGTGTACATGTTCAGGCATATTCAAGAAAAAGAGACAATATCCAGATAGTAAACATACAGCTACTCAAAAAAACAAGGGTTATTTGCTTATAATATTTGCATTTCATGAATCACTAATATGTTGTATTTTTCAAATCACAGACACTCCATGTCTTAAGTACTTTTCAAATATTTACTAACTTAAGCATAAAGTGTGATAGTAAAAGTAGGTAAATGGGTTTCGTGGCCCTGGCTCTCACTATGTCGATAAAATGGAATTGCGTAATGTCCACAATCGCACCATAAAAACAAGAAAAAGCTTGCTATCTATATTGAATATGCTGAGACAGAGAACGAGAATTTATTACACCAGTCGTCCCAAGTGTGAATAGGACAGGTGCCCTTGTAACGAAAGACGAAAAAGCTATCAAGTCCTAAGCGTAGGGCGTTTTGCATAGTGTGTGCGTGCGTGTGTGCGTGCGTGTGTGTTTGTGGAGTGGTTGGGAGGGGGGACTTCAGTAACAAAAACACGATTAACACGCCACATGTCGAAAATGTGCACGTTTTGTACGTGCGTGCGTGCGTGCGTGCGTGCTTGGAGGATGGGTGGGGAATTTAATTATGGGGTGTGGGCGACAGTTGAAATTTCGGCTTGTGTCCAACAAGAAAAATAAATAAATGTCTGCATGTTATTTGTACAAGTTATATACTGATTAAAAATACAAAGACAATGGTATGCTACCTGTTAATTACATGCAGTATAATTGTGCAACAGGTAATTAACGGAGACCCGACACGTTAACATTAGCATTGCAGGTATATACACACAACGACTGGAGGATTTCAAATGTTAAAACGGTCAATACCATTTATTTAATTAACAGACTCTACCTTATTTACCAGCGAGTGTGTGCTTCAGCAAAAGCTTTATTATTTATGTAAACAGAAAGCGCACACATTTAAAATGAGCTAAAGAGAATGTCAATCACAAGGCTATATATAAAAGCAAAATCGTCAATGCCCCGTAAAATGTATTACTTATGGTTTAGTGTACATGGTGTTCGATCAGGGTCAAGTGCACTTGTTTCTTGTTTTGTGATCGAAGTACATTCATGCAACTTTAATTTAAAGTTATTGAAAAATCAAATAATATTAAGAGAAGGTTATATTACTAGTATTTCAAAATGTGAGATTATAGAGATAATGCATCAATTTTTTATAAGAAAACACACAGACTTTACATATTTAAACAGTAACTTGTGGGATATGCTGTGCTCAGGTGGCTGTATCGGTGTTGGGAACTTAAAAATAAAAATAAAAAAATAAATAAAAAAATAAAAATTTAAAAAATAAAAAAAATAAAAAAAACACCGAGACAGTCACCTGTGATGCTGTGCGCTTGCTACCGTAAATGATTGGTAAAAAAATCTGGCCGACTCCAGTGGAACGCAGCGCTATAAGGCAGACAGAAATGACATGGTGATGTGAGGCGGTTCTCGTCGATTGTGTCCATTTTATGTGGACAACGCCATAATGGACTGTTTATAGGCAAGCCGTGGGTTGTTTGCGTTATAGCTTAACAGCGTGATAAGATAACCAGACCTATTTCCCAAGCGGGTCAAATATTTTAGTTGTTAAAGATTAATTTATGTTTAAATGGTGCTGCATATACAATGGTGCCTGGATACATAGCACTTGGAGTAATGAGGGTATAAGGGGATTAACGAGATGCGGAGCAAAAATGAAACAAAATTAAAATATTTAAATCCCGAGTTTAATTTGGGGATCGAAGAGAGGGTGGAGATGAGCACCATTTAAAGGTCATGGTTAGTTGATAACGGGTGTACATTGGTTTCAAGGTGTCTATAGCGTCAGCTAGGACGATAGGCCCCGTAATTCATGGGATAACAGTCCGGATTACACTAATGTACAATATGTAGTCAAACAACTGTCCGGATTACATTATAGTACAATATGTAGCCACCATAACTGTCCAGATTACACTATAGCACAATATGTAGCCACCATAACTGTCCGGATGCCATTACCGTACAACATGCAGCCATCATAACTGTCCAGATTATACTATAGTACATTGTGTAGTCATCATAACTGCCCAAAGTACACCATAGGACACTATGAAGTCATAACTGTCCGGATTACACTACAGTACACTATGTAGCCATCATAACTGTCCGGATTACACTATAGTACAATATGTGGCCATCACAACTGTCCGCATTACACTATAAAACAATATGTAGTCAAGAGAACTGTCCGGATTACACTATAGTACACTATGTAATCATAACAGTCCGGATTACAGTATAGTACAATATGTAGTCATCATAAGTGTCCGGATTACATTATAGTACCTGTCCGTATGACACTGTAGTACAATATGTAGTCAATATAACTGTCCCGTTTACACTGTAGTACACTATGTAGTAATCATAACTGTCCGGATTACACTATACTACAATATTAGTATCATAAATGTCCGGATTGCACTATAGTACAATTTGTAGCATCATAACTGTCCGGATTACACTATGCTACAATATGTATTAGTCATTATTGTCCGGATTACATACACTTTAGTGCAATATGTAGCATCATAACTGTCCGGATTATACTATAGTACAATATGTAGCCATCATAACTGTCCGGATTATACTATAATACAGTATGTAGCCATTATAACTGTCCGGATTGTACTATAGTACAATATGTAGCCATCATAACTGTCCGGATTATACTATAATAGAGTATGTAGCCATTATAACCGTCCGGATTGTACTATAGTACAATATGTAGTCATCATAACTGTCCGGATTATACTATAGTACAATATGTAGACATCATAACTGTCCGGATTATACTATAATACAATATGTAGCCATCATAACTGTCCGGATTATACTATAGTACAATATGTAGCAATCATAACTGTCCGGATTATACTATAGTACAATATGTAGCCACCAGAACTGTCCGGATTACACTATAGTACATTATAACAGTACGAAGTATATTATAGTACAATATGTAGTAATGTGGCAAAAGTTTCCAAATAAAAGGACCCCTCTGTTTAAAGAGCATTGTCAATATCTTTGTTTTCCTCCTAGAATAATGTAATCATCTATACGATGCTATTTGTTCATGAACTATGTTAAAACCAACCACAGTTCAGACAGAAGCAATAATGCGTGTGCTGATGATCAAGTGTTGTTTCTATCCTGTTCAGAATTTAAAACAATTTGTCACATGATGATGTCACACAAGATGAATACTTGCGTTGTGTTCATCATTTGTTAACCTTTGAACACAATGTCACAAGAGATAATGTTGTTGTTCTATGTAAAACCGCATTGTGTAATAAATCAAAATATAAACAACAACAAATTGTATCTTGTCTTTTTTTATATACATATTATTTAAAGCAATGGGGAGTGTCATATAATACCGGATCCAGGATGTCAGATCTATATTCTAAAAAATAAATAAAAAATTATGTAATTAAAAAAAAAAGTTATTAAAAAGTTGTATGAAGGGTGTATTCGCCCAGTACATTATTCCCTGTCAGGCGCGTAGCTAGATATTTTCCCGTCATACGCTAGGTTGACTGCAATCGTTAAAACTGCTTTGTCATGTATTATTGATTTGGTTCTTGTCAAAGTTTTCATACGCATCTGCGTATCTGCGTATAGGAAGCTACGCGCCTGCCTGTATTGAATGAATAGTGCATGGAGAGGAAAGGCACCAAATCCTGTAGCTCTTCTTCTGGAGGGGTCAGGGGGAGGGGAGGGTGGGGGGGGGGGGGGAGGGTCAGTCGAATTCTGAAGTGCAAACCCATAGTTTGATACTTCATTTGGTGTTTGGGATTGTTTGGTAACGGGATTTAATTGGCATTTGAAAAATATCCCGAAAAAGTCAGACTGTATATTATGCACTCCACTTGTTTTGTCAATAGATTTAAAATTTTAAATTGTCTCAGTTAAGGTGACCACACAAATAAAAAACAAATACAGCTCAATTAAATTGCTAATTCGACACGTTTTCTAACTATGTGGTTAAAAATAATTTATTATGTAATGTTATTACAAGATTACTTAAAGAGTCACCGAGTCAGCAAGTACGGTACATATGTACTTATCAACGACTCGACATAAACATACAGATTAACATACTAACTACATTATGACAATCAACAAATTATACATCAAAATAATCGGAAAAATATATTAATTCAAACTTACCTCAGCAGACTTCTCTTGTATTATTCTGTTTTCTGAAATCACTGAATTTCCTTCGCAAAACTCGCGTTCCAGGTGGTTTTGCCGATTTGTGTATTCTTCATTCATAATACATCGAGACTGGGTCATATGATATGTGACGTCACCAGAAGAAAGAGGTCCACATTGGGGAATATATTAAAACGTTCGATTTTATTAAACCAGCAATTTATGAGCATTTATGAGCATGTTCAAATATATACGTTGGGAGAGACCTGACTCATCCTGTAATAAAAGTATTCTAGAAGTGTTTTTTTGTTTTTTCAGATTATTTTTTTCTCATAATAAATAGATAAAAATAGAGAAATAGACTTTACATATTGCGGTTACTGTGTCACTTTGTACTTATTCGCACGTAAAGGATTATCAATACTAGACTCTGTCTAGATAGTACAATTAAACCACACTAAAAAGTAGATCACGACGTACTATAGTAGTAGTAGTAGTAGTAATAGTGGTGGTGGTAGTGGTGGTGGTGGTGGCAGCGGCGGTGGGTGCCAACGTAATAGTATTAGTAGTAGTAGAAATGGTGGCAGTGATGCGGATGCTGGTGGTTGTGTTGTTTTAGTGGAACTGGTTATAGAAGAAGTAGTAAAGTTTACACTTCGGTAGTGTAGTAGTAGTAGTAGTAGTCGTAGCAGCAGCATCAACAGCAGCAGCAGCAGCAGCAACAACAGCAGCAGCAGCAGAAGTAGTATTAGTCGTGTTATTATTAATGGTGGTTGTATAGTCAGGCAATTAGTAGTAAAAGCAGCAGCAGCAGCAGGGTAGTAACAACAGCAGCAACAGCAGCAACAGCAGCAACAGCAGCAACAGAAGCAACAGCAGCAACAGAAGCAACAGCAGTAGTAGTAGAATTCTTATTATTAATGGTAGTTGTATAGTCAGACAATTAGAAATAGCAACAGCAGCAGCGGTAGAAACAACAGCAGTAGTTGCAGCAGTAGTAGTAGCAACAGCAGTAGCAGCAACATAAGTAGTAGTTAAGTGGTTACGTGGTTCCTACCGAACATGATGTTCGACTGTGCAGACGATAGACTAATTACCCAGTTATCTGATACCACTCATCGTGGCATGGTACCATTATTAGTGTCGTTAACTAATCAATACATTAATCAATTCAATGTTTTGTGTAGCTCAGAACAGTACAACCATATGACAGGTACCAAGTCCAATAGACACAACACACCATTAGAGTAAAGAACAAGAGATGTGAGAGGACAGCGCAGCTCGACTATTCGAGAACAAGAAATGATACACCCGGCATACCATCAAAAAAAAGGTGAAAACGAAGGGGCGAGCTGGATGTGTTAAGAAGAAAAACAAGAAGGTAATTTCATAATAACCATTTCAAAAGATACATAATGCAAATGGTTTACAAGAAAGAAACGCCTGGTGGCGTTAACTAAAGCCGGGTTTTCAAAACGTGAAAGATGAGTGCCTGTGTGTTTGGTGAAACTATTTAATAGAGCTTTTCTAGATAGATTGTGTTTTTTTGGGAGTGGGAGGATGTTTTAATGTTGAAAACCTAGTTACTAACGTACTGTCCAAGTTTTATAATAATTGCACATGGCAATGCTGAGACATAAAAAAAAAAATTGGACATGGCAAGGCCGAGATAAAAAAAAAAGAAATGTTGATGCTCGTATAACAAAGTTAAAAAGGTTAACATAACATATAGGTTGGAGAAAGTAAGTCATAGTGACCAAATTTTCAGGATATGGACAGTGCCTGATGAGAGGAAGGTGCTGTTAAAGTTTGATGAAGATCGGACATGGTAATGCTGAGATATAACAAAAACTTAATTACCCCTGTCCAAACTTAAACAAAAAGGTTAACGTAATGCATATTTTGGAGAAAGTAGGTCACAGTGACCTAATTTTCAGGATATGTCAGTGCTTGATGAGAGGAAGGTGCTGTTAAAGTTTGATGAAGATCGGACATGATAATGCTGAGATATAACCTGAGAGATAACAAAAAAAATATTCCCCTCCCCACGGTCCCCAAAATATTCCCAACCCCACGGTCCCCACCCCCCCCCCCCCCCCCCAACACAACGCAACTTATACAAAAATGGTAACATAACGCATATTTTGGAGAAAGTAGGTCACAGTCACCTAATTTTCAGGGTATGGTCAGTGCCCAACCCCACGGTCCCCACCCCCCCCCCCCCCCCAACACAACGCAACTTATACAAAAATGGTAACATAACGCATATTTTGGAGAAAGTAGGTCACAGTCACCTAATTTGCAGGGTATGGTCAGTGCTTGATGAGAGGAAGTTGCTGCTAAAATTGATGAAGATCGGACATGGTAATGCCTCAGATGTAACAAAAACGTATCTCAACGGTTTACAACTTATGACCCAGGGACTATATCACCAGGGGTGTGGAAGGAGTCCGGGGTCTATGCTGGTTGGGTGGTTGTATCCGTCTGTTCATGCCCAGTAAGTCTATAAATGGTTATAGGGTGGGGATATCAATGTTTTCCAAGTTATGACAGAGGGACGGGGTGGTGAAGGAGACCGTGGTCTACGGGACCCCCGGTGCGGGTCCAATTCTGACCCCAGGGTCACCATTTCAGCAAACTTGGTAGAGGACTACTAGACGATGCTACATACCAAATATCTAAGCTGCTTCCCTTTTTGTTTCTGAGAAAAAGATTTTGAAGTGTTTTCCTATATACTTCTATGTAAAAATGAAATTTTTTACCAATTCAGGGGCCATAATTTTGTCAAAATTAATGGAAGAGTTATTGGGAGCGTTCGATAGGGTACAGAATTTGTTGTGAAATATTAGTTTACAATTTTAATGCAATAACTTGAGTAGTTTTGAAGTTATAAATCTATTGCACAAAAACTGTAAGGTAAAGACAAGACAACCAAAGGCCAAAACTTTGTCAAAATGCAAGGAAGAGTTATGGGGATTGTTGGATAAGGTGCAGAATTTGATGGGAAAAACATTAGTATAAAGTTTTAATGCAATAGCTTCAGTAGTATTGAAGTTATAAATTAAGGTGAAGCTGGGAACGCCGACGCCGACGCCAACGCCAACGCCGACGCCGTGGTGTGTAGGATATCACTCACTATTCTTCGATAGGGTAACTAAAGGGGCGTGTCTAAGCCGTACTACAACTACCGGATATTGGAATTTAGAGTACGGTCACTATGACGTCACAGTGTTACTAGGTACACCATGCTACAAAAAAGATAGAGTCTGTCTCAGCTCGTTGGTTATTTAAACACCTCGATGGGCTACGCCCATCTCGGTGTTTAAATAAGCCAACTCGCTGAGACCAGACTCTATCTATTACATAGAGAATATTATGTCAGTGCCTTTTACTATCAAGTTTATTAGGCGAGGCTTAGAAAACGAAGAATACCGAGCCATTCTTCGTTTTCGTGCCGAGCCTAATAAACTTAATAGTAAAAGGCACTGACATAATATTCTATTTATCATGTAGATTATCCATATGTTCTGTATGAATTAATATTATTACCTATTTCTTAGAATGGTACGCTTATCGAGGACGTCGCCATGTTGTTTTTTGTTTGTTTTATGACGTCAGGCAAAGTTACGTGCATGACGTCAGATAACGTTACGTACAATAAACGCCGAGGATCCCGCATTGATTTGCTTTATTGTCCAGTGCCTAATTGAAGCAAAATTTAATAGGTCACCCCTTTATTAGGCAGAAAATTGCATATCTGCCTGATAAAGTAAATTAAGGCAGAAGAGTGAAATGCCTCAGTTTTGCAAATTATTATCACCTTTGGAAATATTGCATTTTAACTGTATCTTGAAGTTGATTCTCAAAAAACAACAACAACAACAAAAAGTTGAGGTGCCTAATAAAAATGCGTATCACTCGCTGGTAATTTGGCTTGAAAATGTTAATATTTGTTAAAATGTTTGTGTGTGTGTGTGTTAAAGTGTTATCTTGTTTTGTTATATATTAAAAATAATTTCTAAGGACCGAGCTGTAATACATATTTCTTTGCAATAGCATATGCATGACATCATACATTACATCTTTAGTAGCAGAAGGTTAGTAAAGAGGACAAACCATCCCCTTCGTGACAAAACATAAATTTTAACCGGCTGTATATTTTTAGAAATGACAACAGGCTACTCTCCTTATGCAATATCTGAGATAAAATGAAACCCTTTGAGTGCCCTTTGTTATAACCCTCATATTATAATTTGACTTAAAACGTTAAAACAATTTGTTTATACATGTTTATCAAATAATCGGCATTAAGTTTTGGAAAATAGGAATGTGCCCATTATTTGATATAAGATTGTTTTATATGTGTTCAGTGTATCTTAAACAAGTTAGTTGAACGGTGAAACTTCATTCTCGACACATTTTAGGCTATATATTACCGTTGATTTTTAGTGGTGCAGACAAATACCCATCCCCTCCCCCCATCCCCATCCCGCCCCCCCCCCCCCCACACTCCTCCCCCCCCCCCCCCCCCCCCCCACACACACACACACACACGCGTGATAGAACCAGAAGTGTATACCTCCCGTAAGTAATCCGTAATCTAAAATAAGGATAGATTTTAGGACATATTCCATATGTTTCCTTAATACATCTACAACAGCACAACGTAGAATCTTAGCTAACACATAATAAAAAGAAAAAATGCAAGTTAAAATAAATAATACACATTAAGCAGTAAATATAGAACATGTTACACATTCAACCAAAATCAGGCATTCAAAACAAATAACAATCCCCAAAGAAAACAGAAGCAAAATATGCAACAATACCACCCCAATCCCCTAAATTTGGAATTCCACTTACACAGGGGATGTAATAGGATAACCACTTAAGGTCTCACTACACACATTTTTATGTAACGAAGTCATTTGCTCACATAAAACTGTACAAAATCTGGTACGTTGACCAGGTGTTTTTTTTTAATTAGAGTGGTCTCCTCCAATGCACTATTTTGGGCTTTAACTCCAGAGTTTGGATCAGAAGTCCTACTCTTCTTCAACACCCATAAAGCTGCCATATTTTGGTAGCAGTGTCATCTAATAGCTGCTGATCCCATTTCAGACTCTGTTCATCTCATCTGCAACAACAATAAACATAGATCTGTCAGCAATTTTTAAAAAATATTTAAAACCGAAGAACACACTACGACATTTTAGGCGTAAGAATTACCTACCGTGGCTTTCAAGGGAGCTAACTGTGTAGTGAGACCTTAAGAGAATATTGCCTATTACCAGGAAATATGTATACGGAAATAATTGTACTAAGCATGGAATACGTCGTATCATTAATTTTGGTGAGAGAGGAAGGTGGAGGTACGAAACCACCAATTATTTTCCCCATTGACACCAATGTTAAAAGGTCACATTTTAATGATTTGCTAGTAATGTAATTTTTATACAGAAACTTATTTTTCCACTTGAAAAAATCAACAGTAAAGGTGGAGTCACAAGACATATAAGAAAGTTCTCGTTTGTTTAGTAAACAGGTCAATGTATACGCATAGATGTGAAATTTGGAAAATGTTCATCAATAATCCAGTACTGAAAACCCGTCAATACGCTTCTCATACATAACAACAACAAAATCGAAAAGAACTGGGCGTAAATATTTCCCCCTACTTATAATGCCCATTTCTAACACAAAAAAAGAGGGATTACGTTTTATTATTGACACTACATTCAACTACACCTCGGAGGTTTATAAGCAATTGGTGGTTGTAAACCTGGTGACGGGGAGGACATTAACATAGCTGCAGGGGAATTAAACAGACTGAGCAGAACAGGTGACTGCACACTTAGGCAACAAAACAAAACAGTTCACTATCCACCATTCACTGATTAAATTAACAGTGATTAAATTTATAACAGTGATTAAATTAACAAAAACAACAAGGCAACATAGTTCTTATCTCTCAGCTGCCATGGGCAAGTTCACAGATGTAGGTGTCCATATGACGTAGTAATTCCATTGATAAGCATTGCACTTGTCTTCAAGGTCAATAAGATGCGTGGGTGATGTCACGCGAAAGAACTGGATTCTCATCCCACGGAGCTAGCGATACTGAATTGATTGAATGGTGTTTAACGGCTCATCAACACAGTATAGGTTATTTAGAGCCGCCCCAGAGAGAGGGGAAGGATACATAGGAATCCGGGAACCGTGCCCTACTCGAATAGATTCCTATGGCTCTTTAAAACGTGCTCGGAGGAAAGACCGATACACGGGACCGCCCGGTTTACGTCCCCATCCGACGGACGAGGCTAAGGGAAAGTGTCTTGCCCAAGAACACACCGACGAAACTCAGTGGCACCCCGGAGGATTAAACCCGGGGCATCCGGTTACAAATCAGTCGCGCTACCGACTGCGCCACGCCAGCAATGATTGTGCAATAGTTATTATTATAAGCGAATATAGTTCTCATTCCGCAGAAATTAGAAACATTACCTTGCAACAAGATTGTGCAATAGTTATTTGTTTTAATTGGCATAAGCCTTTCTTACTCGCAATATTCGTGATCTGAATAACTTACAGAGACAGGGTGGGGAATCACGTTATTTCAAAACATCTCGCTTCGCGTTAGTACACCCATATTCATGCAGTATAGCGTAAGTATGCCCATGTTCATGGAGAATAGCGTAACTACACCCATGCTTATGCAGTATATCGTAACTACACCCATATTCATGGAGTATAGCGTCACTACACCCATGCTTATGCAGTATATCGTAACTACACCCATATTCATGCAGTATATCGTGACTACACCCATGCTCATGCAGTATATCGTAACTACACCCATATTCATGCAGTATATCGTAACTACACCCATGCTTATGCAGTATATCGTAACTACACCCATATTCATGCAGTATATCGTAACTACACCCATGTTCATGCAGAATAGCGTAACTACACCCATGTTCAGGCAGTATAGCGTCACTACACCATGGTCAGGCAGTATAGCGTAACTACACCCATGTTCAGGCAGTATAGCGTAACTACACCCATGTTCATGCAGAATAGCGTAACTACACCCATGTTCAGGCAGTATAGCGTCACTACACCATGTTCAGGCAGTATAGCGTAACTACACCCATGTTCAGGCAGTATAGCGTCACTACACCCATGTTCAGGCAGTATAGCGTAACTACACCCATGTTCATGCAGTATAGCGTCACTACACCATGTTCAGGCAGTATAGCGTAACTACACCCATGTTCAGGCAGTATAGCGTCACTACACTATGTTCAGGCAGAATAGCGTAACTACACCCATGTTCAGGCAGTATAGCGTCACTACACCCATGTTCAGGCAGTATAGCGTAACTACACCCATGTTCATGCAGAATAGCGTAACTACACCCGTGTTCAGGCAGTATAGCGTCACTACACCATGTTCAGGCAGTATAGCGTAACTACACCCATGTTCAGGCAGTATAGCGTAACTACACCCATGTTCATGCAGAATAGCGTAACTACACCCACGCTCATGCAGTATAGCGTCACTACACCCATGTTCATGCAGTATAGCGTCACTACACCCATGTTCAGGTAGTATAGCGTCACTACACCATGTTCATGCAGTATAGCGTAACTACACCCATGAAAAGGGGGGAACATCTGCATTGGATAATTGATAAGGAAGATGTTGCCAAGTTATGAGCGGGGTTAGGTTGGAGGTTAAAGTTTTATGAAAAGGTGGCATAACTCTGTCAAAATGAAAGTCAGAGTTATTGGACATGTTATGGCCTGTTATGAGATTGGTTAGGCTGCAGCAATCGTGAACGCTCGATCAATCCCGCCATTTTTCGGCTGCGAAGCAGTGTACGAGATGTTGCAAATGAGGCTACAGGTTAAAGATTTATGAAAAGGGGCATTACTCTGCTGAAATGAAAGTCATAGTTATTGGCCGTGGGTAACAATATTATGTGTGGTAAGATGAATAAGTGTGTGAAGTTTCATGAACATAGGTTAAATACTTCTTAAGTTATGGCCAATTATGAGTTTGGTTAGGTTGCGGGTTAAAGTTTTATGAAAGAGGGCATGACTCTACCAAAATGAAAGTCAGAGTTACTGGACATGTGTAACAGCATTCCTTGTGTTAAGATAAAGATATGTGTACAGTTTTCATGAACACATGTCAAATACCTTTCAAGTCATGGCCAAGATAACGTTGCAGGTTAAAGTGTGTCGGACGACGACGACGAGAGACGGACGGCGGACAAAGTGATCCCTAAGGGTCTGTCATGCTACGCAGGCGACACAAAAATGCGCACAGTAATAACAAATGCTCTGGAGGCTTTAACCGATTTTCGCGACTTTTAAAATCAGGTGATACCTCGCCCTCAGAGAACCGAATAACTTCCAAGGACTGGTGCTCATTGCATATATCCCCTCGAGGGCTCCATACTACGAAACGAAATTTATGTACATATTGAGGTTACCAAAAACAACAAGTATGAATGATTGATTAGTGTATACCTTTCAAAAAAGAACACCCCGCCCCTCTCCACTCCCGCCCCACACCCTACCACGTCTTTAATATAAAAAAAAGTGTGTGCGTGCATGAGTTCGTGCTCTTGCGTGTGATTCGAAGAAAAACAAACCATTCGCAATGAAAAATCTTTATTCCTTACAATGTTCCAAAAGCAAAATTATGTATTTTTTTTTGAAACACCAGAGAACAAATCAGTAGTGTTATTACTTACAGGTCCTTTGAAATCATCAAGCCCAATCTTTGTGGCTTTAAAGTAGAATATCGCTTAAACCGGTGCTAGGAGCCGTGAGAGGTGTTGCACTTTACATTACCTCTCATGAATAGACTCAATAAAACCGAATTTACAGATGTAGTGGTCCCAAAAGAGAAAAGACATACTTAAACACTTTGCTTTCTATGATATATCTGTTTCATCTTGATACTGTTACGTTAGTTAAATAAACGAACCCTCTAAATAATGCACTATAAAACCGTTCATCAAAACTCTAGCCAGGTGTTCAGGACATATACTAATGTATATCTGCCGATTAAAAGTATATGTTTATTCAAGGGTTTTCAACATAACCGTGATTGAATAAACGTAAAATGAATTATGAGTTGGTACCTTTAAATCGACGCTCCAGTTTTGGGGTTTGGTCTGACTGGTTAAAGCGGTTTATATTGTATCTATAGAGTTTAGATTCTCAAAGAACATGTTATATAGATACATTGTCGTCAGTAGGTTTAAAAACGTTGTACATATGTTGTTAAATTTGGCTGTTGCTGGCGGGATAGCTAATTTAAAGGCAGACTGAAATACGATAATGTGAACATTCCTTAATTAATGTAATTAATACGCTGTACCCCACAAACATTGCTCATATGCATAAAATGGTAGGTTGCAGGGCCAAATGTCTATGTATCGTCAATGTATTATTTACATTAGCTGCACAACTCTTGCCAGACCATTGATAAATACATTTAACTGTGGATTAATTTACCTGTTTTCACGTCATCAAATAAAATCTAATTCTCGCTTTTCACAGATGTGTGAATTGTAAATATCTATTGTGTGTATTGTTTCCGATTTAAATAAACATGTTCATGTTCATGAAACAAAACATGGCCGGAGAACTTTATACAAGAAGCATATGCACGTATTGAAATGATTCCCTACTGCACGAAATTATGAAATTATGCTCCTACTTAACAGTAGCATGGCTTCCGAAAATAATTAAAGTTGAAAAATAAAAGTCAATAATTAAACGATTTCCATAAATCGCCATAGTCTCTTTTACAGTATGAACTTACAGTATTCTATACCTGTTGTAAGCTTTTCGCTTCTAAGGTACTTTTTGATTGACTTCCTGGGTAGAACCAGTAACAAGCAATGCAGATAAAGTGTATTGCCCAGGGACACAACGCATATGACGGGGATCGAACCCATGACGTTTGGATCATGGGTCCAATTTAGTCTTTTAAAAGATCCCGCTGCAATCTTGTTTTTTTTAAACTCGCGGCGTCCAGTTGGTTTTCTACATCGCTTCCATTTGATCAATCATTAATATATATTTTTTAAGAATAATATCCAGCAAATTGTTTTCGCGTATTACTAACTATTGAGTGCACCAAAAACATTAAACATATGCTAGAATAACGAAGGGGAAAAAAGTGAAATTGTATTCCATTCTATAAAATAACAGATCTACCGAATTAATAAATCGGGACGCTAGTTTTAATGATTGATAAAAACCTTCAACTTTGCCGTGTGTCCCTTCAAGATTAGTGAAATTCACCGATATTTGTCACGTTACAATATGAATGAGTTAAATATGACAGTTGTTAAATATTCTTGTGTGTTATGGTTATTATCTTGGTTATCTTTTACGGGCTTTCTTTTTTAATTTTTAGTGCAGGTATACGCCGCTCGTGGGTAACGCATGATCGCCTGACAATGCGACTCGCTATTAATATATCGTCGAACTGGAAGAAAAACGTTTGATTTACTTTACTATAAAACCGCAGATACCACAGTATTTCACAAATCCTAACAGTGTACCAGATTGTATAGTGCGGGGCCTTGTGTCAGTACGTGAGAGTTTTATTAACGAATTGTGTATGCTGCAGTAAGTGGCTATTCGTTGACTAATTGTGTGTATGAAACGATGAGCAGGGCTGACGAAACAAATGTGTCATAGCGTAACATAACACAATTTTATTCACCATTAAACCATTTTATTAGTTTATAGCCAACAAATTGAATAATACAACTCCTTTTCTCCCATTCATGGTGACATAATGTAAATAATTATAAACATCAGATGTGCATTTCAATTATTTTTAGCTCTACTTGCCAAGGGCCAGCAGAGCTTGTGGGATAGAGCTTATGGGATGGTGTGTTGTCCGTCGTCATTCGTTAGGCGTCCGTTGTCCGTCGTCTGTCCGTCCGTTAACGTTTACCTCGTTAAAACGATAGGGCCTTCATTTTTCATCTGATCTTTACCAAACTTTAACAGATTGTTAATATCAATGAAAGCTTGAAAAAGTTTGAAAACCAGCCAGATCGGACTAGTAACAGTGGAGTTATGGCCATTGATTTAGTTAAAACTGCTATATTTTGCCTCGTTAAGACGATAGGGCCTTTATTTTTCATCCTATCTCTACCAAACTTTACCAGATTGTTAATATCAATGAAAGCCAGCCATATCAGACAAGTAACAGCGGAGTTATGGCCCTTGATCTAGTTAAAAATGTTATTTTTTGTTTCGTTAAGACATTGTTCATCCGAACTTTATCGTACTTGATCAGATTGTTAATGTCAATGAAAGCTCGAATAAGTTTGAAAACCAGCCAGATCGAATCAGTAACAGCGGAGTTATGGCCCTTGATTTCGTTAAAATGCTATAATTTGCCTCGTTAATACGATAGAGCCTTCATTTTGCATCTGATCTACCAAACTTCACCATATTTTATGAATTGTTTTTATTTATTTTTTTAATTAATTTTATGTTATTTATTTAAACATTTTTTTTAATTGTTTTGATTTTTTTTTTGTTGATTTTTTTCTTTTTCTTTTTTTTTTTAATTTTTTTCTTTTTTTTAATGATTTTTTTTTAGCTCTATTGACCAAGTTCGAAAACCAGCCAGATCGGACCAGTAACAGAGGAGTTATGGCTTTTGGTTATATATGAAGGTCGATTTTTTTTTATTGTGGTGGAGGGAGACCACCCAGGTTTTCTGGGTAGAACCAGTACTGTATAACTCCCGCCATCCGTTAATACTTGACGGTCCACACTCACATGTACTGTGCCGTAGAACTACAAACGCAAACTGTAATGCTGGACTTCCGATACTAAACGATTGTCATTTACAGCTGAAAGGATTTTAAATCCATTCCACAATTTATTGAAGTCAGGTTTTATTATAGAACCAGTTAGACTACAAACATACTTGTCACTTTCCCTTGGCCTCGTCCGTCGGATGGGGACGTAAACCGTGCGGTCCCCTGTATCGGTCTATCCTCCGAGCACGTTAAAGAACCATAGGAATATATTCGATAATAGTAGGGCACGGTTCCCGGATTCCTATGTATCCTTCCCTTCTCTCTGGGGCGGCTCTAAATAACATATACTGTGTTGATGAGCCGTGTAACAACATGCAATTGATCAATTATACAATAATACATGTACGTATATAAATGTGTATACACTTGGTATTCAAATAGAACGTTAAAAACAACAAAGTTTCACACTGACTTCATAAAAATGGCACTAGTGGACGAATCGAAACTCGAAAAGTGTCTTTACAAATGACATATTCTTCTATGCCGCGCTACGTTACATTATTCCCACGCGTATCAAATATATACCATCGCTTCCCGCACTATTCTTTCTAGGACTCGACTCTCGATCAGTTTATCTAGAGGGGGCCTCCAGTGGGAGAAAATAGTTCAGAAACAGTCTGAACCGAGTCTCAGTGCGATATGTCAGATTCTAGCTCAGGGACACGTATAAGCGGGGAATGTTTTATATAAAAAAATACAAAAGACAGTGTGCGATTTAAGTCGGTGATTGAAGTGTAACGACTCTTAAAGGGACACACGGCAATCTTGAGTTTATATTAAGCATTACATTTATCACCTCGATTTATTAATCCTTTACCATTTCGACTTTAAAAGCTTGCATATAATTACATAAACATGTATTTAAGTCAGTTGTGTTCGTTATTCTACTAAATGTTTAAATATAGTATGAGTGCAATCAATAAGTAGTAGTTTACTTTATAAAAACACTTTTCCATTGCACTATTGCAAATACATGTATGCACGTCATGCAAAACAACTTACGAGACGCCACGTGTCTTAAAGAAGCTATGCCGCCAAATAACGACAATTGAAATTGAATTGGGGTTTTAAGGCGCACCAACACATGAAAGGTTATATGACGCCAAACAGGAATGAACATGCCAGGCTCATCCTTCATGTACATCGAGATAAATATGGAGAACGGGCCTAGAACCTTCTCACCCTGAACTGCAGAGTTGCTGCAAATTCTATTTAAGACACTCCATTTACGCTGGAGCCACGTTATAGTTTTTCTGCCTGCCACTGTTCTAGTGATATGAGCGAGATGGCACCTGAAACAATGCAGACCTTTAATGAGCATGAACAAAAAATGATAAAATGAACATGAATTTGGGGGTGGGTGGTGGGAGGGGTTCTACCCCTCTGCCTTCCCCTCCAACGGGATCTGCAGTGGCTCTATTCTTTGCCCCCGTAACCACACGGGGCAAATAACGACAAAATTACACTACAAAACCTTTTATCAAAGCTCTATTCAAGTGTTCAGGTTCTATAATAATGTATACGTGCCAATTAAAAGTAAAGCTTTATTAACCGGTTCTTAAAATACCCGTGACTGAATAGACATATGCGTGAAATGATGAGTTGGTAACTCTTAATTCAACGCTCCAGTTTTGGTGTTTAGACACGCTGGCTAAAGGGACAAATGGCAATCTTGAAGTGTGTGTGTGTGTGTGTGTGTGTGTGTATTTCTAAGGATTATAGTCCCTCCACCTACGACAGGCGTCCTACCTGACGATTAGTTGTTGTGTGATGTGATGATATGTCTACTTGAAGCAGCGAACTCAATGGTTTCTTTATAGCGCTACCACACTGGAATACCACGCCGTAGTAGATATGATACCCCCACCCACCCAGTCACATTATTCTGACACTGGTCAATCAGTCGTAGCACTACCCATTATTTGCTCGTCAGGCAAGGGTTACAAGTGACTACTCCATTTTTAAAGTCTTTGGTATGACGCGGTCAGGGGACTCGAACCCACGACCTCCCGAATGCAAGGCAGACGCTATAATGCATCGGTGAAGTGTTTGAAACGGGTGTCTCGATTTATATATCCAGTATCAGTTTCACTTTTACCCTGGTTAAATTTAAATAAATCAACTTTTAAATATTCCCCATTTCGTCTTATTATACTAGTTTTAATATATTATTGGTGCAATAATATCAAAAAGTAATAATATGCAAAAACAAATTGCTTAAAACTATTCATATACTTAATATTAATGATTGAACAAATGCAAGTTATGCAGAAAAACTAACGGGACGCCGTGAAAAAATAAAGATTGCCGTCTGTCCCTTTAAAGCCGTTTATATTGAGTTTATATAATTTGGATTCTCAAAATCTGTAAGTTATATATACTGTATACCTTGTAGGTATATACATGGTGTACACATTTTGTAAGAGTTGGTTGTTGTTTGCGGGATAGCTACTTTAAACAGATCAGAATTGAAGGTGTCATTTAATTAATCAATAACAATTAAGAGTCGTCTTAGAACAGAGAGAGGGGGAGGATATGGAGAGGACCCAGGGTTTTCGATGTAATTGGCGTTTGTGTTTTATAAAATGTTACGACTAATAAGATGTAGGAGAGACATACGGCCTAGTTTCTCCGTGGCGTGGAGCAGTCGGTTGCGCTGCGGATTTGTAACCGGAGGCCCCGGGTTCAATCCTCCGTGGTGCCACTGAGTTCCGTCGGTGTGTTCTTGGCAAGACATTTTTCCTTAACCTCGTCCGTCGGATGGGGACGTAAACCGGGCGGTTAAAAAACCATAGGAATTTATGCGATAATAAGAGTAGGGCAGGTTCCCAGATTCCTATGTATCCTTCCCCTCTCTCTCTGGGGCGGCTCTAAATAACCTGTACTGTGTTGATGAGCCGTTAAACAACATTCAATTATTCAAGTCTTGATATAGTTTCCATAGTGTCCAATAAATTTGTTTACTTCCGCTTTGAATCTTGTCTGCATTAATGAAAAATAAATTAAGATTCATGCATCTCAAAGAAAGATCCTCGTATAATTGTGATATAAGCTTTGTAAATTAGCTTTTACAACAAGAAATTAACACAACTGAGTAAATTAAGGCTTTTTGATAAAGGTAAATTCTTTTGTTTACATTGTTCAAAACATAAATACTTTTAAAATAAAAAAACAAGCAGTAACCATTTTTGAAAAAATAAATATGATAAAAATAAAAATAAATAAATAGGCGACATGGGTTACGTAATCGATGTGTTTAGATTGTTTGTTGTAGATAAGAAATATTTGTTTTCTTCAACATGTTACATAGAAATGTACCTTCATCATAGCTATACAATTTAATTTTGATAAGAAAAAACTTTGTAAACTGTTCTTAATACCTCGAAAACAGGCAAGCATCATACTTGCAATCCAATAGATGGTTGAAGATGTAGTTGTAGATGATACACAGGACCCAGTTTACGTCTAAGGACCCCCAAAGTAACCTTGGCGCCACCAGTCAGAGGCCCGAACCCGTCAGGTCCAGATCCAGATTCAGAATTGCTATCCTCCGGACCACCACGACCTTTGTAGGAGCGAGTCAGTTCATAATAGAAAGTACCTGGGCTGGAAATCGTGTCGTGGGTGTGTGGGGGTGTGTGTGGTGTGGGTGTGTGGTGGGGGGAGGGGGTAACATAAAAACCATCTCCACATTCCTCATAAGACTAAGACCATTGCTTTGTGGCGAGCGAGGTAAGCTATGGCTTGCTGGTGTGACCCCACCATATCGTACGTCTACGGCAATATTCTTCTGTGGCCGCCAGGTCATGTAATTTTTCCATAGTCTTGGGATGAAATCACTAAAATACCGTCAGAATTAATAAACTCAGGTCTGCTACTGTTTGCTATTGTTTGTGTGTGTTGCTTCCAAAGCAGGCCTTTTCAGTATTTATTGACATACACACTAGTACTGTGTCCGGTTGGGGCCAGATACAATGTCGCATTGTCGTGGGCGACAAAGCGACACCCGACAATGCGACATCGCGTCATTGCGATTCGACAATGCGACAACTCGACATTTTATCTGGTGGCGACATTGTATCTGGCCCCAACCGGACACCGTACACTAGCGTTTGCTTTTTGTTGTGTGGGCTATGGATAGTGGGCAGTAATGGCAACTGTAAAAACTTGCAATGCTACATTTTCTGTTTGACTTATTATACATTCTTTGATTTAATCAGCTCCTAATCAATGGGATTGCCTATGGATACACAATAATGCGTATTTTTTATAGATCTTTTTACGTCCTGACTAATGTATTTGAATCAAAGGGAGGTAACTGTTAAATCAATTATTGCGTTTTCTTCATGCAGTTACTTTTCTTAGAACAACAGGACATTTTTACGTCATTTTCAACACATGCAAGGTCATATAGCACGGTTGATTTATTCGTGGTGGAGGAAGACCACTCACGTTCCCTGGGTAGGACCAGCAATGTACACCATCCGTAAGAATCGACACTTCCTCACTTACAAGACGAGCTCCCAGTGGGATTCGAACTCGCAATGGTGAGAGGCAAAGGTTTACATGGAAGGAGAACGTAAACTATATTTTTTTAAACCCTCAACCCCCTATATATATATAATGGACTGTTATTTCTTTGAATTAAGACCTCCATTTATGTGACAAAGGGGTGTTTTGGGGGGAAATGACTGATCAGTAAACTCGCAGGCTGATCCGGGTTTACAATGGACGCAAATGCTATAATTATAGTCATGTGGGTTAAGGGTTAATTTGTACGAGGGGCATTCTGAAGGTTCTGCAACTGGTTTCGTTTTAGAAATATAACTCTTACCTGGTCCAACTAATACTCCCCGTGGACCTGTACACATTTTTGGAGACGTCTTAATCAATCTGAAAATGCGTTTTTATAGTCACTTTTATGTATGGTACTGTTGCATTGAAATGGCGCTCTACATATGGGTGTGCGGGTCTTGAACCGGCGTCCTCTTAAGCACTTTTTGATGAGAGAAGTTAACCAAAAGTCAAACGGTGACAGATCAGGGCTATATGCAAGTTATGGCAAAGTTAAATTCACTGTGTTTCCAAATAATCACATACGATGACCGACTTGTGCGACGGAAGGGTATTATTTAGAAGCCTCAGTCCGCGCACCCCGGTATGTGGCCGGACCTCAGTGTAATGCCGAACGACAATTGGTAGAACTTTTCCAGTGTACTACATTCCTGTGACTGTGGTGTGTTAAAGGGACACTGTCCGTAAGTAAGCAGATATTGAGCATAACCAAATAACTGTCTGACTTTTATTCATTGAAATGTATAAATGAAAACATGAGGATAGACCCTAAGAAGTATCAGGGCTTTATATGACATTTAATTATCAGCCTAGGAAGTATGTAGGAACACATTCGTGAGTTTGATAATGTTTAGTGTATAATGATTGCGAACATAATTATTGGGTGTTTTATAAGCTAAAAGTTACGGACAGTGTCCCTTTAAGGGGCAGGAACTTGAGCTATCATAGCGTCAAAGAACAATGCGTACAAAACACGTTTTACGGACTTTAATCGCCGAGCTATGTGTGGTCTCACCATTTTCACCGTCCCTTACTTTGTAATTCACTTTGCAGTCTCATCCCCAGTTACTGTTTCAAAAAGTCGCCCATTGTCACATCACCTGTTACTATCAGTATATGCCGCAAGAGGACGGCCATGGCGAGGATCATCTTCAACAGTATCCCTGCTTAAATCGTTGAGACCCCCTAGTAACACACTTTGTCCAGGGTCGCTTAAATATCCAGTGGCGAACACAATAACACTCTATACAATCAGCGAATGCGTAATGTATTTTATTGTAACTAGACACAGTTGTATGCGTATTGTTCAAAGCAGACGAAATTAGTTTGAAATAAAAACCCGATTTAAACTTTCTTCAAATCCATTTCGCATGTTGGTTGTATTTTTTTATACGTAGTACGGTATATGACAATACGCCCGTGTAAAGGTTGTGTTGCTGCACGATAAACCGGTTCTTCAGTTTACATAAACACGCCCAGTTTATTTAAGCGGTGTACGTATTTCACGATGTAAGTACTTTTTAAATGTATTTTTCTATATTTTAAATGTTGTAACTGTACCTTATGATGTATCTCTTCCTTTAATTTCAATATATTGTCTCCGAGCCGTGTCTTTAGGACGTTATAGAGTAATGTATACTTATGAAAGGTTAGTGTTTCTTTCTGCATTATTTGTTTTTTCGTGTCAACGCGAGAGTTTCAGCGTATACCTAGTCTGTGTTGTATTTTGCTACATCAGCAATTGAAGACACACACCCGACACCTACAAGCCATGCAACAAACATATGATGTTATCTATATAATCTGTGCTTCTTATTGTTATCTTCTATAAATAAAACTGGAATTATTCAGGGCTAATGCGTCCACAGATACATATATATACATTATGTAGGAAAGGAAATGTTTATTGAATGGTATACGTTTTTAGATCGAAGTTAATATATATTAATCTCTTGGAAACATGTTTCAGAATGCTTCAGTTCATTTTTTATTATACGCCTGTTTGAATAACGGGGCGCATTATGGTGTAGGGTTGTCCGTATGTCCGTCCGTCCGTCCCCCGTCCGAAAATAAATATGCATTCCGGACGATAACTTTGAAACCATAATATCCACACCCCTATGCAACTTCAAAGATACATTGTCCTTAGTGAGAGGAGAAACCGTATTATTTTCTGGGTCAGGTTAAAATGAATGTAAAATGCATGGTCGCCATGACCTTACGCGGAAATAACTATTACGGACAATAACTTCAAAACCATAAAACCCACAATCCGAAACTTCATAGGTACATGTCCTAGTAGAGAGGAGCCCTATTGTTTAGGGGCCAATGGGTCAAAGTCAAGGCTGCCACGACCTAATATGGAAATACACATTCCGAGTGATAAAGTTGAAAGCATAGCATCCTCATTAATGAAAAATCCTAGGTGTATAGCCTTTTATGAGGGTTAATGGTCAAGGTCTTCGTGACCTCATATGGCAATATCCATTGCGCCTGATGACTTCATGAAACGTCATAAGTACATTGCCGTTGATGAAGGAAGGAACCTTCTTGATTTTGGGGTCAAGGTCACCAATACATCCAATAATAATACCTATACTCATGAAACTTTGTAGACACATTACCCTTGGTGAGAGAAGGGAGCCTATTGCTTTTGGATTCAGTAGGACATCAGGGTCACATTTACCAGACAGTGACCGAATCCTGAGGAAAATGTTCACCACTGTAACTTGTAACTGTTACAGTTACAATTTTTAAACTTTACATGCTTTTGTAGATAGTTGGTCAAAATTGTCACTGTGACTTGACTTCAGTTTTTCTGTTCAGACATAAATCTCAGAAATTTGCCCTTAAAAAGACGCTTTCCAGTCCTCCAAAACCGTTTGACGATCTCATCATAGCTCATTGAACAGGTATTTGATTTGAATTGGAATACCACATCATTATGTTAACAAACAGGCGGTAGGCAATGTTGTCCTTCGGAAGTATCCGTCGCTTTAAAAGTATGAAAAGCATCTTCCATTCAGGGAGTTGTTTGTAGTCCGAAAGAATTCGTACAACAGTAGGTAACATATCTGAAAATTGTTCTACTACCTGCTTATGATTCTGTGACATTTCTGTGCAATCAACAATGACTACATCATCTGTTTGACACCCGACGTCAGATTGCTAATGCGATGTTGCAACTACATTGGCATCATTCTCAACCAGAGATAGAAAGGGTGGCAAACGTATATCATCGTCCGTATCGACAACTTTAATGGTCTGGGTGCAAGGTAATGCCACAGTGCTTTTCCCACTGGAATATTGTACAGATGGAATTACTAATATAAGCTCTCCCATCACGTAATGGAATTAAGGCGAGACCACGTAATGTGATGCATTTTAGCTGAAATGAGAATGAATTCTTATTTAATACAATAAAACTTTTGTTTCTAAATCCAAAATTGTATTGAATATTAATGAAATATAAGCATTTTGCTATGCACGTCTACTTGTAATGCTGTATTAAAAAAACTATAGCATTTTCAATATTAAACTGTCGCACATGTGTCAAAAGTACTACAAAAAACTGCAGCGATTATAAAATGAAACTGTCACGTCGTGATTTTATCTAAGGATTTTAAATACATTTAACTGGCATGAAATTAAATTATTCTGTAGCTTACTTACAGTACCTAAACACACATTGAAATACAACATTTCACCTTGTGGATGATGGGAAAGGGATATTAAGAATATATTTCAAAAATTGTCAAACTATATGGTGTACACAGTGTGATATACGGGTATGTAGTTAATTACTAACAATGACCAAATGCATAGGACGAAACTAAGAACCTAGGACAAATGCCCCCCTGGACAAATGCCCCCCCTGCTCATTTTTGTATAGGTGGACAAAAGCCCCCTCATGTTTGGTGGACATAAGCCCCCCTGATATTTTTGCAAGGGTGGACAAAAGCCCCCCTGAACAAAAGCCCCTCTACTCATTTTTGTATAGGGACAACTCTTAGTAAAACAAGCCCCCCCTGTCAAAATCCCCCTCAGATATGTCTTATGCAACCCGTCACTGTGGACTGTGATAGAGTGTTTGAAGAAGGACGCCGCGCTCGTCGAGACAGAGGCCTACAACAATCAGCAGGGACAACCAGCACCAAAGCAGAGCAGGAAGAACACCGTAGTTCATCAGAAACGCCTGAAGACCCTGTGCTAGCAGTTTGTCAGTGAACAGAAGTCACTCGCAGAGTTCCTGTACACCATGAGACAGTGTATCAGACTCAACTAAAACTGTTCAAGTGTGCTAGTATGACAGTAACGCAGTGAAAATCAACTTTGTATTATAAATGAAAATGATTATATTACATCAAATGTGCTAATTATTACATGATGTTTTTATATGAAAATATATTATGTGCTATAACATTTAAGCACATCAACAGAAAATGTAAATATTTATTTGATAATGAGTTTTTTATTTGGTTGATTTATGTATGACTAATATAAATCAATTATCTCTTATTATCAAATTAAAGGTCACACTTTTAAAACTTGATTGCAAACATATACTTCCTGTAATTGTGTGCATGTAATTAATCTGTACTTTGTTTTTTTTATAGCTCTGAATACTTACAGACTGGGAATTATCTGTGAATTAGTATGGATTTAATTAGTTTTAAGGTAACTGTAAATACATATTACATGTTATATTGTGCTGCATATGTATATTGTTTTGCTGTTTTCCTTATCTGGACATGTTTAATAAAATGTTGAAAATACTGCTTGTTTTACTAATAGTTGTCCCTATACAAAAATGAGTAGGGGGACTTTTGTCCGGGAGGGGGGGGGGGGGGGGGATTTTTGTCCACCCTTGCAAAAATATCAGGGGGGCTTATGTCCACCTTGTAAAAAGTTCAGGGGGGCTTTTGTCCACCTATACAAAAACATGAGGGGGCTTTTGTCCACCTATACAAAAATGAGCAGGGGGGCATTTGTCCGGGGGAATAAATATTGTAGTATATATTTGTTTTAATTCATTGCATTGGAATTACAGCATCATGTGTGCTGTTTTTTTTGGTGTAAAACTGATAGTGAGTTCAATTTGGTGTAGCAAAGGCAGAGAACAAAATGGAAAATTGAAATTATGATGAAATGTTTTTATTTGAAATTAAACGTGCAATTCAAACGCTTTGCTATAGCCAAGAAAATACTATATTCCGTATTTTTATATTAAACAAAGACTTAAAGAGCTGGAGAGCGAACTGAAAAAGACTTCGCTAAAACCGACAATTCGCTATAGCTTAGTTCTGGCTAAATGTATTCTTAAAAATCTGACTTTTGACTGTAAATAATGTTTCAATGCACAATTATAAAAAAAAAAACTTTGAATATGTACATGTATGAAGAATTACAATTTACATACGGTAATTATATGATCAAATGTATATATTTGTAAGTTCATGCTGTGCAAAAACAACATTATTTATGTGCAAAAATGAAAATTGTATGTACAACTCTCTAAGTGTGTCAGGTCCCTGCCAAGACTTGAACCTGGGTCTCTTTTCTCGAAGGAAAAGCGTGTTTCCTTACACTACAGAGATCGCCCAGACATCACAAAAGAGTGTACAAAACTAGGCAATATTAATAAACATTTCGATTAAAACTTTTTCAAACTAAAACTATCACTGAAGGTTATTAATACCCTGCAAACGCATACCCCAGGACTATATTCAAATCTCCACTTCATACTGATGCTTATAACAAAGTTTGGTGAAAATCTATATAGGAGTTATGGAGAAATAGCATACAAAATATTTTTTCTTAGAAAAATATTCAATGGGCCAGAATTGACATCAAACACCACTGAACCCAAACCCTACTATGATATGCGTATCTCCATATGACGCAGATGTTTCTCACACAGTTTGTTGAAACCCCATCAGTTGGTTATAGAGAAATAGCGCATGCAATACTTTTTTGGGGGAAAATATTCAAACGGCCATAGCTCGGTCAGAAATTATCAAGCCAGAACGGAGGAATGTGCATCTCCATTGCATACTGATGCTTTTCACAAACCTTTGTGAAAATACATCCAGGGGTAATGAAGAAATAGCGCGGAAAAGACGTGTGTGCTATGAATATCTCCACTTCATAATGATGCTTCCTATAAAAGTCTGTGAACTTCCATCAAGGGGTTATGGAGAAATAGCGCGGACAAGATTCTGAAGAGACCGATCACCCTCCCGAACGATAGTCTAGATCATCTATGTCGCTTCTTGTTTTAAAGACACATGTCTAGCACTGTTCTTCTAAAAAGCCATTTTATTGAGATTCTGGTTAATACAGACGCACCTTCTATCGCAGATAAACAGAATGGCAAAGAGACACTGAATTAATAAATAAACAAAGCCGGAAACTTCATCATTATATCGGCGAACTAAATGTGGATGGTGGAGAATACTGTAATAAAAATGTTTAATAATGTTTACAGACACGTGTTTCGGATTTAAATTTTTTCCTGCACAAAGTGTCCAAACTTTTGTATTTACAATCAAGCGTCGAAGATGATGAAGACTTCCCTAACGACATAGTGGCTCCGTCCTTCTTTTGCAAGGGTTTACATAATTATAACAAAAGATGTTTGTAAAACATATATGCTCCCCTTCAACGACCATGACACAAACAGTCCTGCCAAGTTTCAAGTTCATAGTGCCAGCTGTTCTTGAGTTATCGTGAAGACAAGCAATTTTAGTGATTTTTTTACAAGTTTTGTTACTATGGCATTCACATTTCTTAAGCAAATCTACCCAAAAGGGGAGGTGCACAACTACACCATGACACAAACATTCCTGCCAAGTTGCGAGTTTGTTGTGCCAGCTGTTCCTGAGTTATCGCGAAGTCAAGCAATTTTTAGTGATTTTTTACATGTTTTGTTACCATAGTAACCACATTTCTTATTCAAATCTACTCAAAAGGGGAGGTGCACAACTAGAATATGACACAGACATTCCTGCCAAGTTCCGAGTTTACAGAGCCAGCTGTTCTTGAGTTATCACGAAGACAAGCAATTTTTAGTGATTTTTTACAAGTTTTGTTACCATGGCAACCACATTTCTTAGACGAATCTACCCAAAAGGGGAGGTGCACAACTACACCATGAAACAAACATTCTTGCCAAGTTTCGAGCTTGTAGTAACCTCTGTTCTTGAGTTATCGCGAAGACAAGCAATTTTTATTGATTTTTTCATGTTTTGTTACCATGGCAACCGCATTTCTTAGGCGAATCTACCCAAAAGGGGAGGTGCAAAACTAGACTATTACACAATCATTCCTGTCAAATTTCGAGTTTGTAGTCCAGCTGTTCTTGAGTTATCGCGAATACATGATTTCGGGACCGTCCGACAGACATCTGCAAAGCATTATGCTCCCCCTCCCCCACTTCTTTGAAGGGATTTATAATAACCCTCCATTCTTGGCGTTGGACTCAGCTCTAAAAGCATGGACTCCTCTGCACACTTTCATAAAAAACTTACAAATTTATATACAGAAGTTATACTCAATTTTCCTAAGTATAAAAGGAGCCAAACAAGAGGTCAATGACCTTGAAGCTCTACTGATATGTTTTGATAGCTAGATCAGCATTCCTGTGAAGTTTCATGAAAATCTGTCAAATAGTTTCAGAGGAGTAGTCGCTCCAAGTTTTTACTCTATGTAAACAAAGATGGACGCTGGCAGCCATGTTTAATGTCGAATCAAAATAATTTTAAACAAGGACAAACATCAGGTCATGCTGATCATTTTTGAAAAAGTCCCATATCAATATCACTAATGGTTTTCAAAAAGTAGTCACTACAAACTTGTTTTTTAAAAACCTATTTTTAGCCGTGGCAGCCATCTTGATTTCCCCGCCGAACTGAAGTTTTGCTAGGATCAATTAGACATCAAGAGCAACATTCGTGTGAAGTTTCATGAAAATCCGCAAGTTTCATGAAAATCCGTCAAGTAGTTTCATCAGAGGAGTAGTCGCTACAAGTTTTCAATATATAACTCTATGTAAACAAAGATGGCCGCCAAATCAGAGATCAGTAGAGCTTATGCCGTGGTGCGGCGTCCGTCTGTCTGTCCGTCCGTAAACTTTTTTTGTAGCGACTACTCCTCTGAAACTACTGAATGGATTTTCATGAAACTTTACAGAAATGTTGCCCATGAAATCTAGTTGATCCTAGCAAAAATTCATGTTGATGTAAAATCCAAGATGGCCACCAAATCTAAAAATAGATTTTTAAAAAACAAGTTTGTAGTGACTACTTCTTGAAAACTCTAAGTGGTATTAATATGGGACTTTTTCTAAAATGTTGCTCTTGATATCTAAATGATCCTAGCAACATTTCAGGTAGGTCGGAAATTCAAGATGGCCGCCACAGCTAAAAATAGATTTTCAAAATCTATTTAGCGAGTACTTTTTAAAAACTGTAAGTGATATTGATATGGGACTTTTTATAAAATGATCAGTATGGAATGATGTTGATCCTTGTTGAACATTATTTTGATGCTACGTTAAACATGGCCGCCAGCGGCCATCTTTGTTTATATAGAGTTATATAATGAAAACTTGTAGCGACTACTCCTCTGAAACTACTTGACGGTTTTTCATGAAACTTCACAGGAATGTTGCTCTTAATATCTTATTGATCCTAGCAAAATTTCAGGTCGGCCGGAAATTCAAAGATGTTCAATTTTTAAAAGAAGAACTTCAACATTTATGAATTTCTTGTTACAAAGTGTACTATGATTAAAACGTCTCCAACATCACAGTTGTGTCCTTTCTCTAATTGCAATTTTTAAAAAAAAACACTTGGGATTTCTTTGGAATATTATGTGGAATTAAGTGTGCAGTATATACAATAATATATAGCGGAAATTCCCGTGTTTCTTTTTCGCTTCAGTATATTTATGTTTCGCTATGCATTGAAATAAATACTTTGTGTTTTTCTAAGAATCATGAAATAACTAAGCATTCTAACCTTAACTAGCACCAAAAACAGGAGAATGCATGTAATTACTCCGACCCTGTGCCAAGGCCATATAAAATTATTCCTGTGTTTACTGTAACATTGCTGAAAAAAATAGGGTAAGTAGGTAGGCATTTTTTTTTATTTATTTATTTATATATTATTATTTTTTGGCGAAGTTACATTTAAGGTGGCGATGAGCTTTGATGAATGGGAAAATGTATTTTGAAAACTACACTCAAGTGATATGAAAACGCAACACGGGAATTTCCGCTATATATTTTATATACTGCACACTTAATTGCACATAATATTCCAAAGAAATCCCAAGATGTTTTTTAAAAAGAAAGTTGCAGTTAACTAGAGAATGGACACAACTGTGATGTTGTAGATGTTTTAATCACACTACACTTTGTAACAAGAGCTTCATAAATGTTGAAGTAGCTCTTTGAAAAATTGAGCTAGTTCAGTACTGTATTTAACGTAAATAGTTTGCAAAATGTTGCATCCTAAGTTTGCTCACATGATTGAGCCAAACGCGTACTCTGTGAATAATGAAACATTGAAGGAATACTATTTGCTGTATTATTTGTTGTTTTAGTATTTTTTCCAAAAGGAAAGGTCTTACGTAGCCATGTACCATTCGATTAAAAGCAGCATATTGTACATACAATATATAGCGGAAATTCCCGTGTTGCGTTTTCATATCACTTGAGTGTACAATAGATAACAATATGAAATTGTGTATGTTTTATTGAAATAAATACTTTGTTTTTCTTATGTTTTTTTTACTCATTTATTTGCATAAAATACGCAGATACGCAGCTTATATAGAGCTCTGGAATCTGCTGCAGACACATTTGAAGTTTCAATCTATTATGTAAGCAGCTTACATACAAATGTTAACCAACTTTTTTAAGGGATTGGAGGAGATCTGATGGAATTATGTGTCTCAATCCAAACACAAGTTAAACCTTCATAATGCATTTCAGTTGTGTATGTAATCTACATATACACTATTTAAAACTGGGTCTAATGAAATAATCAATTACTGTTATTGAAAGGTTTGATCGAGAAAACTAAGACAACTCAAAACTAGCATACTCTATGTATTTAAAGAAGCTGAACCTAAGCACTTTTCTGGACCTAATACATTTTGCTTTATCAGGCTGTGGTAAATACAAAAGGAAATACTTTAAAAATATGAATCGAAATTTACAAAATAGCATGATAGCCATATGCATGGATTAAGAGTATGTGGCTACGCGTGTGAATTGCTGCTAGTTAGTTAGCTCAGTGAAATGGTGTATTACACAGGGCTTTTTAATCTTACATGTAACATAGGCCTGTAATGGCCCTCTTCCCAACTGAAAATTTGCCCCTATCAATAGAGATTTCTGAAAGATATCAAGCAATGCCTGCAAAAACAACCGCCGTATTTCAATAGATTAAACTTAACTACCATGCATGCATAAAACTCACCAAAGAGAAGAATACCTCATCAATCTAGGCAATTTCCTTAGGACTCCATGTTTCGATGACGCCATATTTTTCTTGAATGTTTGCCTTTCAAAATATCGCGTGCTGTTTCGTTCCATATTTGGAAACTTAAACCCACCCATAACTGACACCAATGAACAACATCAACCAGAAATTGTCAGGTGTGTGAGCAGATCAGGGTTCTTTCTTTCTACTGGTAAGCACAATCAATTTTGATTAACATCGTTTCCGAGGAAGAGTTTACGGGTTTGATATGGGTTGAAAATAGTTTTACAATTCATATAGGGCCCTGGTTTTGTATCACTGATTAACACAGAAGTTCAGAGAGATCTTGCACAGGGTATAGCCCTCCCTGTACACTGTATCCGAAGGGAATGACAGATCGAGGCTTATCAGTAAAAGCTAAAAATAAATCATATTCTTCAAAACTACGGTTAATAAAGCAACCTCCCCTTTAAAGAACCTGATGGGCTTAAACAGAGATAAACACTTGGGTCTTGTGTAGTATAAATTTTATTACATTAACATCTAACTTAACTAATCAGCATTTCTATATATATATATATTTTGGCATATGGGGGCTCCACATATACAGTGGCGTCCACCATGATGGCAAGCAGGCAACCAGACATAGCCAAACATGACCAAGGACAGTGAGACTTGCTCTCACTGAGGCAGCTCATGTTAACCCAGGCCTGGGGCAGCTCGTGTAAACAGAGGCCGAGGGAGGTTGCAGTGAACCTGGGCGTGAGGCAGCTCGTGTTAACCGAGGCCAGGGGCAGCTCGTGTAAACAGAGGCCGAGGGAGGTTTCAGTGAACCCAGATGTGAGGCAGCTCGTGTTAACCAAGGCCAGGGGCAGCTCCTGTAAACAGAGGCCGAGGCAGTTATAGGAACCGAGGTAGCAGTGTTCTCGAAAGTGACACGGGTCATGGTTGCATGTTTACTAGGCTGAAGATGAAAAGCGCTAGATAGATGCAAGGGTATGCGGCAGCACGGTTGTGTATAATGAAACTGCAGAATAGAGCTGATAAGGATAATCAGTCCGTATAGAGTTAACCTTAACTTAGCGACCAAAACGAGCGAAGTCATTCGAAAGTGGACTAAGCGAAGAGCCCCCCCAAAAATGATAATATGGTAGACAATAAACCACCATACACTGCAATCTGAATGTAACGTACATTAGTAAATGAACAAGTTTTAATGGGTTTCAATAGTAATCATGTATAAACATTAAGGCATATTTAACGTACATTAGTAAATGAACAAGTTATTACTGGATTTCAATAATAATCATGTGTAAACACTAAGTCAGGTTATTACTGGATGTCAGTAGTAATCATGTATAGACACTAAGGTGTATTTAACATACATCAGTAAATGAACAAGTTATTACTGGTTTTCAATAGTAATCATGTGTAAACACTAGTTGAATACTATAATACTACTGAGTAAGCCTGTTTGAAAGAGATTGCTTAACTATAATGGATAACAAATGTGTAGAAACCGGGTCAAGCGTAATAACAATTGTCCTGAATAAGTAGCGTAAATGGAATGTCTACAATAGAATTTGCAGCAACTCTGCAGGTGAGAAGGTTCTAGGTCCATTCTCCATATTTTATCTTGACGTACATGAAGGATGAGCCTGGCATGTTCATTCCTGTTAGGCGCCATATAACCTTTCATGTGTTGGTGCACCTTAAAACCCCAATTCAATTCTGACAGAATAAGTTAGTGTTAATATAGCTGAAAAGAAAAAGAGCAACAAATGCACATGATGGCGGCAATTGTTGCGAAAGGCAGTCGACAATGTATCACTCACGGAATACATATGCACAAGTCTTCTATGGCAGACCACAGGCAATGGATGCCTTGACATACGAAGACCTGCGGCGGGTTATAGATGCATTTGCCTACGATGGCAGGCAACGGGCTATGAATGCATTAGTCTATGATGGCTGCATTAGTCTACGATGGCAGACAGCGGGCAGTGGATGCATTAGCCTATGACGTCAGGCATCGGGCTATGGATGCATGAGTCTACGATGGAAGACAGCGAGCAATGGATGCATTGGCCTACGATGGCAGACAATTGGCTATGGATGCATGAGTCTATGAATGCATTGGCCTACAATGGCAGGCGATGGTTATGGATGCATGGCCTATGATGGCAGGTGGCAGACTCAGGTTGCATGAGTCTACGATGGCAGACAAGGGGCCACGGATGTATTAGCCTATGATGACAATGGCCTATGACAGCAAATGTCAGGCCTTGGATATTTTCCTATAGATGCCAAACTACAAGCAATGGATGCAAATCAATGATGGCAGACAATATGCGACATATGTATTAGCATACTATGGCAGGTAGCAGAAATATGAGGAGGTCTCCTGCAGATAACAATGTTGAAGTGATAAGACAAAATACCGCCAATTGGTAACTTATGTACATGTTCGATACAACTACGTTTAGGCATGTCATAACAAAATAAAATGTCAACGTCATGTCTACAAATTTGTAATATAAGTTCAAACTCCTTACATGATGAGTAGTGTTACATGATAAACTAGAACGAATTTGACGCTGCGGCCATCGTAAAATACCCACGTTTTATTGACACAGGTCACTTCCACCCCCTCCACACACACACACAGCCCCACAGTATATACAATGTAATGCCTTCATCAGACCGCGAGAAGAGTTCCTGGTGGCACTGTGACCTCTCCTGCCCGACATGTTACGACGATGAGTGATGGTATGTTTTAAATGGTGATTTTTTTAGGTAAACATCCGAGAAAATTAGCCGCAAATAATGGCTGAGCTGCGATCCGAAGGGATGCCAGACCGAGGCTTATCAGTAAAAGCTAAAAATAAATGTTGCAGAATCAGAGGATTTGCCTGAGTGTTTAAGTCTATCATATTCTTCAAAACTACGGTTAATAAAATCAACCTCCCCATAATGACCTTCACTGTGACCTTGACCTTCATATTTTAGTATGGTCATGTCGATGTTGTCATGATGAGTATATATTGAAAGTTTAATGAAGAAATATCAACAAATGAAAAAGTTATAGCCAACGTTAAGTTTTCGTGACGGACGGACTGACGGACGACAAAAGTGATCCCTATGTATCGCACTTTTCTTCGAAAAGGCGACACAAAAACAGATCGAAGGGCAGACATAAGCTCTGCTGCTACCATTGATCAGTAAAACTAAATAAAACGTAGAAACCATAGACCAGTCCAGTTTGATGATTATCTAATAATACCAAGTATGGCAATGCTTATACAATGTAATGGATGCAATCATTATTCAAAATGGTGGACAAAATGAGAAAGCTACAGAATAGACATGTTTAGCGGAGTCCATAAATGCCACTTGAAAACTTAAAAAACATTTTTGTAAGAAATTGATTTTTCTTTTTATTTCATTAACTCTTATAATAATTGTCAAACATCATACCATCAACTCATCGTATGCTGCTTGATTCCAGTTTGATGCCGCCATGGTGATAAGTGGCTATGACCTTTGTATGACCTTGCTGCTTGGCCTTAACCGTTACAGTTCTGCAGCTGCCATCCTTCAGGGAAGAGTATCCTAAAGTATATTTAAACCCTCAAATGAATATAATAAGATAATAATGTCACAAAGTGTTAATGGACAGTTGAGTAAAAGTAAAGGATAAATTTACATCAACACACATTAGCTCATATAAAAACACATACTAAATTGATAAAATTTTGAGGTTAACCAGTTCATATTTATTATTGATTTTAGGGAAAATATGCCAAAATGATTTAAAATAATCATCTAGCAAACAAGTTACTGGGTAAATTGCCTCTTATAACAATTGATTGTAGGTCATATAGTTCATGAATAACAGCCAGAAAACATTTTTCATGACAGGTCACAGTGACCTTGAATTTTGACCTACAAACCATGAAATCAATAGGGGTCAGCGTTGCACCATAGATACTATTTATATAAAGTTTCAAGATCGTAGGTAAAATACTATACAAATAACAGTATGGAAGACTTTTTTTTTTGATCAGGTACAAAATCAGTAGGAGTAATTACATGGGTACTATTTCTGTTTCAGTATTGTACATGTAGGTCTAATAGTTTACACATAACAGTGGGGAAAGCATTTCTCTGGATAAGGATTGGATCATTGTCAGGTCAATGTGACCATGATGACCTTCTGACCCCTAAAACAACTAGGCTCATCCTCTCACTCAGGGCAATGTAGATATAAAGTTTCACGATTGTAGGCATACAACTTCAGAAGTTATCTGGCAGAATGCATATGTCCATATAAGGTCTTAATCTTTGACCTTAGCCTTTGACCTACTGAACGCAAATACAATAGAATTCCTCTCACCCAGGCCAATGTAGCGAAAAACGTGTCCATATGAGGTCATGGAAAACCTGACCATAATCCTACTGACACCAAAAGCATCAGGGTTCCGTCACTCAACAAGGGCAATGTACCTATAAAGCTTCATGACGGCAGGTGTTTTCCTTTCAAAGATAACACACAATATTCATAGTTCCATATAGTATCATGGCGACCTTGACCTTTGACCTAGTGATCACAAAAACAACAGGGTTCATCCTTTCATCATTCAAAGGCAATGACCTATGAAGTTTCATGCGAGTGACAGTTATGCTTTAAATGTTAACACACAGAGTACATACGGCCAACCCCATACCGTAACATATAAAATGTACGTGGCTAGTAATAAGAAAGTCAACAATTCATACATTACTCATTAATATCAAACCTTCGGCATATTCCACCACCGACGGGTCTGTACATGTGACATTTAACGGCATGTTTCTGCAGTCATGGAATGAGTAGGTTTTCCCGCCAAATGTTGCCATTACATCAAGCAGCAGTTCTAGGACTCTTCCCACCTGTACTTCCACTTTGTAAGGTCTGAACTCCATCTCAGACGGGGGCAGAATATGCACCTGTCAACAAACATGAAGTATAAACTCGAGTGGGGTGGTGTTGGTTGAGGGGGAGAGGACAGTTAGTTCAACTGTCTAAAATATAATGTTCTAGCCCAATATAATATCCATTCATGAAAGAAATTCGACTTTTTGTCTTTCTGATCAGTGGCCAACTCGACACAGTACAAACAGTATAGTTAATGAAAGTGAATGAAGAATGAACCCTAGTAGAGATTGTCGTTGATCATGACTTTGCTAAAAAATAATATGGAAAACACCGGCCTCAGCTTGATTTCCGAGGCATTTGTCAATAAGTAAACCCCCTATAACATTTTATTGAAACTATGTAAATATCAGGGGTTTTAAAGGTTACGTTACTTACTACCCTGTCAATACACAACCTATTAGACTGATGATTAATTATTTTTAACACCTTTTTTTACTAGCGCATTGACTACCCAGACAGAATCATTGATAGCCCTGCATGACTTGCCATAGGCTACAGAACTAGTGCTAATTTTGAGCCCTGGCTATGTATCAATGGTATCACACTTATTGAACCTCTCATTGATATGTTGCAATGATCTCACACTACTACTGATCCTCTTATTGATATTTTGCAATGGTCTCACACTACTATTGATCTTCTTTCATCGACATTAACAATCTGTGCAAGTTTGGTTCAGATCAAATAATAATAAAGGTGTTAGTGTGTTAACAAGGCAGAAAATGGCATTTTTTCAGAAAAAAACAAGGGTCATAACTCTGGTGTTACTGCTCTGATCTGACTGGTTTTCGAACTTGTCTGAGCTTGCATTGATATTAACAATTTGTGGAAGTTTGGTAAAGATGAAGTAATAAATGAAGGTGCTAGAGTGTTCACAAGGCAAAATATGGCATTTTTTCAGCTAATCAAGGCCCGTAAATCCGGTGAATCTAATCCGATCTGGCTGATTTTCGAACTTGTCTGAGCTTTCATTGATATAAAGACCCTGGTAAAGTTTAGTAATTATCCGATTGATAATAAAGGTGCTAGAGTGTTTACAAAGCAAAGGTTAACGGACGACAGACAACTCGCCATTGTAAGCTCCGCTGTAGAGCTAAAATGTTGCATAATTAATTGCAGAAATAACAAGGAGCAAATTCTTTTCATGGTTGACAAGTACTTACCATGGCCACTCCATTATGCAGCTGATTCCTTTTGTCCCCAGCATTCACCATTGACTCTCCATTCATAGCAGTAGTAATCTCCTCATGTTTATTCACTGTCACAATATCTGCATTGTCTGAACTCCAAACATAGTCCCCGCTACCGCCTTTAGCCTAAAATGTATTGTGTGATGTATACTATAACAGCATATTTTAATATAACTCCCTTGACACACGGTAACATGCACCAATGGCACAATTAATCATATGGGAAGTTACATGCTGTGATATGCTACAGCTATACCAACACACATTGTAGACTTTATGCAGACTATACAACATCTGCGACAATGTACACCACACTATTTGACTACCAACCTTTAACGGGCAATGATGTGTCGCTTGCTTATGTGCAGATGTGCTATGCAGACCATTCAACATTTGACTACCAACATTTGAAAATGATGTGTCACTTGCTTATGTGTAGATGTGATATGTACACCACACTATTTTACTACCAACCTTTAACGGACAATGATGTTCACTTGCTTATGTGCAGATGTGACATGTACACCACACTATTTGACTACCAACCTTTAACGGACAATGATGTGTCACTTGCTTATGTGCAGATGTGATATGTACACCACACTATTTGACTACAAGCCTTTAATGGACAATGATGTGTCACTTGCTTATGTGCAGATGTGATATGTACACCACACTGACTACCAACCTTTAATGGACAATGATGTGTCACTTGCTTATGTGCAGATGTGCTATGCAGACCATTCAACATTGGACTACCAACCTTTGACAATGATGTGTCACTTGCTCATGTGCAGATGTGCTATGTACACCACACTATTTGACTAACAACCTTTAACGGACAATGATGTGTCACTTGCTTATGTGCAGATGTGATATGTACACCACACTATTTGACTAACAACCATTAACGGACAATGATGTGCCACTTGCTTATGTGCAGATGTGATATGTACACCACACTATTTGACTACCAACCTTTAACAGACAATGATGTGTCATTTGCTTATGTGCAGGTGTGCTATGCAGACCACACTATTTGACTACCAACCTTTAACGGACAATGATGTGTCACTTGCTTATGTGCAGATGTGATATGTACACCACACTATTTGACTACCAACCTTTAACGTACAATGATGAGTCACTAGCTCATGTGCAGATGTGCTGTGTACACCACACTATTTGACTACCAACCTTTAACGGACAATCATGTGTCACTTGCTCATGTGCAGATGTGCTATGTATATCACACTATTTGACTACCAACCTTTAACAGACAATGATGTGTCACTTGCTTATGTGAAGATGTGCTATGCAGACCACACTGTTTGACTACCAACCTTTAACGGACAATGATGTGTCACTTGCTTATGTGCAGATGTGCTATGTAGACCACACTGACTAAAAACCTCTAACGGACAATAATGTGTCACTTGCTTATGTGCAGATGTGCTATGTACACCACACTATTTGACTACCAACCTTTAACAGAGAATGATGTGTCACTTGCTTATGTGCAGATGTGCTATGCAGACCACACTATTTGATTAACAACCTCTAACGGACAATGATGTGTCACTTGCTTATGTGCAGATGTGCTTTGTACACCACACTACTTGACTACCAACCTTTAACGGACAATGATGTGTCACTTGATCATGTGCAGATGTGCTATGTACACCACACGGACTACCAACCTTTAACGAACGATGATGTGTCACTTGCTCATGTGCAGATGTGCTATGTACACCACACGAACTACCAACCTTTAACGGACAAAGATGTGTCACTTGCTCATGTGCAAATGTGCTATGTATACCACACTATTTGACTACCAACCTTTAACAGACAATGATGTGTCACTTGCTTATGTGCAGATGTGATATGTATACCACACTATTTGACTACAAACCTTTAACGGGCAATGATGTGTCACTTGCTTATGTGCAGATGTGCTATGAACACCACACTATTTGACTACCAACCTTTAACGGACAATGATGTGTCACTTGCTTATGTGCAGATGTGCTATGCACAATATTCAACATTTGACTACCAACCTTTAATGGACAATAATGTGTCACTTGCTTTATATGTGCAGATATGATATGTACACCACACTATTTGACTACCAACCTTTAACGGACAATGATGTGTCACTTGCTTATGTGCAGATGTGTTATGCAGACCATTCAACATTTGACTACCAACATTTGACAACGATGTTTCACTTGCTTATGTGCAGATGTGCTATGCCGACCACACCATTTGACTACCAATCTTTAACGGACAATGATGTGTCACTTGCTCATGTGCAGATGTGATATGTACACCACACTGACTACCAACCTTTAACGGACAATGATGTGTCTCTTGCTTATGTGCAGATGTGATATATACACCACATTATTTGACTACCAACCTTTAACGGACAATGATGTGTCACTTGCTTATGTGCAGATGTGATATGTACATCACACAGACTACCAACCTTTAACGGACAATGATGTGTCACTTGCTTATGTGCAGATGTGATATGTACATCACTATTTGGCTACCAACCTTTAACGGACAATGATGTGTCACTTGCTTATGTGCAGATGTGCTATGCAGACCATTCAACATTTGACTACCAACATTTGACAATGATGTGTCACTTGCTTATGTGCAGATGTGCTAGGCAGACCACACTATTTGACTACCAACCTTTAACGGACAATGATGTGTCACTTGCTTATGTGCAGATGTGATATGTACACCACACTATTTGACTACAAACCTTTAACGGACAATGATGTGTCACTTGCTTATGTTCAGATGTGATATGTACACCACACTGACTACCAACCTTTAACGGACAATGATGTGTCACTTGCTTATGTGCAGATGTGATATATACACCACACTATTTGACTACCAACCTTTAACGGACAATTATGTGTCACTTGCTTATGTGCAGATGTGATATGTACATTACACAGACTACTAACCTTTAACGGACAATGATGTGTCACTTGCTTATGGGCAGATGTGATATGTACACAACACTATTTGACTACCAACCTTTAACGGACAATGATGTGTCACTTGCTTATGTGCAGATGTGATATGTACACCACACTGTTTGACTACCAACCTTTAATAGACAATGATGTGTCACTGGCTTATGTGCAGATGTGATATCTATACCACACTATATGACTACCAACCCTTAACGGACAATGATGTGTCACTTGCTTATGTGCAGATATGCTTTGTACACCACAATACTTGACTACCAACCTTTAACGGATAATGATGTGTCACTTGCTCATGTACAGATGTGATATGTACACCACACGGACTACCAACTTTTAACGGACAATGATGTGTCACTTGCTTATGTGCAGATGTGCTTTGTACACCACACTACTTGACTACCAACCTTTAACGGACAATAATGTGTCACTTGCTCATGTGCAGATGTGCTTTGTACACCACACTACTTGACTACCAACCTTTAACGGACAATGATGTGTCACTTGCTCATGTGCAGATGTGCTATGTACACCACACGGACTACCAACCTTTAACGGACAATGATGTGTCACTTGCTTTTGTGCAGATTTGATATGTAGAACACACTGACTACCAACCTTTAACGGACAATGACGTGTCACTTGCTTATGTGCAGATGTGATATGTATACCACACTATTTGACTACCAACCTTTAACAGACAATGATGTGTCACTTGCTTATGTTCAGATGTGCTATGTAGACCACACTGACTACCAACCTTTAACGGACAATGATGTGTCACTTGCTTATGTGCAGATGTGCTATGTACACCACACTATTTGACTACCAACCTTTAACGGACAATGATGTGTCACTTGCTCATGTGCAGATGTGATATGTACACCACACTGACTACCAACCTTTAACGGACAATGATGTGCCACTTGCTTATGTGCAGATGTGCTTTGTACACCACACTACTTGACTACCAACCTTTAACGGACAATGATGTGTCACTTGCTTATGTGCAGATGTGCTATGCAGACCACACTATTCTATTTGACTACCAACCTTTAACGGACAATGATGTGTCACTTGCTTATGGGCAGATGTGCTATGTAGACCACACTGACTACCAACCTTTAACGGACAATGATGTGTCACTTGCTTATGTGCAAATGTACTATGCAGACCATTCAACATTTGACTACCAACCTTTGACAATGATGTGTCACTTGCTCATGTGCAGATGTGCTATATGCACCACACTATTTGACTAACAACCTTTAACGGACAATGATGTGTCACTTGCTTATGTGCAGATGTGATATGTACACCACACTATTTGACTAAAAACCATTAACGGACTATGATGTGTCACTTGCTTATGTGCAGATGTGATATGTACACCACACTATTTGACTACCAACCTTTAACGGACAATGATGTGTCCTTGCTTATGTGCAGATGTGATATGTATACCACACTATTTGACTACCTACCTTTGACAATGATGTGTCACTTGCTTATGTGCAGATGTGATATGTACACCACATTATTTGACTACCAATCTTAAACGGAAAATGATGAGTCACTTGCTCATGTGCAGATGTGCTATGTACACCACACTATTTGACTACCAACCTTTAACGGACAATGATGTGTCATTTGCTCATGTGCAGATGTGCTATGTACACCAAACAGACTACCAACCTAAGATGTGTCACTTGCTCATGTGCAGATGTGCTATGTATACCACACGATTTGACTAACAACCTTAAACAGACAATGATGTGTCACTTGCTTATGTGCAGATGTGCTATGCAGACCACACTATTTGACTACCAACCTTTAACGGACAATGATGTGTCACTTGCTTATGGGCAGATGTGCTATGTAGACCACACTGACTACCAACCTTTAACGGACAATGATGTGTCACTTGCTTATGTGCAGATGTGCTATGTACACCACACTATTTGACTACCAACCTTTAACAGACAATGATGTGTCACTGGCTTATGTGCATATGTGCTATGCAGACCACACTATTTGACTACCAACCTTTAACGGACAATGATGTGTCACTTGCTTATGTGCAGATGTTCTTTGTACACCACACTACTTGACTACCAACCTTTAACGGACAATGATGTGTCACTTGCTCATGTGCAGATGTGCTATGTACACCACACGGACTACCAACCTTTAACGGACAATGATGTGTCACTTGCTCATGTGCAGATGTGCTTTGTACACCACACTACTTGAATACCAACCTTTAACGGAAAATGATGTGTCACTTGCTCATGTGCAGATGTGCTATGTACACAACACGAACTACCAACCTTTAACGGAGAAAGATGTGTCACTTGCTCATGTGCAGATGTGCTATGTATACCACACTATTTGACTACCAACCTTTAACAGACAATGATGTGTCACTTGCTTATGTGCAGATGTGATATGTATACCACATTATTTGACTACCAACCTTTAACAGACAACGATGTGTCACTTGCTTATGTGCATATGTGATATGTATACCACACTATTTGACTACCAACCTATAACGGACAATGATGTGTCACTTGCTTTTGTGCAGATGTGCTATGCAGACCCTTCAACATTTGACTACCAACCTTTAACGGACAATGATGTGTCACTTGCTTATGTGCAAATGTGCTATGCAGACCATTCAACATTTGACTACCAACCTTTGACAATGATGTGTCACTTGCTCATGTGCAGATGTGCTATATACACCACACTATTTGACTAACAACCTTTAACGGACAATGATGTGTCACTTGCTTATGTGCAAATGTGCTATGCAAACCATTCAACATTTGACTACCAACCTTTGACAATGATGTGTCACTTGCTCATGTGCAGATGTGCTATATACACCACACTATTTGACTAACAACCTTTAACGGACAATGATGTGTCACTTGCTTATGTGCAGATGTGATATGTACACCACACTATTTGACTAACAACCATTAACGGACAATGATGTGTCACTTGCTTATGTGCAGATGTGATATGTACACCACACTATTTGACTACCAACCTTTAACGGACAATGATGTGTCCTTGCTTATGTGCAGATGTGATATGTATACCACACTATTTGACTACCAACCTTTGACAATGATGTGTCACTTGCTTATGTGCAGATGTGATATGTACTCTACACTATTTGAATACCAACCTTTAACAGAAAATGATGAGTCACTTGCTCATGTGCAGATGTGCTATGTACACCACACTATTTGACTACCAACCTTTAACGGACAATGATGTGTCACTTGCTCATGTGCAGATGTGCTATGTACACCAAACAGACTACCAACCTAAGATGTGTCACTTGCTCATGTGCAGATGTGCTATGTATACCACACGATTTGACTACCAACCTTTAACAGACAATGATGTGTCACTTGCTTATGTGCAGATGCGCTATGCAGACCACACTATTTGACTACCAACCTTTAACGGACAATGATGTGTCACTTGCTTATGGGCAGATGTGCTATGTAGACCACACTGACTACCAACCTTTAACGGACAATGATGTGTCATTGGCTTTTGTGCAGATGTGCTAAGCAGACCCTTCAACTTTTGACTACCAACCTTTAACGGACAATGATGTGTCACTTGCTTATGTGCAGATGTGCTATGCAGACCATTCAACATTTGACTACCAACCTTTGACAATGATGTGTCTCTTGGTCATGTGCAGATGTGCTATATACACCACACTATTTGACCAACAACCTTTAACGGACAATGATGTTTGACTTGCTTATGTGCAGATGTGCTATGTACACCACACTATTTGACCAACAACCTTTAACGGACAATGATGTTTGACTTGCTTATGTGCAGATGTGATATGTACACCACACTATTTGACTACCAACCTTTAACGGACAATGATGTGTCACTTGCTCATGTGCAGATGTGCTATGTACACCACACGGACTACCAACCTTTAACGGACAATGATGTGTCCTTGCTTATGTGCAGATATGATATGTATACCACACTATTTGACTACCAACCTTTGACAATGATGTGTCACTTGCATATGTGCAGATGTGCTATGCAGACCACACTATTTGAAAACCAATCTTTAACGGACAATGATGTGTCACTTGCTCATCTGCAGATGTGATATGTACACCACACTATTTGACTACCAACCTTTAACGGACAATGATGTGTCACTTGCTTTTGTGCAGATGTGCTAAGCAGAGCATTCAACATTTGACTACCAACCTTTAATGGACAATGATGTGTCACTTGCTTTATATGTGCAGATATGATATGTAGACCACACTATTTGACTACTAACGTTTAACGGACAATGATGTGTCACTTGTTTATGTGCAGATGTGCTATGCAGACGATTCAACATTTGACTACCAACATTTGACAATGATGTGTCACTTGCTTATGTGCAGATGTGCTATGCAGACCACACTATTTGACTACCAATCTTTAACGGACAATGATGTATCACTTGCTCATGTGCATATGTGATATGTACACCACACTATTTGACTACCAACCTTTAACGGACAATGATGTGTCACTTGCTTATGTGCAGATGTGTTATGCAGACCATTCAACATTTGACTACCAACATTTGACAATGATGTGTCACTTGCTTATGTGCAGATGTGCTATGCAGGCCACACTATTTGACTACCAACCTTTAACGGACAATGATGTGTCACTTGCTTATGTGCAGATGTGATATGTACACCACACTATTTGACTACCAACCTTTAACGGACAATGATGTGTCACTTGCTTTTGTGCAGATGTGCTAAGCAGAGCATTCAACATTTGACTACCAACCTTTAATGGACAATGATGTGTCACTTGCTTTATATGTGCAGATATGATATGTAGACCACACTATTTGACTACTAACCTTTAACGGACAATGATGTGTCACTTGTTTATGTGCAGATGTGCTATGGAGACCATTCAACATTTGACTACCAACCTTTAATGAACAATGATGTGTCACTTGCTTTATATGTGCAGATATGATATGTACACCACACTATTTGACTACTAACCTTTAACGGACAATGATGTGTCACTTGTTTATGTGCAGATGTGCTATGCAGACCATTCAACATTTGACTACCAACATTTGACAATGATGTGTCACTTGCTTATGTGCAGATGTGCTATGCAGACCACACTATTTGAAAACCAATCTTTAACGGACAATGATGTGTCACTTGTTCATCTGCAGATGTGATATGTACACCACACTATTTGACTACCAACCTTTAACGGACAATGATGTGTCACTTGCTTATGTGCAGATGTATTATGCAGACCATTCAACATTTGACTACCAACCTTTGACAATGATGTGTCACTTGCTTATGTGCAGATGTGCTATGCAGACCACACTATTTGACTACCAATCTTTAACGGACAATGATATGTCACTTGCTTATGTGCAGATGTGATATGTACACCACACTGACTACCAACCTTTCACGGACAATGATGTGTCACTTGCTTATGTACAGATGTGATATATACACCAAACTATTTGACTACCAACCTTTAACGGACAATGATGTGTCACTTGCTTATGTGCAGATGTGATATGCACACCACACAGACTACCAACCTTTAACGGACAATGATGTGTAACTTGCTTATGTGCAGATGTGATATGTACACCACACTATTTGACTACCAACCTTTAACAAACAATGATGTGTCACTTGCTTATGTGCAAATGTGATATGTACACCACACTATTTGACTACCAACCTTTAACGGACAATGATGTGTCACTTGCTTATGTGCAGATGTGCTATGCAGACCACACTATTTGACTACCAACCTTTAACGGACAATGATGTGTCACTTGCTTATGTGCATATGTGATATGTACACCACACTATTTGACTACCAACCCTTAACGGACATTGATGTGTCACTTGCTTATGTGCAGATGTGCTATGCAGACCATTCAACATTTGACTACCAACCTTTAATGGACAATGATGTGTCAATTGCTTTATATGTGCAGATATGATATGTACACCACACTATTTGACTACTAACCTTTAACGGACAATGATGTGTCACTTGTTTATGTGCAGATGTGCTATGCAGACCATTCAACATTTGACTACCAACATTTGACAATGATGTGTCACTTGCTTATGTGCAGATGTGCTATGCAGACCACACTATTTGAAAACCAGTCTTTAACGGACAATGATGTGTCACTTGTTCATCTGCAGATGTGATATGTACACCACACTATTTGACTACCAACCTTTAACGGACAATGATGTGTCACTTGCTTATGTGCAGTTGTGTTATGCAGACCATTCAACATTTGACTACCAACCTTTGACAATGATGTGTCACTTGCTTATGTGCAGATGTGCTATGTAGACCACACTGACTATCAACCTTTAACGGACAATGATGTGTCACTTGCTTATGTGCAGATGTGCTATGTACACCACTCTATTTGACTACCAACCTTTAACGGACAATGATGTGTCACTTGCTTATGTGCAGATGTGCTATGTACACCACACTATTTGACTACCAACCTTTAACGGACAATGATGTGTCACTTGCTTATGTGCAGATGTGATATGTACACCACACAGACTACCAACCTTTAACGGACAATGATGTGTAACTTGCTTATGTGCAGATGTGATATGTACACCACACTATTTGACTACCAACCTTTAACAAACAATGATGTGTTACTTGCTTATGTGCAGATGTGATATGTATACCACACTATATGACTACCAATCATTAACGGACAATGATGAGTCACTTGCTCTTGTGCAGATGTGCTATGTAGACCACACTGAATACCAGCGTTTAACGGACAATGATATGTCACTTGCTTATGTGCAGATGTGCTATGTAGACCACACTGACTACCAACCTTTAACGGAAAATGATGTGTCACTTGCTTATGTGCAGATGTGCTATGTACACCACACTATTTGACTACCAACCTTTAACGGACAATGATGTGTCACTTGCTTATGTGCAGATGTGATATGTACACCACACAGACTACCAACCTTTAACGGACAATGATGTGTAACTTGCTTATGTGCAGATGTGATATGTACACCACACTATTTGACTACCAACCTTTAACAAACAATGATGTGTCACTTGCTTATGTGCAGATGTGATATGTATACCACACTATTTGACTACCAATCTTTAACGGACAATGATGAGTCACTAGCTCTTGTGCAGATGTGCTATGTAGACCACACTGCATACCAGCGTTTAACGGACAATGATGTGTCACTTGCTTATGTGCAGATGTGCTATGTAGACCACACTGACTACCAACCTTTAACGGACAATGATGTGTCACTTGCTTATGTGCAGATGTGCTATGTACACCACACTACTTGACTACCAACCTTTAACAGACAATGATGTGTGACTTGCTTATGTGCAGATGTGCTATGCAGACCATTCAACATTTGACTACCAACATTTAACAGACAATGATGTGTCACTTGCTTATGTGCAGATGTGATATGTATACAACACTATTTGACTACCAACCTTTAACAGACAATGATGTGTCACTTGCTTATGTGCAGATGTGCTATGTAGACCACACTGACTACCAACCTTTAATGGACAATGATGTGTCACTTGCTTATGTGCAGATGTGCTATGTACACCACACTATTTGATTACCAACCTTTAACAGACAATGATGTGTCACTTGTTTATGTGCAGCTGTGATATGTATACCACACTGTTTGACTACCAACCTTTAACGGACAATGATGTTTCACTTGCTTATGTGCAGATGTGCTATGTAGACCACACTGACTACCAACCTTTAATGGACAATGATGTGTAACTTGCTTATGTGCAGATGTGATATGTACACCACACTATTTGACTACCAACCTTTAACAAACAATGATGTGTCACTTGCTTATGTGCAAATGTGATATGTACACGACACTATTTGACTACCAACCTTTAACGGACAATGATGTGTCACTTGCTTATGTGCAGATGTGCTATGCAGACCACACTATTTGACTACCAACCTTTAACGGACAATGATGTGTCACTTGCTTATGTGCATATGTGATATGTACACCACACTATTTGACTACCAACCCTTAACGGACATTGATGTGTCACTTGCTTATGTGCAGATGTGCTATGCAGACCATTCAACATTTGACTACCAACCTTTAATGGACAATGATGTGTCAATTGCTTTATATGTGCAGATATGATATGTACACCACACTATTTGACTACTAACCTTTAACGGACAATGATGTGTCACTTGTTTATGTGCAGATGTGCTATGCAGACCATTCAACATTTGACTACCAACATTTGACAATGATGTGTCACTTGCTTATGTGCAGATGTGCTATGCAGACCACACTATTTGAAAACCAGTCTTTAACGGACAATGATGTGTCACTTGTTCATCTGCAGATGTGATATGTACACCACACTATTTGACTACCAACCTTTAACGGACAATGATGTGTCACTTGCTTATGTGCAGATGTGTTATGCAGACCATTCAACATTTGACTACCAACCTTTGACAATGATGTGTCACTTGCTTATGTGCAGATGTGCTATGTAGACCACACTGACTATCAACCTTTAACGGACAATGATGTGTCACTTGCTTATGTGCAGATATGCTATGTACACCACTCTATTTGACTACCAACCTTTAACAGACAATGATGTGTCACTTGTTTATGTGCAGCTGTGATATGTATACCACACTGTTTGACTACCAACCTTTAACGGACAATGATGTTTCACTTGCTTATGTGCAGATGTGCTATGTAGACCACACTGACTACCAACCTTTAATGGACAATGATGTGTCACTTGCTTATGTGCAGATGTGATATGTACACTACACTGACTACCAACCTTTAACGGACAATGATATGTCACTTGCTTATGTGCAGATGTGATATGTTCATCCCACTATTTGACTACCAACCTTTAACGGACAATGATGTGTCACTTGCTTATGTGCAGATGTGCTATGCAGACCATTCAACATTTGACTACCAATCTTTGACAATGATGTGTCACTTGCTTATGTGCAGATTTGCTATGCAGACCACACTATTTGACTACCAACCTTTAATGGACAATGATGTGTCACTTGCTTATATGCAGATGTGATATGTACATCACACTCTTGGACTACCAACCTTTAACGGACTATGATGTGTCACTTGCTTATGTGCAGATGTGCTATGCAGACCATTCAACATTTGACTACCAACCTTTGACAATGCTGTGTCACTTGCTTATGTGCAGATATGATATGCAGACCATTCACCATTTGACTACCAACCTTTAATGAACAATGATGTGTCACTTGCTTTATATGTGCAGATGTGATATGTAGACCACACTTTTTGACTACCAACCTTTAACAGACAATGATGTGTCACTTGCTTATGTGCAGATGTGATATGTACACCACACTATTTGACTACCAACCTTTAACAGACAATGGTGTGTCACTTGCTTATGTGCAGATGTGATATGTACAACACACTATTTGACTACCAATCTTTAACGGACAATGATGTGTCACTTGCTTATGTGCAGATGTGATATGTAGACCACACTTTTTGACTACCAACTTTTAACAGACAATGATGTGTCACTTGCTTATGTGCAGATGTGATATGTACACCACACTATTTGACTACCAACCTTTAACAGACAATGGTGTGTCACTTGCTTATGTGCAGATGTGATATGTACAACACACTATTTGACTACCAATCTTTAACGGACAATGATGTGTCACTTGCTTATGTGCAGATGTGATATGTAGACCACACTTTTTGACTACCAACCTTTAACAGACAATGATGTGTCACTTGCTTATGTGCAGATGTGATATGTACACCACACTATTTGACTACCAACCTTTAACAGACAATGGTGTGTCACTTGCTTATGTGCAGATGTGGTATGTACAACACACTATTTGACTACCAATCTTTAACGGACAATGATGTGTCACTTGCTTATGTGCAGATGTGCTATGCCGACCATTCAACATTTAACTACCAACCTTTAACGGGCAATGATGTGTCGCTTGCTCATGTGCAGATGTGATATGCACACCACACTATTTGATTACCATCTTCAAAGGACAATGATGTGTCACTTGCTTATGTGCAGACCATTCAACATTTGACTACCAACCTTTGACAATGATGTTTCACTTGCTTATGTGCAGATGTGCTATGCAGACCACACTATTTGACTACCAACCTTAAACGGACAATGATGTGTCACTTGCTTATGTGCAGATGTGATATGTGCACCACACTATTTGACTACAAACCTTTAACGGACAATGATGTGTCACTGGCTTATGTGCAGATGTGATATGTATACCACACTGACTACCAACCTTTAGCGGACAATGATGTGTCACTTGCTTATGTGCAGATGTGATATGTATACCACACTATTTGACTACCAACCTTTAACGGACAATGATGTGTCACTTGCTTATGTGCAGATGTGATATGTATACCACACTATTTGACTACCAACCTTTAACGGACAATGATGTGTCAATTGCTTATGTGCAGATGTGCTTTTCACACCACACTTCTTGACTACCAACCTTTAACGGACAATGATGTGTCACTTGCTCATGTGCAGATGTGCTATGTACACCACACTATTTGACTACCAACCTTTAACGGACAATGATGTGTCACTTGCTCATGTGCAGATGTGCTTTGTACACCACACTATTTGACTACCAACCTTTAACGGACGATGATGTGTCACTTGCTCATGTGCAGATGTGCTTTGTACACCACACTATTTGACTACCAACCTTTAACGGACGATGATGTGTCACTTGCTCATGTGCAGATGTGCTATGTACACCACACAGACTACCAACCTTTAACGGAAAAAGATGTGTCACTTGCTCATGTGGAGATGTGCTATGTATACCACACTATTTGACTACCAACCTTTAACAGACAATGATGTGTCACTTGCTTATGTGCAGATGTGATATATATACCACACTATTTGACTACCAACCTTTAACAAACAATGATGTGTCACTTGCGTATGTGCAGATGTGATATGAATACCACACTATTTGACTACCAACCTTTAGCGGACAATGATGTGTCACTTGCTTTTGTGCAGATGTGCTATGTTCACCACACTGACTACCAACCTTTAACGGACAATGATGTGTCACTTGATTATGTGCAGATGTGATATGTATACCACACTATTTGACTACCAACCTTTAACGGACAATGATGTGTCACTTGCTTATGTGCAGATGTGCTATGCAGACCATTCGACTTTTGACTACCAACCTTTAACGGACAATGATGTGTCACTTGCTTATGTGCAGATGTGCTATGCAGACCACATTATTTGACTACCAACCTTTAATGGACAATGATGTGTCACTTGCTTATGTGCAGATGTGCTATGCAGACCACACTATTTGACTACCAACCTTTAACAGACAATGATGTGTCACTTGCTTTATATGTGCAGATATGATACGTGCACCACACTATTTGACTACCAACCTTTAACGGACAATGATGTGTCACTTGCTTATGTGCAGATATGCTATGCAGACCACACTATTTGAATACCAACCATTAACGGACAATGATGTGTCACTTGCTCATATGCAGATGTGATATGTACACCACACTAATTGACTACCAACCTTTAACGGACAATGATGTGTCACTTGCTTATGTGCAGATGTGCTATGCAGACCATTCAACATATGACTACCAACCTTTGACAATGATGTGTTACTTGCTTATGTGGAGATGTGCTATTCAGACCACACTATTTGACTACCAACCTTTAACGGACAATGATGTGTCAATTGCTTATGTGCAGATGTGATATGTACACCACACTATTTGACTACAAACCTTTAATGGACAATGATGTGTCACTTGCTTATGTGCAGATGTGATATGTACACCACACTGACTACCAACCTTTAACGGACAATGATGTGTCACTTGCTTATGTGCAGATGTGATATATACACCACACTATTTGACTACTTACCTTTAACGGACAATGATGTGTCACTTGCTTATGTGCAGATGTGATATATACACCACACTATTTGACTTCCAACCTTTAACGGACAATGACGTGTCACTTGCTTATGTGAAGATGTGATATGTACACCACACTGACTACCAACCTTTCACGGACAATGATGTGTCTCTTGCTTATGTGCAGATGTGATATGTACACCACACTATTTGACTACCAACCTTTAACGGACAATGATGTGTCACTTGCTTATGTGCAGATGTGATGTACATCACACTATTTGACTATCAACCTTTAACGGACAATGATGTGTCACTTGCTTATGTGCAGATGTGCTATATGCAGACCATTCAACATTTGACTATCAACCTTTAACGGACAATGCTGTGTCAGTTGCTTATGTGCGGATGTGCTATATGCAGACCATTCAACATTTGACTATCAACCTTCAACGGACAATGATGTGTCACTTGCTTATGTGCAGATGTGATGTACACCACACTATTTGACTACCAACCTTTAACGGAAAATGATGTGTCACTTGCTTATGTGCAGATTTGCTTAATGCAGACCATTCAACATTTGACTATCAACCTTTAACGGACAATGCTGTGTCACTTGCTTATGTGCAGATGTGCTATATGCAGACCATTCAACATTTGACTATCAACCTTTAACGGACAATGATGTGTCACTTGCTTATGTGCAGATGTGATATGTACACCACACTGTTTGACTACCAACCTTTAACAGGCAATGACGTGTCACTTGCTTATGTGCAGATGTGATATGTACACCACACGATTTGACTACCAACCTTTAACAGACAATGATGTGTCACTTGCTTATGTGCAGATGTGATATGTACACCACACGATTTGACTACCAACCTTTAACAGACAATGATGTGTCACTTGCTTATGTGCAGATGTGCTATATGCAGACCATTCAACATTTGACTATCAACCTTTAACGGACAATGATGTGTCACTTGCTTATGTGCAGATGTGCTATATGCAGACCATTCAACATTTATTTGACTATCAACCTTAAACAGACAATGATGTTGCACTTGCTTATGTGCAGATGTGCTATATGCAGACCATTCAACATTTGACTATCAACCTTTAACGGACAATGATGTGTCACTTGCTTATGTGCAGATGTGCTATGTACGCCACACTATTTGACTATCAACCTTTAACAGACAATGATGTGTCACTTGCTTATGCGCAGATGTGCTATATGCAGACCATTCAACATTTGACTATCAACCTTTAACAGACAATGATGTGTCACTTGCTTATGTGCAGATGTGCTATATGCAGACCATTCAACATTTGACTATCAACCTTTAACGGACAATGATGTGCCACTTGCTTATGAGCAGATGTGCTATATGCAGACTATTCTACATTTGACTACCAACCTTTAACAGACAATGATGTGTCACTTGCTCATGTGCAGATGTGATATGTACGCCACACTATTTCACTACCAGCCTTTAACGGACAATGGTGTGTCACTTGCTTATGTGCAGATGTGCTATGTACACCACACTATTTGACTACAATCCTTTAATGGATAATGATGTGTCGTCTGTTTGACTGTGTCCCAGGGAAAGAACAGTAACTCTAGCTGCACGCAGATCGGATCAAATATCTCCACAAATTGCGTCTGCTTCAAGGAGGGGCTCACACCAAACTCTGAACCATCCTGAATAGCACAAAAACAATGCTGTAAAACAAATTATCTTTCTATCAACTGGAAATGGAGGTCAGAGCAATTATAATTGCAGATATTGAAGTCTTAAAACATGAAGAACAATAGAGAAATTCTTGACATTATTTACATATGAACCTGATGGGTTTACCTCCCCCTTTAATAAAAGATAAGAGTTATTACCATTTTCCAAAGTGTCAGTACTGCATACGTATTAATATTGGCGGGGATTTATTTTGGCTATATTGGCAGTCAAGATTGGAAGCGCCAAAATAAATCCACCGCCAATATTACTTCTACCATGAAGCTTAAAAATGATCATAAACAACCAACAGAAATGAATTGCCATTGACTTTAATTTCCATATACATGGCTAATTTACAAAAAAAAGGAGGAGAACTAATCCAGTGATTTCCATATACATATACATGGCTAATTTACAAAAAAGGGGGAGAACTAATTCAGTGATTTCCATATACATGGCTAATTTACAAAAAAACGGAGGAGAACTAATTCAGTGATTTTCATATACATATACATGGCTAATTTACAAAAAAGGGGGACAACTAATTCAGTGATTTCCATATACATATTCATGGCTAATTTACAAAAAAAAGGGGGAGAACTAATTCAGTGATTCCCATATACATATACATGGCTAATTTACAAAAAAGGGGAGAACTAATTCAGTGATTTCCATATACATATACATGGCTAATTTACACAAAAGGGGAGAACTAATTCAGTGATTTCCATATACATATACATGGCTAATTTACAAACAAGGGGGAGAACTAATTCAGTGATTTCCATATACATATACATGGCTAATTTACAAAAAAGGGGGAGAACTAATTCAGTGATTTCCATATACATATACATGGCTAATAAAAGGGGAAGAACTATAATTCAGTGATTTGCTGTTTATCATCTAATCCTATAACCTGCAACTGCTTTGAACAGTGAATAAATATATTTATCACATAACGTCCCTTGTTAACAGTGTCGAACTCCCATTTAATATTATACTGTATGACACGCGTAATATACAACCAGGAATGATTTTGATTGGTTGAGTTAAACCTGTAACACTACGCAAGTTTATTAACTGAAACTATTTTATTTATTACAAATTCTCCCAGATCTGAGTCATAAACTTATAATTTGTGACAGCTTATAAAAATAATGCACGTCATACAAAACATTGTTGTTGGTTTGTTAAAAAGTTGGCGTAAACTGCTATTTTGTAAAGAGGTACAACACGAACACTTTTATACGCAACATTATGTGTGAGACGCGACGTTACGACGTCACATATTTTATGAAGTTTTGACACTAAAGTGTGTCTGACGTCGTGGCGGTTCTATGTCCATCTGAATTAATTTTTACTAATTTGATTGCAATATTATGTCATAAAAACTCGTTATGAATTATTTTTAATTTTAACTCGCCAAAAGTCTCGTTAAAATTAAAATAATTCATAACTCGTTTTATAAATCTTATATGAAATGGGAACTCGTTTAAGATCCTCTATTTACTAATTTACTAGTATATCTTTTTTAAACCCGTGTTCTGTTATCACCATAATAGAAGTTTGACAGTATATAAAATCATGTACAGATACGTTTTTAAACTCATTGTTTTGTATTATAGTGACTAAACACACTATAACCATATCATCACTATGATAATTATTCACACCTTCAGTGCCCTAACTTGCAACTTTATTAGCAATTATCGAGCGAGTTTAGTTTGACTTTTATTCAAATTGACAATGTAGGAAAAGTGAAAACCGTTCACCATCATAAATAGCATTTCTCTGCTCTCTCTATATAATTACAGTTTAACTATCGGGATCTAACAGTATCTTAAATATAAAATGTGTTTACTAATGAGTGAGTGCCAGTTATTTTATGACCACTTCCGACTCCTACTACAGTTCAAAGAACAGTTTTATGGCTTATTTCCCTTATTGCAAAAAATCGCCATTTTAAAGTTAAATGACAAACAAAAAGAAGGTAAACTTTTTTTTTTAATTTGGCGGAAATCACATTGATCCGCCATATATATCCGTTTTCAAAAACTGTCAAATTTTGCATCCACCAAATAAAATCCATATACAGTAAGCAAAATCGGGCTGCCTGTAAATGTTTCAGGGATATGACCGCTTAGAAGTTCCAAGATACTACAACCTGCCATTTCAGGAACAAACCAGGTTGCCTGTAAATGTTTCAGTGGTATGGCCACTTACAAGTTCAAATATACAACTGCCATTTCAGGAACAAAACCAGGTTGCCTGTAAATGTTTCAGGGGTATGGCCACTTACAAGTTCAAATATACTACAAACTGCCATTTCAGGATCAAAACCAGGTTGCCTGTACATGTTCAAGGGGTCTGGCCCTTACAAGTTCAAAGATACTGCAAACTGTCATTGTCAGCAACAGAACCAGGCTGCCTGTAAACGTTTCAGGGGTTTGGCAAATTATCCAAGATACTACAAACCATTATAGGCCATACCCTTGCAGTTGTCACATTTCATACGTTTATGAGTATGTACAAACATAAACACTGTAATTGTTTGCTTTATTTTATCACTGCAGCTTTAGATAAATCAACAAACATAATTAAACCTGTTAGATAACACACTGATACAACCCTTGTGTTTACTTTATATAGAATCTTACAAGAGTGACTGCGTATTATCGACTTTTATAAACGAGTTGGATAAAATGATAGGATATGCGGCTCTGCCGAGTATCCTATCTTTTTATATTGGAGAGTTTTTGAAGTCATTAAGACAGTCACGAATGTAAGATTCTATTTATCACATAACCTATCTACGACATGATAGTTTCACTTTAATGTTGTCAATTTACCTTGTATATGGTGGCAATTTGTAAGAGAAATCATGACATCGTTTTGTTGTTATCACGACGTCAGCTACGTTACGCGGTTGTAACACATTCGCACTACAAATAATGCGACACCTTAAACCAAATTAAACGTTACCGACAACCATCCAAACAATTGGCATTAAATGTTTTACTGTACACAAACACAGTGATTCGGTCTTCATTTGCATCTATAATACACTAGTGTATTACGATAAATAACTGATGGCTTTATTTCACTCCCAGAAGCCATATTATGTGATAAAATAAAATACCAACTTCACCAATTGACATTTTATTTAGATTACAACTTTTGTTCAAACCATCTGCGATATGTTCAATCTCAAGTGCATGATAAAGACGAAGATATCTCTAGATAACAAGGGTACTCTGGATCTGTACAATACATGACAAATTATACATATTGACCTCATTTGACTTCTCCTGTTCCCAGTTTTTAATATTATCTATGGAAAGTGGAACCAGTATTGAACCCGTCACACAATGACATTGGATTTATATTTATACAATGACATCATAGCGATTATGATATTTCCTATTTATTTGGGGAAATTTAACAGACAAGTTTGTTTTATTTGAAACCATTACTTAAAAAATAGAGTAAAACACACATAGAAGACAACTGTACACCACTCAAAGGTATGTTACTACTATGTCTTTTATTGAAGTCTGTATATATTGATTTTCAACTGAAAATTATGTTCTGAATTGCGACATACTTTATATACCATGTATACAAGCCTACGTACGTTAAAGTACCCCAAACATGCGAATTACAGTTCGATAAATCTCCATCTGCATTGTTTCCATTTCATTTTGTTAAAGAATAGGGCCACTGCAGATGTTGTTGGAGGGGTAGGCAGAGTGGTAGAACCCACCCCCACCCCACCTCCCACCAAATTCATGTTCATTTGATCATTTTTTGTTCATGGTCATTAAAGGTCTTCATCATGATTGACCCCTGCATTGTTTCAGGTGCCATCTCGCTCAAATCACTAGAGAAGTGGCAGAAAACAATAAGCGTGGCTCCAGCGTAAATAGAGTGTCTACAATAGAATTTGCAGCAACTCTGCAGTTCTGCAGGTGAGAAGGTTGTAGGCCCATGCTCCATATTTTATCTCGATGTACATTGAGGATGAGCCTGGCATGTTCATTCCTGTTAGGCGCCATGTAACCTTAAAACCAAATTCAATTCAATTCTTGTTACTGATTCCTCTCTAACTGGCTAAATGCTGCAATTTGGAATTGAATCCTGAAAATAACAAAACGGAAAAGCACAAAATTGCCTCTGAATGCTTAAAAAAATGTGTAGCTGCCTTTTTAGTTACATGTAGGTTGCAAAACTGCAAACCAACACTTTTTGAAGGATGCCCTAGCCACTAGGCAGTAAGTTTTTTTACGTACGTGTAGCTATATTTAAACGTGTATGTTCAATTGTTTATTTTACAACAGCGCGCACACACAATATTTACATTTGGAATAACATTTGAAAGATAACTTCAATTTCAGTACACCTCAGTGAACGTGACAATCTCCAAGAAACGTGTTCAGTGTCAGCCTGAATCCTCCTCATCAGAGTCGAATACAGATACTCATGAAGCTGTACATAAGGTTTGTGTTGTTTTCAATTTATATATTATCTACACTTATGACCCCAAAACTGCAGCCATGTCCGTCCTGTTTGAGTGTCTGTCGATCCGTCTGAGTGTCTGTCCGTCCCGAAAAATTTGTGGTCCATCACTTCTGACAATTTTCAACTGATTGTTGGAAAGTTTCTGCTGTGCAAACCTACGATGTCAACATGTGCATGTAGATGCTGCGTCAAAATCAAAACTTATTTACTGTAGTTATGGCCCTTGGTGTCGTCTAATTTAGCAGTTTCTGTGGATCGTTTTCAGTTAGGGCATCCGTGTCCTAGTATTTCTATTTACAATATCAACTTATTAAAGGGGTTGTGTCATTGAATAGTAAGAGGCAAACTGTTTTTTTTATTTTTGGTCCGTCAATACTGTCACACTTTAAACTGTTCATTAATTGGTCTATTTTGTATTCTTAGTGTAAATTAACATTGTCTTTAGTATTTATTATCGGTGATTTAATAAATGAGAAACAAATATTTATTTCACAGAATTCACCTCAGCCGAGTACAAGTTGTACAGTGAAGAAAACAGCCGAACTAGCAGAAGCTCCTCAGCCAGTACAAGTTCCACACTGGTATGTTTTAGTAGTAATTTCTCGGCTTAGGGTTTAACGCTGCAGATCATTGCGCCGCATGGCAGCTCTGTTCATATTCAACTTTGTGTTTAACGCTGCAGTCTACTGCACCACATGGGTAGCTCGGTTGATATACGGTTTGGGGTTTAACGCTGCAGATCAATGGACCGCATGGGTAGCTCTGTTGATATATGGCTTTGGTTTAATGCTGCAGTCCACTGCACCACATGAGCAGCTCTGTTGATATACGACTTTGGGTTTAACGCTGCAGATCACTGCACCGCAAGGGTAGCTCTGTTGATATACAACTAACTTTGTGGTTAGCTCTGCAGATCACTGCACCTCAAGGGTAGCTCTGTTGATATACGGCTTTGGGTTTAACGCTGCAGACCACTGCAATGCATGGGTAGCTCTGTTGATATACGACTTTGGGGTTAGCTCCGCAAATCAATGCACCGCAGGGGTAGCTCTGTTGATATACGGCTTAGGGGTTAGCTCTGCAGATCACTGCACCGCATGGGCAGCTCTGTTGATATACGACTTAGGGGTTTGCTCTGCAGATCACTGCACCGCATGGGCAGCTCTGTTGATTTGATATACGGCTTTGGGTTTAACACTGCAGATCACTACACCGCATGGGTGAATGGCTTGGGTAGCTCTTTTGATATGACTTTTGGGTTAGCGCTGCAGATCACTGCACCACATGGAGTTTTTCCCTGGTAGAGGCATATCTCTCTCTCTGTTTAAAGAACTGAATAAGTGATTTCAGAAGAAATGTTGTTTTAATGTCCAAAATATTGATTTATTTTTAGGAATGGCATCCATCTTGGATGACAGGCAGCACTGATTTAAGTCCATATGTTGACATCACAGTGACCACTATAAGGTATGTCTCCCACTTCTACACACCATTGTATTGACCAACTGATTTGAAGTTATGAATTATCAGATGTCCTTAATATCACTTTTACACACCATTGTATTGACCAACTGAAATGAAGTTGTGAATTATCAGATGACCTTTATATCACGTTTACACACCATTGTATTGACCAACTGAACTGAAGTTGTGAATTATCAGATGTCTTTTGTACCCCCAACATTAAAGTTCCTATCTCACCATCAACACATGACCAGGCAAATTTTACTAAATATTTACACTTTTTCTAAACTTACTGATGAAGAGGTATATAATTATATAAGTTACATATTTTGAGAATCCAAACTCTATACATACAATATAAACAGCTTTAACCAGCTAGGCCAAACCCTAAAACTGAGCGTCGAATTAAGAGTTACCAACTGATAATCCATTGTACGCATATTCGATTACGGGTATTTTAAGAACCCGTGAATAAACCTATACTTTCAATTGCACATATATATTATTATATAACCTGAACACCTTAATAGAATTTTGATAAACATTTTTGTAACTTTTCCGTTATTTGGCAGGTTTAGTTTCTTTAAAGAAGATGAGTCAAAGGTATGGATTGAAAGAAGTGACCTTTGTTATATAAAAGAACCTAGCTCCAAGGACATGATGTTTTTGTTGCATTTTGGGATGAGCATATCCATTTCAAAAGAGGCGACACAAATGCAGTGTTTTTCTTACAACAGGTGAAACTAAAACTGTCGCCAGAGGCGGACAAATACCCCCCACCCACCCCACTCCCCACTGGCAACTTGTTGGGGGATGGGTAAACATACAGTACTTTGTTCCTATAAGATATATAGACATATATTATAGAGAAAAAGTCCGGACAAGAATTTTCTATTTGACTACCAAGTATGAAATGCATTAAAAATACAAAGGGCCATAACGGAGTGGAAAATTATCGAACCGGAACGTCATGACAGTGTGCACATCTCCACTTGATATTGATACTTCCTAGCAAGTTTCAATAAATTCTAACAAGGAGTTTTAGAGAAATAGCCCGGACAAGAATTATATATATATATATATATATATATATATATATTAGAAATTCAAAGGGCCATAACTCAGTGGAAAATTATCAAACCGGAACGTCACGGCAATATGCGCATCGCCACTTGATAATGATGCTTTGTAGCAAGTTTCACGAAATTATAACATGGGGTTTTAGAGAAATAGCCCGAACAAGAATTTTCTATTTGACTACAAAGTATGAAATGCATTTAAGGGACACATGGCAGTCTTGAGTTTTATACAAACATTAAAATTTGCTCCTCGATTTAGTTATTCAGCGTCATTTTTACTTTAAATCTGCTTGCATATCATTAAATAAAAAATGAGATTTAAATTTTCTTCATTATTTTACCAATTTCTTTGAATATATTATTGGTGCAATATTATAAAAAGTTAGTAATATGTAAAAAACTATTTCATTTGAACTATTCTAACAATTATTATTGATGATTAAACAAATGCAAGTTAAGAGAAAAACTAACGGGATGCCATGAGTTTAAAAAAATGCCATGTGTCCTTTAAAAATACAAAGGGCCATAACTCAGTGGAAAATTATTGAACCGGAACGTCATGACAGTATGCACATATCCACTTGATATTGATACTTCCTAGCAAGTTTCAATAAATTGTAACAAGGAGTTTTAGAGAAACAGCCCGGACAAGAATTGTGTACTATATATATATTAGAAATACAAAGGGCCATAACTCAGTGGAAAATAATCGAACCGGAACGTCACGATAATATGCGCATATTCACTTGATATTGATGCTTCGTAGCAAGTTTCACGAAATTATAACATAGGGTTTTAGAGAAATAGCGCGGACAAGAATTTTCTATTTGACTACCAAGTATGAAATGCATTAACAATACAAAGGGCCGTAACTCAGTGGAAAATTATCGAACCGGAACGTCATGATAGTATGCGCATGTCCACTCGTTATTGATACTTCCTACTTCGCAAAATTCTAAGGAGTTATTGAGAAATAGCCCAGACAAGAATGCGTCTACGGACAGACGGACGGACAAGCTGATTCCAGTATACACCACCCCTCACACTTTGCAGGGGTATAATGACAATGACGTAGTATTTATATCCCAAAACAAGAGTTCTTAAAGATGCTCTACTTGTATCAAGTTGTTAATAAAGCAATTTAGAGATGTTTGAACTTTACTGAATAATATTATTGCAGTCTTTTTTTTCTTTTGAAGCAAGCCTTCTTTGATAACTGGGGATTCGTGAGAGAGAAAATAACCAATCTGAATGAACATCATAACCAAGTTTCATTTCTCCTTTTCAGAGAATTTCTTCGATAGCTCAGTAGATATATGGTTTTGTGTCGAGAGCTGCAGACCAATGCACCACGTGGGTTTGTTTTCGGATAGAGGGCTTCTTGGATGGGAAACTTCATCCTTCATCTCATCACCCTCTCAGGTCAGTCTCAATATGACCTTACATGTGGTAACATATATGTTTCATTTTAGTTTCAGAAAATATTTTTTACGTTTTTCTACATAATTTTTAGAAAAATTCACAAGTATCATGGTGGCCATCTTGAAAGTTTGAAGAAAAACAGGAACTTAAAATAGATCAACCCAAGGCACATTCATATGACTTTTTGTTCAAATTAAATAAGCCATTTGTGTTAAATGTCTGAAGGCCATTTAAAAAAGAACACGACACAAGGAAATATTTGGTTGTCTCAGAGTTCTTTCTTTTTTTAAATTTCCGAATATAACTACACACGAATTGCCTCGCAGCCATCTTGACATTTGACCAGGATGAACAACACAAACTTGATAAAGGTTAACTGTAGGAACATGCACATGAAACTAGAACTGATTAAGTGGTTTCGGAGGAAATGTTGTTCTGAATGTCCACAATACTGGTTTATTTTATGGAATGGCAGCCATCTTGGATGACAGGCAGCACTGACATAAGCTTATATGTTGACATCACATAGATATTATGCCAATTTTGGGAAGCCGAGTGCATTTGAAAAGGAAACTGCAAGCGTGTAAAACAGACACATACAGTCTCATACACACACTAAGGTACGTTACTATGTCTTCAGTCTAGGTCTGCATTTACTAAAGATGGGCAATCGCTTGAAATTCGCAATTAATAATAATTGGTTGAATGTAACCGATCAATCATCGGTTATTATCGGTTAATCAATATGAAGTACAACATGTGCATGCTAATCGGAGTATCAGGCCTTGAACTTAGAATATTATTGAATAAGTATGTATTCTATCTATAAAATCCAGTGATTTTTCTGCATTTTTGGAAGTGGGGCCAGGGGCCTTTTGAATTGGGAAAAATGCGCGTGTAATCTACAAATTGGGAAAAAGAATAGTCCTACTATATTACATAGTAAGGCACTACAATGTTTGGAATAGTTTCAAAATCAAGCTCTTCTACAAGTCTGCAACAAACACATTGTCAAATAGGGCTACATTCAATATAAGAACTAGGGAGTGGGGGGGATATTTTACTTTTTGGGGGGAAATTCGGCCCCAAATATGGCCTAAAACAAGAGGCCCAAGATGGCCTGTATTCTAATGGCTACAACTCCAACACATATCATTCAACCAGAACATGATAATAATACGCGCAACTAGGCTTGGTACTGATCATTCCTGCCAAGTTTCACTGAAATCCAGCCGGGAGTTCAGGAGAACTAGCCTGTACAAAGTTAGTTTATTAAAGTCTTTAAAGGGCCATCACTCTGCCAAAAGTCATTCAACTGGAACACGTGGGTGATATGCGCAACTAGGCTTGGTACTCATCATCCCCGCCAAAATTCGGACAGAGGTTCAAGAGAATTAGTCTGGACAAAATGTGTGTATTAAAACCTTTAACTCCACCAAAAATCTTACAATCGAAATACGGCGAGGACATGCATAACTAGGCCTGGTACTGATCATCCCTGCAACGTTTTGTTGAAATCCGGCAAGGTGTTCAGGAGAAATAGTCCAGACAAAGTTTGCTTATTAAAACCTTTAAAGGGCCATAACTCTGCCAAAAATCATTCAACCGGGACACGGCAAAGATTTGCACAACTAGACCTGGAACTGATCATCCCTAAACAGTTTCGTTTAAATCCGGCCAGGGGTTCAGGAGAACTAGTCAGGACAAAGTTTATGTTTTAAAACCTTTAAAGGGACATAACTCTGCCAAAATCATTCAAGCGGAACACGGTGATAGTATGTACAACTAGGCTTGATACTGATCATCCCTAAAAAGTTTATCATAACTGCTGTTACTGGTCCGATCTGTCTAGTTTTCGAACTTGTCCGAGCTTTCATTGATGTTAAAAATCTTTTTTAGTTTGGTAAAGATCGGATGAAAAATGAAGGCCCTATTGCCTTAACGAGAAAAAAGTTAACAGACGACGGACGACGGACAACTCGCCATCCGATAGGCTCTGCTGGCCATTGGCCAGTAGAGCTTAAAATGAAGGCCCTATCGTGTTAACGAGGATAAATTATAACCTATTGCAGAAAAACAAGGGCCATAACTCCGGTGCAAATGGTCCGATCTGGCTGGTTTTCGAACTCGTCCGAGCTTTTATTGCTATCGACAATCTGGAAAAGTTTGAAAAAGATCAGATGAAAAATGAAGGCCCTGTCGTGTTAACAAGGCCAAGTTATAGCATATTTCAGAAAATCAAGTCATAACTCTGGTGTAAATGGTCCGATCTGGCTGGTTTTCAAACTCGTCCGAGCTTTCATTGATATCAACTATCAGGTAAGGTTTGATCGGATAAAAAATGAAGGCCCTATCGCCGTAACGATGCAAAATATAGCAATTTTAACTAAATCAAGGGCCATAACTCCGGTATTACTGGTCCGAACTAGCTGATTTTTGAACTCGTCAGAGTTTTCATTGATATCAACAATCTGGTAAAGGTTGAAAAAGATCAGAAGAAAAATGAAGGACCTATCGTGTTAACGGGGGCAAAATATAGCAATTTTAACTAAATCAAGGGCCATAGCTCCGGTGTTACTGGTCCGAACTGGCTGGTTTTCAAACTCGTCCAAGGTTTCATTGATATCAATAATCTGGTAAAGTTTGAAAAACATGGGATGAAAAATGAAGACCCTATCGTGTTAACGAGTTAAATATAGCAATTTTAACTTAAATATAGCAATTTTAACTAATTCCAGGGCCATAACTTTGGTGTTACTGGTCCAAACTGGCTGGTTTTCGAACTCTTCCAAGCTTTCATTGATATCAACAATCTGGTAAAGTTTGCAAAAGATCGGATAAAAGCGCTATCGTGTTAACGAGGTAAAAGTTAACGGACGACGGACGGACGGACGACGGACAACTCGCCATCCCATAAGCTCTGCTGGCCCTTGGCCAGTAGAGCTAAAAATCCCTGTATCCTGCCATGTTTCTAATGCCATTGTTATTTCATTTTAATCAGCAAAATAATTCTAATAATTGATACTAGAAGGGTGTTCCACAGAACACTTGTGTCGCCTACCATGTGCTTATTTCATCAAGGACAAGCTAACTATAAAGGCATGGGGTTCAATCCTTCATGAAATATGGAGCAGATTTTTCCTAATTGTATATGTTTTATGACGAAGGGCTAACTCTGCATACATTTTGCCAAGTAATTCGGTTAGATTGCAGGTTCAAGTTTTATGAAAAGGAGAATAGCTATGCCAAAATGAAAGTCAAAGTTATTGGACATGTGCAACAAGATTTTTGAGCGTAAGATGAAGATATTTGTGAAGTTTCATGAACATAGATAGGTCCAATGCTTTTCAAGACATGGTCAGTTATGAGCTGGGTTAGGTTACAGGTTCAAGTTTCAATATAAGGGGCATAAATCTGACGAATGATATTCAGAGTTATTGGACATGTGTAACAACATTCCTGGAAGTTTAAGATGAAAATGTGTGTGAAGTTTCATGAACATAGATCAAATACTTTTCAAGTTATGGCCAAGGCTAGGTTGAAGGTTAAAGTGTGACGGATGATGGACGGACGGCGACAGCGACGACTGATGATGACAGAAAAAGCGATCTCTAAGTGTCAGGCGACACAATAAATGTATTTATTTGTGTATATGCTCATTTTTAGATCACCTGAGCCGAAGGCTCAAGGTGATCTATTGGGATCACTCTTCGTCCGTCCGTCGTCGTCCTTAACTTTTTTTCAAACGACTTCTCCTCAGAAACCGCTTGGCTAATTTTGACCAAACTTCACATGGATGATCCTTAGTTGAATGCTTTTTAGATTTGTTAAAATTAGGTCAGCGCAACATCCAGGATGGCCGCCATTACCATATATGGTCGAAACCTTAACAAATCTTCTCCAGAACCGCTAGACAGATTTCAACAGTTTTTCTTTTAAAATGATCGTCAATGCCTAGACTATCAAGTTTGTTCAAATGAAGTCCCCTGGGTCAAAAATGGCCCTGCCCCGGGGGTCCAAAGTTTGTATATTGAGATTTTGCATGTTTTTCATATAGATATATAGGAAAAAACTTTAAAAAATCTTCTCTGAAACCACAAGGCACAGAGCTCTCATGTATAACATGTAGCATCAGCTTATGGTCCTCTGCTAAGTTTGTTCAAATGGTGACCCTGGGGTCAAATTTGTCCCCACCCCGGGGGTCAGTTTTACATAGACTTATATAGGATTTTTTTTAAAACAAAATCTTCTTCTCGGAAACTACAAGAGCCAGAGGTTTGGTATTTTGCATTTACTATAAGCTTATGGTCCTTTACCACGTTTGTTCAAATGGTGACCCTCGGGTCACATTTGACCCCGCCCAAGGGTCACATGTTTTACATAGACATGTATAGAGAAAAACTTAAAAAATCTTCTTCTCTGAAACTGCAAGAGCCAGAGAGGTTAATATTTTGCATTTGCTATAAGCTTATGGTCCTCTACCAAGTTTGTTCAAATGGTGACCCAGGGGTCACATTTGGCCCCACCCCGGGGGTCATGCATTGATGTTTATTTTCGAAGTGGGGGTGATACCGGAATCACTTTGTCGCGTCGCGTCTCATTTTATTATTTAACAGGTAATAGTCACATGGTTGCATATTTCATTTTTTCATTTTCGGTATGATGTGAAAATACATGATGAAAACCACATAAGGTTACATTCCACTAATTATACAGACGTCATAAGTTACATTCCTCTAATTTTTACATCAGATTCCACTAAGTTTCCAGTTATTTGTCCTGTTATTTAACAGATAATGGTTGAATATTTTATTTTTTTATGACGTGAAAATATATAATGAAAACTTCATAAAGTTACGCACTACTAATTTTAAAGCCTCACAAGGTTACACTTCTCTATTTACGCTGTGTCGCACCCCGTCCCGTCGCATTATTTAACAAAAAGTGGTTGCAAGGTTGCATATTTGCTTTTCCTTTTTGGTATCATGTGAAAATACATTATGAAAACCACATAAAGTTACACACTACGAATTTGTTTAAATAAACTAGGTTTGGTAGGGGCTATATAGAAGTCACTTTCGAGTCATTTAGCAGATAATGGTTGCATGGTTGCATGGTTGCATGGTTGCATATTTGCTTTTCCCTTTTAGTATAATGTGAAAATATTTAATGAAAATCATATACGGTTACACTCCACTAATTACAAGACTTCATAAGGTTACACTCAAGTAATGTTTACTTAAGATTCCACATATTTTAATTATTTGTCGAGTTATTTAACAGATAATCAGATAAACGCTCATAATTTCTTTTCCTTTTTTGTATTATGTGAAAATATCATTATGTTACATACTACTAATGTTAAGACCTCATAAGGTTACACTCCACAAATTGTACATAAAACTCCACATATTTGTTAATTATTTGTAACTGAGACTGAGTCTCAGACTCTGCCCAGCATAAACTTCAGAGTATTCCCACGCATCCATATTAAGGTAGTGATACCTATTCTGACTGGACACCAAAAACGGGAGTATTAATCACCTTCAAATAATTTGCATTAAATTTGTTCTTTTGTTAATTTATATGAAAATACAGAATCAGTACCATTGTTTAAGGCTACAAACATATTCAAACTGGTCACCAAATGGTGGTATTAATACACTGACGTCTATTTTGACAAAGCTTTTATAAACATCCATTCATTACTTATTAAGACTTTCCAGTTACAATGTTTGCTCATTCCCCGTTTTATATAAATTATTACAAAAATAGTTTGCAGAATCAACGCCTATAGTTTCTACTGACAAGACATATCCATGTATTAATGTAAATAATAAACATTTAAAGCTATATTGAAAACAAGAGGGCCATGATGGCCCTATATCGCTCACCTGAGTAAATTTGAACCAATACACGAGGGCCAAGATGGCCCTAAAGCGATCACCTCAGTACTGGCACATTATCGAACTTCTTCGAAATCTTATGGTCATATACAATCTGTGAAGTTTGATTACGATTGTTCAAGAAATGTGGGCTCTGTTGTGTATAATAACATTGATATAGACAGTTTAAGACCCTGACAAAGTTTGGTAAAGATCAAATACAAAATGAAGGTGCTAGAGTGTAACACCTGGGGCAGAGCCAAATGTGACCCCAGGGCTACATGTAATATATGAGAGCTGTGTGCTTTGTGGTTTTAGAGAAGAAGATTTTTTAAGTTTTTCCCTATACAAGTCTATGTAAAACGTAACCCCTGGGGCGGGGCCAAATGTGAACCCAGGGTCACCATTTGAAAAAACTTGGTAAAGGACCATAAGAGTACAGTAAATGCGAAATATTAAACCTCTGGCTCTTTTAGTTCCAGAGAAGAAGACTTTAATGTGTTTCCTATATAAGTCTACGTAAAACTGTGACCCACGGAGTGGGGTCAAATTTTACCCCAGGGTCACCATTTGAACAAACTTGGTAGAGGACCATAATTTTATAGTAAATGCAAAATATTAAACATCTGGCTCTTGCAGTTTCATAGAAGATTTTTTTTCCCTATATATATTAAGCTATATAAAACTGTGACCCCCTGGAGCGCGGCCAAGTTTGACACGAGGGTCACCATTTGAACAAACTTGGTAGAGGACCATTAGCTTATAGCAAATGCAAAATATTAAACCTCTGGCTCTTGCAGTTCCAGAGAAGATGTTTTTCCCTATACAAGCCTATGTAAAATTGTGACCCCCGGGGCGGGGCCAAATGTGACCCCAGGGTCACCATTTGAACAAAATTGGTAGAGGACCATGAACTTATAGCAAATGCAAAATACTAAACCTCTGGCTCTTGCAGTTTCAGAGAATAAGATTTTTTTAACTGTGACCCCCAAGGCGGGGACAAATTTGACCCCAGGGTCACCATTTGAACAAACTAAGTAGAGGACCATAAGCTGATGCTACATGTAATACATGAGAGCTCCGTGCCATGTGGTTCCAAAGAAGAAGTTTTTTTCAGTTTTTCCCTATACAAGCCTTTGTAAAACTGTGACCCCCAGGGCGGGGCCAAATGTGACCCCAGGGTCACCATTTGAACAAAATTGGTAGAGGACCATGAACTTATAGCAAATGCAAAATATTAAACCTCTGGCTCTTGCAGTTTCAAAGAAGAAGATTTTTTAAGTTTTTCCCTATACATGTCTATGTAAAACATGTGACCCTTGGGGCGGGGCCAAATATGACCCGAGGGTCACCATTTGAACAAAATTGGTAAAGGACCAGAAGAAGATTTTTAAATTGTTTTTCCTATATAAGTCTATGTAAAACTGTGACCCCCGGGGCGGGGACAAATTTGACCCCAGGGTCACCATTTGAACAAACTTAGTAGAGGACCATAAGCTGATGCTACATGTAATACATGAGACCTTTGTGCCTTGTGGTTTCAGAGAAGAAGATTTTTTAAAGTTTTTTCCTATATGTCTATATGAAAAACATGCAAAATCTCAATATACAAACTTAGGACCCCCGGGGCATGGCCATTTTTGACCCCGGGGACTTTATTTGAACAAACTTGATAGTCTATGCGTTGGCGATCATTTTAAAAGAAAAAGTGTTGAAATTTGTCCAGCAGCTCTTGAGAAGAAGATTTTTCAAGGTTTCGATTATATATGGTAATGACGGCCATCTTGGATGTCGCGCTGACCTAATTTTAACAAATCTAAAAAGCATTCATCTGAGAATCATCCACGTGAAGTTTGGTCAAAATTGGCCATGCGGTTTCTGAGGAGAAGTCGTTTGAAGCAAAAGTTAACGACGGACGACGACGACGGACGACGACGGACGACGGACGACGGACGAAGAGTGATCCCAATAGCTCACCTTTGAGCCTTCGGCTCAGGTGAGCTAAAAAACTTTCAGTTTGTTTGTTTGTATGTTGTTTTACGTCATTTTGAACACATGTAAGGTTATATGTGACGGTCGATTTTTTGTGGTGAGGCAGACCACCCACTTTTCCTGGGTAGAACCAGTACTGTACACCTCTCGCTATCCGTAAGAATCGACATTTCCTCACTTACAAGTCGAGCTCCGCAGTGGTGAGAGGTGATAAGGTTTACAACGCAACGTCGTTTACCCGTTGGCCACGGATGCCTAAGAACTTTCAGAAATAGTCGCTAGTATCTGTTGGCAAATATGAGTAGCAGCATACACCACATATTTATATCAAATTTCCGAGTCAAATTGATTCAGTTTTTTAAAAACTATGATTTAAGCAAATTATAAGTGTTTTATTCTCACACTTAAAGGGGCTTGTCTCCAGAATGGGTCTAAAATTATTTGTTCTCCAGTTTATTCATAAACTGTATTGTACAATAAGAGACAACTTCTAAAATATGCATAACCATACCTGAACCATATTCATACTGAAAAGTAGCATTATCCAAAACACGTGTAAACAAACAAATGTCATAATTGTCCAAAACACATTTAAACAAACAAATGTCATAATTGTTGAAACTAACTCTCCTTTGCATCGGTTAAACATTACTTTGTAATATTCTACCTGTATTTGAAACGAAGTGTTAAATACGTCCGCTGACTAGGGAGCATAGTTGAAGTTGTACAATTCAAATGAATTGAGTATGCCGAGATTTTCCAATTATTTGAACGCATTTCATATTGTGTGAACTACATGAATTATACAATTCACATCTAACGAATAGTTAGTTATTTTCGTGCTTTTCTAACATTAGTAGAGCGATGTGGTCAGAGTGGTGGAACATTTGTGGAGCGCTGTGGTCCAGTGGTAGAACGTTGGACCCATGATCAAAAAGTCGTGGGTTCGATCCCCGCCATTGCCATATGCATTGTGTTCCTAAGCGAGATAATTTATCTGCATATGCTTAGTACTGGTTCTACCCAGGAAGACATCGAAAGTGATTCAAATAAGTTCATAGAGCTTTCGTTATAATCGATGTAAAATAAATAAGTTTAAACTAACATTAGTAAAACAAACTTCATGTTAATATATGATTTGATATATGATTTGATATATAAATTGAACTAAACGTCATAAATCTATTTTATTTGTCAGAATTTATTGTCAGAATATCATGTCACATACATAGTCAAAAGTCTAGGAAAAAGTAATTCTGACAAAAATCTGGAGGCAAGCCTCTTTAATCTGGTATCTGCTGCACTATTTCAATTTTTATCTATAGATATGGACAATGATGGTTTCAGGTGGAGAAAGAAGAAGTCTTTTTAACTGATATCTGCTGCACTATTTCAATTATTATTTATAGATATGGACAATGATATCTGCTGCACTATTTCAATTATTATTTATAGATACGGACAATGATGGTTTCAGGGGGAGAAGGAAAAAGCCTCTTTAATCTGTGATTTGCTGCGCTATTTCAACTATTATCTATAGATATGGACAATGATGGTTTCAGGTAGAGAAGGAAGAAGCCTTTTTAACCTGATATCTGCTGGACTATTTCAATTATTATCTATATATATGGACCATAAAGGTTTCAGGTGAAGAAGGAAAAAGCCCCTTTAACCTGATATCTGCTGCACTATTTCAATTATTATTTATAGATATGGACAATGATGGTTTCAGGTGGGGAAGGACCTTGGATTTTATTTTTCTCTATTTTAATTCATTGTTGGATAAATTCAGAGATATTATTCAGCAATTGTTTTTTTTTTGTGTTTCAGGAGTTGAACATACAACATATTTCATACAGAAATAAACAGTCACCTACAATCCAGAGAACTATTCCACATATAACTATAGAGTTTGAATCATTACCAAATGCATTATAAAGTGTCTATGACCCAGTAATGAGAGAACAGCCAGGATAGAGACATACTCAGTGTTCCAGTACCAATGTTCTGCACAATAATAACACAAGGTTTAACTTCTTACAAGTCTCAAGTTTTTATAATTTGATTCATACACGTTTCAGACAACATTATCAAATATAACAAGACTGTCCATACTAGCATTAGTACTGCTAAAACAATAATGGCGTCTGATTATGAATATTCCAGACTCGTGTCAAGGTCATTGGATTGTTTAGGTTCTAGTCAGGACATGGTCAAGTATAGGGTGGACATGTGGGATGAATGGAAGACATATTGCAATCAATATCGTATTGTTTCTCAAATCATCATTTCTGGCAGTAAGGGAGAAGGCCTCACAGCTCCTTATGAAAGTGACATAGATTGGATGGAGGTGCATAGTAATGTTGTTTGTGCTGACAACATTCAACCCTTCACCAACATGAGATACCTGACAGTATTCCAGACAGATACACAGGAATCATCTCCAGGGTATACGAGACTTAAACTGGTACGTAATAATGGCTGGAACAATATGATACAGGCTTCATTATTTCAGTCTGAGTCTGGAGATCTGTATCTGTCTAGTGACTTCTTAGTTAAATATGCTAAACAAATCTATACTAAGAGAGCTTCTGAGACACATAGTAACTTTCACTTCGAAGATCCAAGTGGACCATCTTCACCAGCATCTACTGATGGTAGAGCAATTGATTTTGTACAATCATTCATGTGCATTTGTCCAGATCTTCTACAATCCTGGATCACACGGCCTCGTCAATATGACTGGCCAACACCACAGCTACTTCATGACATATCATGTATGGAAGCCCATGTTGTGCCAGTTGGATTTAAAGGAAGTGAAAATTATTACAAAGAATGGAGGATCTGCTTCACTAGAGCAGAACTCCACTTGATTCATAGTCTCAGTGACACTCAAACTAAACTGTATATCTTGTTAAAAATGGTCGCCAAAAGCATCATCAAGCCAGTATGTGGTGACATTACATCATACGTAATGAAGAATATTGTTCTGTGGATTTCAGAGTACAACCCGCAGGAAGATTTCAGGGAGGAGTTATTAACCCAGAGACTCATACAGTCTCTAACCTCCCTGAAACTGTGTGTGGAGGTCAACTACCTGGCCAATTACATGATTCCTGAGAGGAACATGTTGGCAGGAAGATTAGACTTCACACAAAGACAGAATCTAGTTGTTCTGTTGTCTGGCTTGATACATGAGGGAGGGAGTCTCCTACTGAGATGTGAGAGACTGAGAGAAACCATGATGTTAATGTGCATGTCTCCACAAGTAACCATGGAGTGTGGAAGGAGAAGAGATATGGTGGACCGGTTGTTTTTATTGAAAGCATGTAGGGGAGAAAAAAAACGTGGCTGTGGCATGTCTCAGGAGGAGAAGGTTCAACTTTGCCGTGAAGACAATGTCTACTGTGAGGCAGTGAGAGCCATGGCAGAACTTGTTGTACCAGATATGATAGTGCTGCGGCTGCAGGGTATAGACATTTTTACTATCTATATAGAACGACTAAAGGTGATACTGTCATAAAGACAAGTGAACAAACAGTACACATATCTATAATGATTACACTTGCCGTAACATTTACTAAATTATGTACAGTCAAACCTTTATGAGAAAACGTAACGGACAGAGAACAATTAGTCTCTGAACACAGGTGGTCCCTAAATACAGGCTCATTGTCATACTAATCTATAGAGACAACTAACGGGAGGAGAACAATTAGTCTCTGAACACAGGTGGTCTCTTAATACAGGCTCATTGCCATACTAAACTATGTACAGACAACTAACGGGAAGAGAACAATTAGTCTCTGAACACAGGTGGTCTCTTAATACAGGCTCATTGCCATACTAAACTATGTAGAGACATCTAACGGGAAGAGAACAATTAGTCTCTGAACACAGGTGGTCTCTTAATACAGGCTCATTGCCATACTAAACTATGTAGAGACAACTTACGGGAAGAGAACAATTAGTCTCTGAACACAGGTGGTCTCTTAATACAGGCTCATTGCCATACTAAACTATGTAGAGACAACTAACGGGAAGAGAACAATAAGTCTCTGAACACAGGTGGTCTCTTAATACAGGCTCATTGCCATACTGAACTATGTACAGTCAAACCTTTATGAGAAGACAACTAACGGGAAGAGAACAATTAAGTCTCTGAACACAGGTGGTCTCTAAATACATGCTCATTGCCATACTGAACTATGTAGAGACAATTAACGGGAAGAGAACAATTAGTCTCTGAACACAGGTGGACTCTTAATACAGGCTCATTGTGATACTAAACTATGTAGTCAAACCTTTATGAGGAGACAACTAACGGGAAGAGGACAACTGGTCTCTGAACACAGGTGGTCTCTTAATACAGGCTCATTGCCATACTAAACTATGTACAGTCAAACTTTTATGAGAAGACAACTAACGGGAAGAGAAAAATTAGTCTCTGAACAAAGGTGGTCTCTAAATACAGGCTCATTGCCATACTAAACTATGTACAGTCAAACATTTATGAAGAGACAACTAACGGGAAGAGGACAATTAGTCCCTGAACACAGGTGGTCTCTTAATACAGACTCATTGCCATACTAAACTATGTACAGTCAAACCTTCATGAAAAGACAACTAACGGGAAGAGAACAATTAGTCTCTGAACACAGGTGGTCTCTAAATACAGGCTCATTGCAAATAAACCCAGTGCATTTGGGAACTAAAATGGTGGTCTTTTAAGGCAGCTGAGGTGAGAGCTGCTATACATAATACGATATATTCGTTTTGACCAATTATTTGCAATTTTAAAAATTCTATGGAAATTGCATGATTTTGAACGTTACCGAGCTTTAGTTTAAAACTTTTTTATTTTACATCAATTGTAACGAAAGCTCTATGAACTTATTTGAATCACTCTCGATGTCTTCCTGGGTAGAACCAGTACTAAGCAAATGCAGATAAAGTGTCTTGCTCAGAGACACAACGCATATGGCAATGACGGGGATCGAACACACGACTTTTCGATCATGGGTCCAAAGCTCTACCATTAGACCACAGTGCTCCAGCTTTAGTTAAAATGTTTTTTTACCAATATTGACCTTGAATGTATAAAATATGGCTGTTTTACAGTCCATTGACTTTATATAGGCTATTTATTTGTAAAATAGGTATGTACAATGTAAGAAAGCATTTTTATTTGTGAGATGTGCATGTAAGATATGAGAAAAATGTTTCGCATTTGTAGAATAGAGAAAATTATCTTTGTTGTTTAAAAAAATAGAATGCTGCCCATCCTTCAAGTCAAAGTGTATCATTTGTTGCATGTCTAAACGGTATCATTTGTAGCATGTCTAAAGGAAATTACCCTCTCATTGTCATCCCCTTCCAGGTCACCATAAATATAATCTTAAGGTATTTAGTGAGACATAAAACTCATTTGTAGCATGTCTATAGGAAATTACCCTCTCATTGTCATCCCCCTCCAGGTCACCAAAAATATAATCTTAAGTTATTTAGTGAGACATAAAACTCATCTGTAGCGTGTCTAAAGGAAATTACCCTCTCATTGTCATCCCCTTCCAGGTCACCATAAATATAATCTTAAGGTATTTAGTGAGACATAAAACTCATCTGTAGCATGTCTAAAGGGAATTACCCTCTCATTGTCATCCTCTTCCAGGTCACCATCAATATAATCTTACGGTTTAGTGAGACATAAAACCCATTAAATGGGTCCCATTTGTAGCATGTCTAAAGGGAACTACCCTCTCACTGTCATCCCCTCCAGATCACCATAAATATACTATGAATCTTACTGTATTTAGTGGTACAGTAAACTCATTATTTTATTATTAAAACAAAACTGTTATGAGATACATGTCTTTCTTATTTTACAACTGTTTGTCTTCAAATGTAAATAAAATTAGTGAACTAACTTTTCTCAGTGGTTTGTTTTATCCAAGCTGTAATATTTTATTACAAAAATTCTGCAGATTAAATATGTCACCTACCCTTCTCCTAGATGCACACGAAAAAGAACTAATGCAAGATGAAACGTAATATAAACAAAACTAATGACTCGGACAATTAGGGTCAAGGTCATTTGTAGAACTGCTCTGTTGTGTTGAGATGTGCTTCCCTAAATACAACTATGGTCCAAGTTTGATTGATCTCGTGCATATATAGAAACAGCTAAACTCAAATCCTGATGTTCTTCCCTATATACAACTATGGTCCAAGTTTGATTGATCTCGTGCATATATAGAAACAGCTAAACTCAAAATCATAAGCTCCACAATTTCTTCCTCACCCCTAGTCCGCACTTGTAGATTAGCAAACTTCTCCCACATAAATATCTTATAGCCATTGTGATAAGAAAACACAACTGCCATTAGGATAATTTCACAGGATAGCTAGATTTAAACACTCGTCGTTTGATCTTGACTTGTTCAGGTGAAACATAAAAAGACATGTTAAGTACGGCAGAGTGGCAGGAGAGATGGCACCAATGGTACGCTGGTCGGATCAAATGTGTCTGCTTCAAGACTTCTTAATATGCAACATCAAAAGACACGACTTGTAAAGCACGGCAGAGCGGCAGGATAGATGGCTCCAATGGCACGCTGATTTGATCAAATGTGTATGCAAAGCGGCAGGATAGATGGCACCAATGGTACGCTGGTCGGATCAAATGTGTCTGCAAAGCGGCAGGATAGATGGCACCAATGGCACGCTGATTGGATCAAATGTGTCTTCAAAGCGGCAGGATAGATGGCTCCAATGGCACGCTGATTGGATCAAATGTGTCTGCAGAAGTAGTATAGAAAGTGGCGGTACCAGCACAGTTTCCCTCCCGCGGGGAATGAGACAACTAATGAAATATGTCAGGGGGGACTCAGACGTAACTCTCATTTACACTCCAAGATCTAAATGTAAGACACGCCTAAGTCAACCCCAACATATTCATTAGTTTTCTCAAGCACCCCGCGAGGGAAACTCTGCTGATACCGCCACTTTCTATACTACTTGCCTCAGCATTTCATTTTTTCTTTAGATTACCATGTCACGCGACCGTTTATAATATACGAAACTTTATATCAACCAATCGGTGAAGGTTTGGCCTACCTGACAGGTATATAAGGCAGTGAAATACTGATACCTGAAAGAGACCTGAAAGAGTGAAAGTTAAAAGCGATACTTTGTATTATGCTTTTTAGGAGAGCGCAATTTTATTTTATGTCTACTTTCTCCGAATCTACTTCCAGCGAAGTTTTTCAATAACATTTGCAACTCATTAGGCAAAGTCAGACGGAACCGGGCAGTAGTCTTCATCATCGCTCTGCATATCATTTTTTACCATGGAGTATTTTATTTTCCCACACTTTGCTATTTTGTATTTCAGTTCAAGATATTATTTAATATTTTCAATATCCTTGAATGGAACCCAACTATTAAAATCTTCATTGTAACCCTTCCATTTAATCAACGCTTGTTTCTTTTTGTAATCACGTCGTATTACTTTTTCAATCCTGAATATTTCTTGCTTTGCTTTTACCATTTCTAATTCATAAAAGCTTCCATCAATGTTTTCGTTGTTTAAATCTTTTGTTTTGTATGTCATAGGATTTGTGTTTTGAATTTCATCAACAACAAATATTTCTTCAGTCCAATTCGGGGTATAACCTTTCTCAAACGTTCTTTTATATTTGCTGATTCTAACATTATCCCCTATTTTAAACTTTGGCTTAATTTGATTACTTCTCATCTTTCCATACAAGTTGAAATACACTGTTCCTTTATTTTTCTCATCACTAGCCTCAATCGGTGTCATTTTAATACTCCGATGTTTTGTATTATTATACTTCTCAACCATTTCCCGTAACACGTCTAAATATGTGTTTGTATTGTTTGCTGTGAAATATTTCCACATCCTCTCTAACTAGTTCATTCCCGACAATATCAATAACAACATCTTCCTCATGTAGAACCAGAGTATAAACTTTATATCGAGCAGCAGGTGGTATATTTAATTTATATTTCAGAATTAGTTCTTTTGGATCAATAGTGACTTCATTTTTCTTGTAACTCAAATCGAAATACATCATTCCAAAAAGAGTTTTGAAATTGCTCACGTTTATTAAAGTTCCAGTGTTTTTATCATTTTGCTTGTAAGAATAATTAATAACATCTCTGAATATTCTTATGATATTAGCATAACTATATTCGGTTTCTGGATAATAAACCAACTTCCAGTCTAGCTGATTGTAAATAGCAATTAATATTAGCAGCATTTACCTTAAACGTATCCAAAAAATGAGGATTTTGTGTTTGAGAAGAACTCTTGTCGGCCCTTTGCAAATAAACAAACACATGTTTAGGATTTTTAACACCAGCCGTTATTCTAAATACGGATTCAGTTAGATCAGAACTTCCACTCGCTTGTATCATTTCACGGAGGTAAGTCCATCTTGTTGATATCATATGATTTGCCATTACGTAACTTAAACCATCTGGGTTAAATATCATTCTGGGTATCCACAAAACTAATTTATTAATAACTACTCTACCATCATCACCACCAGCTTTGAAAATTAGCACATTATCATTTGTTAGTTGCAAGATGCTTTGAATCTGACCAGGAGGAAGCATGTTTGTTTCCAAACCTTCGAAGAAGGAATATTTGTTTAATGGAATTATAGAATCAACTTTTTGATTAGTTATGATTAAAGCATGGCGAATTGCAAATCCTGAATTATAACCAGCTTGATCGTGCCGAGATTCTGCCACAGCCGTGGTATCTAAATAAAACTATTCGTTTGTTCCGGTTGTTTTTGCATAATCGTCAGAAATTTCAAGCAAGTTTTTGACATTAACAAATCTGTGAAGATTATTTCCATCGTAAACTGTTTTTCCATTTTGCCTTACTTGCATTTGATCAATCAGTGACGCCGCATCATTAATTAGAGCAATTTCATCGGCGGCTGCGAAAGCGGCTCCATCAGCAAGTTTGTTTACTTGAAAACTGATTTCAAAATATGCATTATACTAATCAAAGTAAGAACTTCTGTCATTTAGTGTAAACTGATAACCACTTTTCATTTGTCTGGTATTATTTCCTGGTTGTGTTATAGGAGTATCTGACTGAATAGGTACATGTTCATATCTAGTATTATATTGATTACTTCGAAACATCTATGTATACTAGTAATTAGATTATTTTTCATTAATTAATCGAATAATTCTAGCATGAATTCCTCTTCCGGATAGTAATCTGTTAATTTTTGTATTTACATCTTCTTCAATTACATTATCAGCCGCAACTTTAGCTGCATCTTTTATGGCAGCTTTTGTAAGTTTTTTTAAAATTATATCACCTTTTAGTTTACTAGGTTTAATAACTGAAACTAACAGCAGCCATTTTTCCTACTTCATCTCCAAGTTTTTTAGAACCGCTTTCTAAGATTTGTTTTCCAGCAGTTTCTAATGCTTTCTTACCTGCTGTTTTCACAGACTCACTAAATATCTTTAAGCCGACTTTTGACAAAATGTCAAATATACCAGCTCCAGTTAATCGATCAACTTGAGTATATGTTCCCGTACTAGTGTCATAAACTTTTTTAAACGTGCCATATAACTTATGTTACATTAATTCCTTCAAAACAAAACGGAATGATGTGTGGACACTATTAAGATTAATAATCTTACCGGAGAAATCGGTTATGTAAATATTAATACTGTTAATGACTGTTTTATTTACTTCACAAAACCCGACTCTTATCGGTTCATCTTTGAAAGGATATGATTTCGTAAGATTAGTTGTGCTTATTTCATAAATGACATCCCCGTATGATCCATCAACAATAGAATTACTTATCAAGTCACAGTGGATATACCATGTATCGATAGAATTTGTTATGTTTGGTGTCACAGTTCCAAATTTAGTTTCTCTAATAACTGCATCTTTGTCAAACCCGATTAAGGTGTGAAAGTTTGTTTCTCTTAAATCAAGCATGAAATTATTATGGATGGTAACCAAAACATTTGAAACTTGATAAATCAAAATCAATTCTAATAGGGGTGGGTGAGTCATCGGTTAAATCATTGTTTACAGTCAATGTTTCTTTTATGTAATTATCGATATCAGCATAACTGTAATTTCCATTTGTAAAAATAATACTTTTCTAATATGCTCCATAGTGATACCTTATCACTTTGTTATTAAAATCTTCACTAATATTATACCACGAGTAAGTCATAGAATTAATCTTATCGAGTCAAATACCATACTGTTTGTCCTTGCCTAATATTAATGGTCAGTCAAATACAGTTGTAAAATTACTCGGTGTATTTGAGCTATTAATTATTGACGCTTTCTCTGATGATAATACAATTTTTTGTTCCATTATACATAATAGTAAATAAAAATAATCACCTAAATAAAACATTTTTAAACTTGACTTTTCAAAATTTAAAACTTGATTAGTGTTACTTTGTATAATTGGTCTGAAAATTAATCTATTATTTTTTGTAAAATATAATTTGAATGTTTCTTTTAGTGTTCGTTTGTTATTTTCTAGCTTTGGATATAATAACTTTTCCTGATTACCACCATCAAGAAGAAAATGTGTTACGTTTCCTCCATAATAAGTAAATTCTATATCAAATACATAACTTCCAGATTTCACAATGGAAGGTCCTAGAAAAACACTCGTATGAAAATATTCTACAGTATTTACAAGTGGATTTGTTACAAAAGTAAATGTTCCGAGAAAGAGCAGCTGAATGGTTCTTTCAAATGTTTTTTCTGTTGGATACGATACGTATTGTTGAGGAGTGCCGTCACCCATAATGCTTATTCCATCTATCGTATATTTAAAAAGTAGAATCCGACTTAAATAGTCTAGTTTTACTTTCAGCCCATCAATTATACCAATAATTTCTATTTGCCGACTATCAGACTTTTGATTATGCTCTTTAAGAAAAGCTATTTCACCATCAAAAGCTTTGCTTCTTTCGAACTGAGCAGCTTTCAATTGCTTTGAAACATCATCAATAGCAGTTTCAAGTTTATCAGTGTTCACCAGTTTGCTCAGCGCAGTCTCAAGTTTATCAATGTTAACCAGTTTGCTCAAAGCAGTCTCTAGCGACTTACCGTCAACCATTTTCTTTTTGATGTCTTCAAATTCTTTGTTGATATCAGCAACGTTGGTGTTTATCTGCTCATTTAATATTTTAATTTGAGTTACTTCGGCAGTAAAAGCAGTTCTCATTTGTTTTGAAGCATCAGCAATAGCAGTTTCAAGTTCATTATTGTCAACCATTAGTTTGCCGATTTCCCCGATCCATGCATTAATATGTTGAACACCAGCTCTGATTTGTTCACTTAATTTCTTGTAGTTTTCACTATCTTCCAATCCGTCTTTTTTCTTTTCTAGCTCTTTCAAAGCATCACCCAGAAGTTTTATTTCATCTTTCAAACCGTTTTGAATTTCAATCATTTTCTCACGGTTTGATTGTAACTTTGTTTGTATCAGACTTAGTTTATCTTCAACACCTGTTGTCAAATTTTTTATCATGTCTGGAATTTTATTAATAATATAATCACGTATGATTTTTGCAACTCTTCTTTGAGTAAATTGCTTTGTTGCTGCATCATCTGCTCTTTCCGGATTGCCTACATTGGTAATTTTATTATTATCCATGTTGAGATCACTTCTCAAAATATTTTCCTGGTTTCTACCCTTGTGAAGATAATAAACCAAATGTTTTTGTTTTACATACTCAGACAGCACAATACCAAAGTTTGTATTATTAACACTACCAGTAGTAACTTCCTCGCCAAGATCATTAAAAAGCCCCATATTATATAAAATATGATTAAATTTCACCAGTGAAGTTTCTTTTGATCAACTTTCTAGGTCGTACTGCTTGTCAGTCGCTTTTCTGTACTGCTCTTTGCTGACATCTTGTTCTTTGGAAAGCACACCAAGCTCGCGATTAACCGGAGTCGCGAAGAAGATGTAATGAGAACAGTTCAAACGAATGTCTTTGGGAGTTTTGTAATAAGATTGAGTTAAATAAATTACACAACAATTTTTGAGTCTTCCCTGGATGAAATAATTAATAATATCGTTTTGATTGCGTTCACAAACATAATCGTCGAAAATGACTTCTTCTGATTATCTGAATAATATCGTTTTGATTGCGTTCACAAACATAATCGTCGAAAATGACTTCTTCTGATTATCTGAATCCAAATCATTCACAGGGATAACTTCATCATTTGAACACTCCAGTATATCTTCGACTGGGATTTTATTCTTCTTTGCTATCTTTTCAAGTTTTTGTGACAAAACCTGATACTTGGACTGCTCCAAGTTTTTAGCAAACAAATAAATCTTGTCGTAATAAACTAAAGGTTTTAATAGCATGTGGACTAATGTGTTTGTTTTGCCAGAGCCTGAATGACCACATATAAGCATTCTAAAACAACAATCTGGCATGAAGTTCCATATCTGTTTAAAATTACCGTTTTCTGTCTTCATATCATAGTTTGGAATTTCCATTATAATAATAGTCAGATAATATTAATATTATCCAAGTATTATTATATATGTCTAAAGTGTATTGTGGAATAAAACAAATCCCTCGTGGTAAACAATTTGGAACAGAAGCAGAATGTTTTAAAGCTAATCAAGTCAGATATTACGGATTACAAAAAGTTAAGATGAATATCCCAGGACCTACAAAACAAACAGATGCAGATCCTACAGTTTGGAGACCAACAAGGAAAAATCCAGGAAGTCTATCAAAAACAGAAGAAACGCCAAATATTATTTATTTGCTAGGATTAGAAGTAGAACGAAAACACATAAATAAAATGTTAAGCAAATTTGAATCTCCCAGTGAGATAACACGTCTTGAAAAGAAGATGATTAAAAAAAAATGAGGCTAAAAGCGGCTAAACCTGCAGTCAAAAAAGCGGCTAAACCTGCAGTTAAGAAAGCAGTTAAACCTCCGGCTAAAAAGAAAGCAGTTAAACCTGCGGCTAAAAAGAAAACAAAAACTACGTGATACTTGATTTAAATCCACTTGGTTTAACTTATATCAACTTATCTTAATTTATCTTATTTTAATCTAACTTATATTATTACATGTCGTTGTTAAAATGGAAAGAATTAGCAGACAAAATGAAAATATCGAATTATCTTGTTAAAGACTTTGAAAATAAAGTTATTCAAAAAAGACTAGAAAAAGGAGCTAGTCGTGATTTGTACAAAGAAATATTTAAACCTGTAACTAGCGAAATAAAAAGTCAGTCAGAACAGCTGACCGAGCAGTTAGCTTCTCTTCCGAAAATAAGTCAGCAATTAGCCGCTCTTCCGGCGGCAATAGGCGAGTAAGTACAAGAACATGAAGCATACCGAGGATAACCTCAGTTATTTGGTGAAAAACCAACTACTGGTGATCTAGATGCTAAAATCAATGAAGAAGTGTTAGATTTACATGACTTACCCTTACCGTCGAGTGTAGCCGGAGATAACCAAAAATGTGCAGATATACTCAAACAGGTTAGTGATATTATCAAACAAAATGGTTGCGATAGGGCTGCAGTCACTAAACATCTAAAAAAAGAAAAGGATGCAAACGTGAGAGATCAATACAAACAAGTTCAAAGCACTTTGGCAAACGAGTCAAAAGCTTTAAAATATTATAAAAAAAGAAATTGATGCACTGCTTGTGCATAGTGCTGTCTTTTCGGGGGAAGGATTACAACAAAAAAGAAATTCCTACAAAGTCGACAAAGATGGCTACTATGGCATGTTGCAAATTGATTTACCCAAGCTTGTCGGTCATCACAAACTTATTGCCAAACAAGGAGAAGCTGTTATGCTAGATTTGAAAGTGGATGATGATTTTATAGACTTAATAACAAAGCAATACAATAATAAAAAAACTTATTCAAAGCTGTCTCACAATGCTTTCAAGGAACTAACAAAATTATCTGGTTTGCCAATTCATAAAGGTTCTTCAAAGTTCAAGAATATTTTAGGAGGTTGTGCTGATGTTGAATATTACAATAGTCCTGATGATTTGATGAATGATCTAGAGTTAGTATGCGGAAGTATCAAATCAGGAAATAATAGTCCACAGTTAATAAATAAAGGTATAAGCATAATCGATGAATTATTAAAAATAGGTAAAATATCATCCAAAGAACATGAGCAACTATTTTCTAAATATGTTAATTAAATTATTGTCTAACTGTACTTATACATGACAACCAAAGAAGAATTAATTGATCATCTGACACGACTTGTAGCTGCATACAGACGCAGTTATAAATTGTGCGGTATCATAAACACAACCCTACAAATTGTTAGTGGGATAATCGGTTGTACTGCCGTATTGGCATTGGTTCCGGCAATTTCTGTTTTCGTGGCTGCAGTTGGTGTAGTTCCTCCAGTAGTTGCTGTTTTTGCAAGCAAAACAAGAATAACAGAAAGAAAGACTTTGTTAAAAACACATCATAGAAGTTTAAAACAACTTCTATCATATGTCCAAACATTCACAGGACTAGAAAATGATGAGGAGATAATTAGGATTGTCTTTAAAAAAAATATTAGAGATTCAAAAGAATGATAACTTCACGGAACCTCTGGAAATGTATATGAAAAGATTCAAGTTAAACGGCCATGGCATTCAGTCGTAATTCTTTTCTGATTTGTTTCCATATCCTATCGTAATTGTCTCTGGTTGATTTTGTTTTAATCGGTTTTGTTTCTTTTTCTATTTTTAATATTTTAAATATTTTCTGAAAAATGTATTCAAATTTTGATTGATCTTTTTCAACCTTCTATTTTATCCAAAATCTTTACAATTTTGTAAACAAATCTTCAATTCTTTGTCTATTTTTAGAAGACAAATCATATTCTACCAAGTATTTATCCAAATGGTACTTTCTGTGGTAAATAGTTTTCTTTCGGCTGTAATTGTAACCTGCAATAAGATTGTAACCGTTGTGTGTGCCACACTTAAGACAAATGCGCTCGTTATCGAAAACTTCACAAGTATCATTACAATTCACACATGCGTAAGTACACTTGTAACACAGCTTGACCTTGGTACAATATTTACAAAGGTTCTTTTTATTAGTCATGTAAAATAAGATGCAATCTATGCATACCTCAGGAGAATCAATAATATCTAAAAATCTTTCACAATATTTGCAATTCATTATATTATAGTATATAATTATATTTTTAAAATATAAGCTTAAAGAAATATTATCTTGTGTAATTATATAAATGGAACGTATAGAAAAGAAAATCAAAAACTTTAAGAAAGATCAAACGGAACATGCAAAAACTATTGATTTTGAAGATGCGAGTAAATTTGATGCAGAGCTGTTAATTTTTTCAAACTTTCAAGATTTGACAGAAAGAATCATAACAATGGTAAAACAACTAAAACTGTCATGGAAAATAAAAAAAGGAGATATAAACAAACTGCGTGCTTTTTGTAAAAAACAAATTTTAGAGGCAACCAGTTACCATCCGACAGTATACAAAGATTCTTTTATTGCTTACTACAGCATTTTGTTAGTCAAAGGAATTAAAATTAGTATGTACGGTTGATTAAAATAATATAATCTATGGTATATGGGAAGTTACGCAGAAAAAGAAAGTAAACACTTTGATGAGGAAAAAAATATACAATTTGGAGTAGCTGCCCTTGAAAAGGCTCTCACAGATAAAACAAAAGAGGATATTGATGATCATAGGGAATTTTGTATCAGACTCTTGGAACAAAATATTGCAGCTTTTAAAAAAGATTGGACGGCTGGGCTTTTGGAAAAACCAATTTTGGTGAGAAGATCTGACGCGTGGACGATTGATATACATATCAAAGATAGTAGATGATAATTAAATTACGGAAATCAAAGATTTTAGTACCATTCCTTAAAACTTTTTAATTTAATATAATCTTTAATATATGAGTATTTACAGTTATGCGGAAGAGGAAAGAAAGCACTTCGAAGAGGAACAAAAGGTTTATGAGAAAGTAGCTGCTTACGAGCTGGCTCTTTTAACCAAGACAAATGAACTTATCAAAGAGTTTCAGACAGTTCACATGCAACGATTGTCAGATGATATTGCAGCTTTTAAAAAAGATTGGGCAATAAAAACTGAGATTGAGTGCAATGATGCTGTAGAGCAGAAAAAGAAATTAAGATTTTTGATGAAACACAATTAAAAGTAAGGTCTGAAAATGTTGAGTTGTTCAGAGATAATCTAATCAGCAATCTAGAAAAACCTCATGTGATTAATACTGATATCGGATGTTATGAAGACTTTGAAACGTTTGTCGGAAGTTTAAAAGAAATGATTGATGCAGAAGTTTTTGATACAGGATAAAAATAAAATCACTGGCAGCTGGAGGTGATCTTAAACTGTTGATTTTGATAGATACTGCAAATAGCATGTAAAAATAAGTCAGATGATAGATAATAGAGTTCTTGAGGAAAAATGCTTTGGACATTCTCCTGGATAATGAAATAGATGCTCTCTTGGATGAGGTTACTAATGAGGACACCGGTGAACATATTTATGAGGTTACTGACCTAAAAATAAGTCAGATGATAGATAATAGAGTTCTTGAGGAAAAATGCTTTGGACATTCTCCTGGATAATGAAATAGATGCTCTCTTGGATGAGGTTACTAAGGAGGACACCGGTGAACATATGTATGAGGTTACTGATGAGGATACCGGTGAGGACGTTGACGAGGATACCGACGAGGATCTCGATGAGGATACCGACGAGAATCTTGATGAGGACGCCGGCGAGGGTGAAAATATTAAATAAAAGAATGTTATTTAATTGATTAATTAATTAATTAATTAATATAGGGGCTTAAAGAAATAATCTCATGTAATATTATATAATGAGTATCCGAGAAATTGAAACATCCCCAAAACAGTATAGCATGGTTTTTAAAGTAAATGTTGTCAGCAATGATCCACTCAGACAACTACAAACAAGAGGTCAATGACCTTGAAGCTCTACTGATTGATTTTGATTTCAGGAAGTAGTCGCTACAAACTTCTTTTTTGAAAATCGATTTTTAGCCGTGGCGGCCATCTTGAATTTCCGGCTGACCTGAAATGTTGCTAGGATCAATTAGACATCAAGAGCAACATTGCTGTGAAGTTTTATGAACATCCGTCAAGTAGTTTCAGAGGAGTAGTCGCTACAAGTTTTCATTATATAACTCTATGTAAACAAAGATGGCCGCTGACAGCCTTGTTTAACATTGAATCAAAATAATGTTCGACTCGGATAACCATCATGTCATGCTGATCATTTTAGAAGAAGTCCCATATCAATATCTCTTATAGTTTTCAAGAAGTAGTCGCTATAATCTTATTTTTTAAAAATCTATTTTTAGCCATGGCGGCCATCCTGAATTTCCGGCTGACCTGAAATATTGCTAAGATCAATTAGACATCAAGAGCAACATTCGTGTGAAGTTTCATGAAAATCCATCAAGTAGTTTCACAGGAGTAGTCGCTACAAGTTTTCATTATACAACTCTATGTAAACAAAGATGGCCACTGGCAGCCATGTTTAACGTCAAATCAAAATAATGTTCGACTCGAATAACCATCATGTCATGCTGATCATTTTAGTAAAAGTCCCATATCAATATCACTTATAGTTTTCAAGACGAAGTCGCTACAAACTTATTTTTTAAAAAAATATTTTTAGCTGTGGCGGCCATCTTGAATTTCTGGCCGATCTGAAATTTTGCTAGGATCAATAAGACATCAAGAGCAACATTCCTGTGAAGATTCATGAAAATCCGTCAAGTAGTGTCAGAGGAGTTGTCGCTACAAGTTTTCATTATATAACTCTATGTAAACAAAGATGGCCGCTGACAGCCTTGTTTAACATTGAATCAAAATAATGTTCGACTCGGATAACCATCATGTCATGCTGATCATTTAAGAAGAAGTCCCATATCAATATCTCTTATAGTTTTCAAGAAGTAGTCGCTACAAACTTATTTTTTAAAAATCTATTTTTAGCCATGGCGGCCATCCTGAATTTCCGGCTGACCTGAAGTATTGCTAAGATCAATTAGATATCAAGAGCAACATTCGTGTGAAGTTTCATGAAAATCCATCAAGTAGTTTCACAGGAATAGTCGCTACAAGTTTTCATTATACAACTCTATGTAAACAAAGATGGCCACTGGCAGCCATGTTTAACGTCGAATCAAAATAATGTTCGACTCGAATAACCATCATGTCATGCTGATCATTTTAGTAAAAGTCCCATATCAATATCACTTATAGTTTTCAAGAAGTAGTCGCTACAAACTTATTTTTTAAAAAATTATTTTTAGCTGTGGCGGCCATCTTGAATTTTTGGCCGATCTGAAATTTTGCTAGGATCAATAAGACATCAAGAGCAACATTCCTGTGAAGATTCATGAAAATCCGTCAAGTAGTGTCAGAGGAGTAGTCGCTACAAGTTTTCATTATATAACTCTATGTAAACAAAGATGGCCGCTGACAGCCTTGTTTAACATTGAATCAAAATAATGTTCGACTCGGATAACCATCATGTCATGCTGATCATTTTAGAAGAAGTCCCATATCAATATCTCTTATAGTTTTCAAGAAGTAGTCGCTACAAACTTGTATTTTGAAAATCTATTGAAAATCTATTTTTAGCCATGGCGTCCATCTTGAATTTCCGGCCAACCTGAAATTTTGCTAGGATCAATTAGACATCAAGAGAAACATTCGTGTGAAGTTTTCATTATGTAACTCTATGTAAACAAAGATGGCCACTGGCAGCCATGTTTAACGTCGAATCAAAATAATGTTCGACTCGGATAACCATCATGTCATGCTGATCATTTCAGAAAAAGTCCCATATCGATATCTCTTATAGTTTTCAAAAAGTAGTCGCTACAAACTTATTTTTTAAAAATCTATTTTCAGCCGTGGTGGCCATCTTGAATTTCCGGCCAACCTGAAATTTTGCAAGGATCAATTAGAAATCAAGAGCAACATTCGTGTGAAGTTTCATGAAAATCCGTCAAGTAGTTTCAGAGGAGTAGTCGCAACAAGTTTTCATTATGTAACTCTATGTATACAAAGATGGCCACTGGCAGCCATGTTTAACGTCGAATCAAAATAATGTTCGACTCGAATAACCATCATGTCATGCTGATCATTTCAGAATAAGTCCCATATCAATATCTCTTATAGTTTTCAAGAAGTAGTCGCTACAAACTTATTTTTTAGCCGTGGCGTCCATCTTGAATTTCCGGCCGACCTGAAATTTTGCTAGGATCAAATAGACATAAAGAGCAACATTCCTGTGAAGTTTCATGAAAATCCGTCAAGTAGTTTCAGAGAAGCAGTCGCTACAAGTTTTCATTATATAACTCTATGTAAACAAAGATGGCCGCTAGCAGCCATGTTTAACGTCGAATCAAAACGATTTTCGACAAGGACCAACATCATGTCATGCTGATCATTTTAGAAAAAGTCCCATATCAATATCTCTTATAGTTTTCAAGTAGTAGTCACTACAAACTTATTAATTTTAAATCTATTTTTAGCTGTGGCGGCCATCTTGAATTTCCGGCGAGCCTGAAATTGTTCGAGGATCAACTAGACATTAAGAGCAACATTCCTGTGAAGTTTCATAAACATCCGTCAAGTAGTTTCAGAGGAGTAGTCGCTACAAGGTTTTACTATATAACTCTATGAAAACAAAGATGGCCGCTGGCAGCCATGTTTAACGTCGAATCAAAACGATTTTTGACAAGGACCAACATCATGTCATGCTGATCATTTTAGAAAATGTCCCATATCAATATCACTTAAAGTTTTCAAGAAGTAGTCGCTACAAACTTGTATTTTACAACTCTATTTTTAGCTTTGGCGGCCAGCTTGGATTTCACATCAACATGAATTTTTGCTAGGATCAACTAGACTTTATGGGCAACATTTCTGTAAAGTTTCATGAATATCCATCCAGTAGTTTCAGAGGAGTAGTCGCTACAAATAAAAGTTTACGGACAGACGGACAGACAGACGGACGGACAGACGGACGACGGACGCCGCACCACGGCATAAGCTCTGGAAAGTATAGGGGAAGCGCCCATGTCATATGTAATATTAATTTCAGGTTGACTAGAAAAATACCTGTTGTGTTTCATGACTCTCACTTCATAATGCAACACATTGGAAAGTTTAAAAGAAACATAAATGTTATACCAAATAACATGGAAAAGTACATGGCTTTTATATTAGGACAAAGTTTGGTGTTTATTGACAGTTTTCAGTTTATGTCTCAATCATTAGAAAATTTAGTAAAAAACATCCCTTCGTTTCAATACACCTCTCAGGAATACTCTGGCGACAAGCTAGACTTAATAAAACGAAGAGGCGTTTATCCTTATGATTACATGAACAGTTTTGAACGCTTCAAGGATACTAAGTTAACTGATAAAGATAGCTTTTATTCTCAATTAAATGATGAGCATATTTCAAATGCAGATTATGATCATGCTAAAACAATTTAGAAAACATTTAAGACTAAAAATATGGGTGAATATCATGATCTGTATCTTAAGACTGATGTGCTGCTGCTGACAGATGTTTTTGAAAACTTTAGAAAAATGTGCATTGAGTATTACACATTAGATCCTTGCCATTACTTCAGTTGTCCTGGTTTAGCTTGGGATGCATGCCTCAAGATGACTGGTATCCAACTTGATTTAATAACTGATATTGATCAATATTTGTTTGTGGAAAAAGGATTAAGAGGTGGCACAAGTTATATCGCAAACAGATATTCACAGGCTAACAATAAATATATGAAAAACTATGACAAGAAAAATGAAAGCAAGTACATAATATATCTCGATGCTAATAACTTGTATGGATGGGCTATGTGTCAACCGTTACCTACTGGCAACTTCAAGTGGGTTGATAAGTTTGAAAAAGGAAAATCAAATTACATTGTTGAGTGGGATATCGAGTATCCTGGGAAACTGCATGACACGTATAATGATTATCCTCTCGCCCCGGAAAGTTTAAATATCAAAGATGAGTGGTTGTCAGACTATTGTAAAAATTTAAAACAAAAGTTTAATTTAGGACATTGTAATGTTAAAAAACTTGTTACGACGTTGAAAAATAAAGAAAAGTATGTCGTGCATTTTAGAAACTTAGAATTGTATAAAAAGCTTGGATTGAAGGTAACAAAAATACATCGAATACTGCAGTTCGACGAATCAAAGTGGTTCAAAACATACAAAGACTTTAATACTGCCACGAGAACAGCTGGTAAAAATGCTTTTGAAAAGGATTTCTTCAAACTGATGAACAATTCAGTTTTTGGTAAAACTATGGAAAATTTGAGAAAAAGAATTAATCTTCAATTGACTCACGACGAGGAGGTTCTCTTAAAATATGCAGCAATACCTTCATTTATTTCTTGTAAGATGTTTAATGAAAATTTATTTGCCATAAACAGAATAAAAGAAAGATTAGTTTTAAATTGTCCTTGTTATGTTGGCATGTGTATTTTAGACTTGTCAAACTATTTGATGTATGATTTTCATTACAACTATAACAACCACAAATATGATAGAAAAGCTAAGTTATTATTTACTGATACCGATTCCTTGTGTTATGAAATAGAAACAAAAGATGTGTATGCGGACTTTTACAAGGATAAAGAACTGTTTGATAATTGTGATTATGATCCGAAAAGTCAGTTTCATTTTAATGATAATAAAAAGGTTATTGGCAAGATGAAAGATGAAACGTGTGGTATGCCTATTGTTGAATTTTTTTGGTTGCGGAGTAAACTATATTCATATGTGCTAGATAATGAGGTTAGCGCAAAGAAATGTAAGGGTGTTAAAAAGTGTGTTGTTAAAAAACAGATAGCACATGACGATTATAAAAAGATTTTGTTTACGGCAACAGAAGCTCATCATGAGATGAAAGTTATTAGATCACAAAAGCATAACATAAGCAGCTATGCAATAAATAAAAAAAATGTATCAGCTTATGATGATAAACGATACATACTAGATAACGGACAAGATACGTTAGCATACAGTTAATTGTAATAGTTGAGTAGCATTCAAGAGTTTAAAAATAATTATATACAATGTATACTATTACATAATGGAACAAGAAAGATTAGAAAAGGTTTGCAAAAAACGTAACCATTTGAAAGATAAATATAGAAGAGAATTGATGAGAGGTAAGCAACTCCAAGTAGAATATGAAATAGTTCGTGATGATTTTATGGACACCAAAAAGAGCAAAGTCGATAAGCGGAAACGATTGCTGGTTGAAATGGATAATTATTAACGTGAGCTGGCTGGAAACAGAGAAGAGCTTCTTGAACTGAAATACAAAATAGCAAAGTGTAGGAAAATAAAATACTCCATGGTAAAAAATGATATGCAGAGCGATGATGAAGACTACTGCCCGGTTCCGTCTGACTTTGCCTAATGAGTTGCAAATGTTATTGAAAAACTTCGCTGGAAGTAGATTCGGCGAAAGTAGACATAAAATGAAATTGCGCTCTCCTAAAAAGCATAATACAAAGTATCGCTTTTAACTTTCACTCTTTCAGGTCTCTATTCCCAAAAAGGGTATGTCACCGTGTTAAGAGTGATACTAGACTGCAGTATTTCACTGCCTTATATACCTGTCAAGTAGGCCAAACCTTCACCGATTGGTTAATATAAATAACTGACCTTCACCGATTGGTTGATTCGGCCCTCGAAGTTTCGTATATTATAAACGGTCGCGTGACATGGTAATCTAAAGAAAAAATGAATTGAACTGTATTTTATAGTCGCACCAACAGCTAAGGTCATATGGCGACTTTCCAGCTTCCACTGGTGGAGGAAGACTCCAGGTGCCCCTCCGGGCAATTTACGTGCACGGGCGGGCACCTGGGTAGAACCACCGACGTTCCGCAAGCCAGCTGGATAGCTTCCTCACATAAAGATTACTAGGCCCCTGAGGGATCGAACCTACAGCGGTGAGGGGCAAGTGATTGCAAGTCAGAGACTCTAACCACTCGGCCACGGACGCCCCAAGAAAAAATGAAATTCTGAGGCAAGTAGTATAGAAAGTGGCGGTATCAGCAGAGTTTCCCTCGCGGGGTGCTTGAGAAAACTAATGAGTATGTTGGGGTTGACTTAGGCGCGGCTTACATTTAGATCTTGGAGTGTAAATGAGAGTTACGCCTGAGTCCCCCCTGACATATTTCATTAGTTGTCTCATTCCCCGCGGGAGGGAAACTGTGCTGGTACCGCCACTTTCTAAACTACTTGCTGAGTGGCAGGATAGATGGCACCAATGGCACGCTGGTCGGATCAAATGTGTCTGCAAAGCGGCAGGATAGATGGCACCAATGGCACGCTGATTGGATCAAATGTGTCTGCAGAGCGGCAGGATATATGGCACCAATGGCACGCTGGTCGGATCAAATGTGTCTGCAGAGCGGCAGAATAGATGGCACCAATGGCACGCTGATTGGATCAAATGTGTCTGCAGAGTGGCAGAATATATGGCACCAATGGCACCCTGGTCGGATCAAATGTGTCTGCAAAGCGGCAGGATAGATGGCTCCAATGGCACGCTGATTGGATCAAATGTGTCTGCAAAGCGGCAGGATAGATGGCTCCAATGGAACGCTGATTGAATCAAATGTGTCTGCAGAGTGGCAAACTAGATGGCACCAATGGCACGCTGGTCGGATCAAATGTGTCTGCAGAGTGGCAGGATAGATGGCACCAATAGCACGCTGATTGGATCAAATGTGTCTGCAACGTGGCAAGATAGATGGCACCAATGGCACAGTGGTCGGATCAAATGTGTCTGCAGAGTGGCAGGATAGATTGCACCAATGGCACGCTGATTGGATCAAATGTGTCTGCAGATTGGCAGGATAGATGGCACCAATGGCACGCTGACTAGACGACAGAGCGGCAGAACAGATGGCACCAATGGCATGCTGATCGGATAAGATATGTCTGCTTCAAGGAAGGGCTCACACCAAACTCTGAACCATCCTCAATATGATAAAGAACAATGCATTGTGAATCAAATTATATTTCATCAATTAGAAAATGGAGGTCAGGACCCTGTCTGTTTGAAAGAATGTATTGTGTAGTGATATCCTAAGCAGAAATGTATAACATCTTTCATTTAATTTGCTTAAAGATAAAATGCCCCAAATGTGAACTACTCTTGACATGATTAACATATTGAACAGATGGGCTTACCTCTCCTTTACACGTGATAAATACTACAATACTACCTCACCTGTACAAGGTAAAATATACTGCATATGGACTTGATGGACTTATCTCCCCTGTGCAAGGTCAAATATACTTCATATGGATCTGATGGAATTATCTCCCCTTTAGAAGGTCAAATATACTTCATATGGACCTGATGGCCTCACCTTCCCTGTACAAGGTCAAATATGCTTCATATGGACATAATGGACTTACCTCCCCTGTAGTGTACAAGGTCAAATATACTTCATATGGACCTGATGGACTTACCTTCCTTGTACAAGGTCAAATATACTGCATATGGACCTGATGGACTTACCTCCCCTGTACAAGGTCAAACATACTTCATATGGACCTAGGGAGTAAATACAACAACACCAGTTCATGATTAAGGGTTCTTTATATACGGGTAAATATGAAGCCTGCAATATATACAAACATAACACTTAACAATTAAACATAAATGACATTACAGCCACTATAGAAATCCATCATCTACAAACGCGGCTATTTCACTATAATGCAGAACTGTCAGAACTCACCGGACAATTGCATATTTAGGTTCTGCCACCAAATATAAAAGTTGCATGAACATTTGTGTCACCTGCCGTGTGCTTATTATAGCAAGTACAATCTAACTATGAAGTTTGAAGTCATGCATTGGATAACTGATAAGAAAGAACTGTTTAAAGTTTCATGACGTTCAATATTTTGCCAAGTTGTGAGCTAGGTTAGGTTGCAGGTTAAAGTTTTATGAAAAGGGACATAACTCTGCTGAAACAAAAGTCAGAGCTATTGCCTAATTGGTCACGAGTAACAATATTCTGTGTAGTAAGATGTATATGTGTATGAAGTTTCATGAACAAATGTCAACTACTTCTTAAGTTATGGCCAGCTACAGGCTTGGTTAGGTTGCAGGTCAATTTTTTATGAAAGCGGCATAACTGCAAAAATGAGTCAGAGTTATTGGACATGTATAAAAGATTCCTTGGGTTAAGATGAAGATGTGTGAAAAAATTTCATGAACATAGGTCAAATACTTTTCAAGTTAAGGCCAAGCTTAGGTTGCAGGTTAAATTGTGACAAGACTAACGACAGGCGATGGACAAAGTGATCCCTACGTGTCTGCCATGCTACACAGGAGACACAATAAACCAAGAATCAATAGCTGTAGAATATGCATAAAAGTACATTCTCAATAACAGACTTACAAGTTTAAAGAATAATATCAAAATAATTATCCTCAAACTGAAATTAGGGCCTTTCTCTTAGGAAAGGTAGGCAAAGACTGAGCTAGTTAGTTATCAAGCCATGAGGTGTAATTAGGGAGATATAGAACTATACTTTATATTCTGAACATCAAACAAGGGAGTTTATATTACCACTTTAATGAAGTCATTGGTATGACCCGGTCTAGGATTTAATCCACGACCTCCTGCGTGCGCTATATCGCTATGCCACACATGTCTAAGTGATTTCTGAAGAAATGTTGTTTTAATGGCCATGCTACTGGTTTATGTTTAGGACTGACAGGCAAGACCGTTACTTGGAGGGTTAGTTTCTTTAAATAAGGAAGTTTAAAGGTATGTATTGAAAGAAGTGACCTTTGTTTTATAAAATAACCTTGTTCCAGGGACATATCCTTTTCAAAAGTGGCGACACAAACGCTGTGTTTTTCTTACAACAGATGAAATGACAATGACTTAATATTTATATCCCAAAACAAGTTCTTGAAGATGCTCTACTTGTATCAAGTGGTTAATTAAGCAGATGTTTGAATTTTCCTGAATAATATTATTGTAGTCTTTTTCTCTTTTGAAGCAAGCCATCTTTGATAACTGGGGATTCGTGAGAGAAAAACACAAATCCAAAAGGGATCCACTCAATGAACATCGTAACCAAGTTTCATTTCTCCTTTTCAGAGAGTTTCTTCGATAGCTCAGTAGATATATGGTTTTGTGTCGAGAGCTGCAGACCACTGCACCACGTGGGTTTGTTCCCGGATAGAGGCTTGTTGGATGGGACACTTTATCCTTCATCTCATCACCCTCTCACGTTAGTCTCAATATGACCTTACATGTGGTAACACACATCCTTCATCTCACCACCCTCCCAGGTCAGTCTAAATATTACCTTAAATGTAGTAACATTCATCCTTCATCTCATCACCCTCCCAGGTCAGTCTCAATATGACCTTACATGTATTATCACACATCCTTCATCTCACCACCCTCCCAGGTCAGTCTCAATATGACCTTACATGTGGTAACACACATCCTTCATCTCATCACCCTCCCAGGTCAGCCTCAATATGACCTTACATGTGGTAACACACATCCTTCATCTCATCACCCTCTCAGGTCAGTCTCAATATGACCTTACATGTGGTAACATTCATCCTTCATCTCATCACCCTCCCAGGTCAGTCTCAATATGACCTTACATGTATTATCACACATCCTTCATCTCATCACCCTCCCAGGTCAGTCTCAATATGACCTTACATGTGGTAACACACATCCTTCATCTCATCACCCTCCCAGGTCAGTCTCAATATGACCTTACATGTGGTAACACACATCCCTCATCTCATCACACTCCCAGGTCAGTCTCAATATGACCTTACATGTGGTAACCCACATCCCTCATCTCATCACCCTCTCAGGTCAGTCTCAATATGACCTTACATGTGGTAACACACATCCTTCATCTCATCACCCTCCCAGGTCAGTCTCAATATGACCTTACATGTGGTAACACACATCCTTCATCTCATCACCCCCCCAGGTCAGTCTCAATATGACCTCACATGTGGTAACACACATCCTTCATCTCATCACCCTCTCAGGTCAGTCTCAATATGACCTTACATGTGGTAACACACATCCTTCATCTCATCACCCCCCCAGGTCAGTCTCAATAGACCTTACATGTGGTAACACACATCCTTCATCTCATCACTCTCTCATGTCAGTCTCAATATGACCTTACATGTGGTAACACACATCCTTCACCTCATCACTCTCTCACGTCAGTCTCAATATGACCTTAATTGTAGTAACATTAATCCTTCATCTCATCACCCTCCCAGGTCAGTCTCAATATGACATTACATGTGGTAACACACATCCTTCATCTCATCACCCTCCCAGGTCAGTCTCAATATGACCTTACGTGGGGTAACACACATCCTTCATCTCATCACTCTCTCATGTCAGTCTCAATATGACCTTACATGTGGTAACACACATCCTTCACCTCATCACTCTCTCATGTCAGTCTCAATATGACCTTAAATGTAGTAACATTCATCCTTCATCTCATCACCCTCCCAGGTCAGTCTCAATATGACATTACATGTGGTAACACACATCCTTCATCTCATCACCCTCCCAGGTCAGTCTCAATATGACCTTACATGTGGTAACACACATCCTTCATCTCATCACCCTCCCAGGTCAGTCTCAATATGACCTTACATGTGGGTAACACACATCCTTCATCTCATCACCCTCCCAGGTCAGTCTCAATATGACCTTACATGTGGTAACACACATCCTTCACCTCATCACTCTCTCATGTCAGTCTCAATATGACCTTAAATGTAGTAACATTCATCCTTCATCTCATCACCCTCCCAGGTCAGTCTCAATATGACATTACATGTGGTAACACACATCCTTCATCTCATCACACTCTCAGGTCAGTCTCAATATGACCTTACATGTGGTAACACACATCCTTCATCTCATCACCCTCCCAGGTCAGTCTCAATATGACCTTACATGTGGTAACACACATCCTTCATCTCATCACCCTCCCAGGTCAGTCTCAATATGACCTTACATGTGGGTAACACACATCCTTCATCTCATCACCCTCTCAGGTCAGTCTCAATATGACCTTACATGTGGTAACACACATCCTTCATCTCATCACCCTCTCAGGTCAGTCTCAATATGACCTTACATGTGGTACCACACATCCTTCATCTCATCACACTCTCAGGTCAGTCTCAATATGACCTTACATGTGGTAACACACATCCTTCATCTCATCACCCTCCCAGGTCAGTCTCAATATGACCTTACATGTGGTAACACACATCCTTCATCTCATCACCCTCTCAGGTCAGTCTCAATATGACCTTACATGTGGTAACACACATCCTTCATCTCATCACCCTCTCAGGTCAGTCTCAATATGACCTTACATGTGGTAACACACATCCTTCATCTTATCACCCTCCCAGGTCAGTCTCAATATGACCTTACATGTGGTAACACACATCCTTCATCTCATCACTCTCCCATGTCAGTCTCAATATGACCTTACATGTGGTAACACACATCCTTCACCTCATCACTCACTCATGTCAGTCTCAATATGACCTTAAATGTAGTAACATTCATCCTTCATCTCATCACCCTCCCAGGTCAGTCTCAATATGACCTTAACATGTGGTAACACACATCCTTCACCTCATCACTCTCTCATGTCAGTTTCAATATGACCTTAAATGTAGTAACATTCATCCTTCATCTCATCACCATCCCAGGTCAGTCTCAATATGACCTTACATGTGGTAACACACAGCCTTCATCTCATCACCCTCCCAGGTCAGCCTCAATATGACCTTACATGTGGTAACACACATCCTACATCTCATCACCCTCCCAGGTCAGTCGAAATATGACCTTACATGTGGTAACACACATCCTTCATCTCATCACCCTCTCAGGTCAGTCTCAATATCACCTTACATATAGTAACACACATCCTTCATCTCACCACCCTCCCAGGTCAGTCTCAATATGACCTTACATGTGGTAACACACATCCTTCACCTCATCACACTCTCAGGTCAGTGTCAATATGACCTTACATCTGGTAACACACATCCTTCATCTCATCACCCTCCCAGGTCAGTCTCAATATGACCTTACATGTGGTAACACACATCCTTCATCTCATCACCCTCTCAGGTCAGTCTCAATATGACCTTACATGTGATAACACACATCCTTCATCTCATCACCCTCCCATGTCAGTCTCAATATGACCTTACATGTGGTAACATACATCCTGCATCTCATCACCCTCTCAGGTCAGTCTCAATATGACCTTACATGTGATAACACACATCCTTCATCTCATGACCCTCCCATGTCAGTCTCAATATGACCTTACATGTGATAACACACATCCTTCATCTCATCACCCTCCCAGGTCAGTCTCAATATGACCTTACATGTGGTAACACACATCCTTCATCTCATCACCCTCTCAGGTCAGTCTCAATATGACCTCACATGTGGTAACACACATCCCTCATCTCATCACCCTCCCAGGTCAGCCTCAATATGACCTTACATGTGGTAACACACATCCTTCATCTCATCACCCTCCCAGGTCAGTCTCAATATGACCTTACATGTGGTAACACACATCCTTCATCTCACCACCCTCTCAGGTCAGTCTCAATATGACCTTACATGTGGTACCACACATCCTTCATCTCATCACCCTCTCAGGTCAGTCTCAATATGACCTTACATGTGGTACCACACATCCTTCATCTCATCACCCTCTCAGGTCAGTCTCAATATGACCTTACATGTGGTAACATACATCCTGCATCTCATCACCCTCCCAGGTCAGTCTCAATATGACCTTACATGTGGTAACAAACATCCTTCATCTCATCACCCTCCCAGGTCAGTCTCAATATGACCTTACATGTGGTAACACACATCCTTCATCTCATCACCCTCTCAGGTCAGTCTCAATATGAACTTACATGTGGTAACACACATCCTGCATCTCATCACCCTCCCAGGTCAGTCTCAATATGACCTTACATGTGGTAACAAACATCCTTCATCTCATCACCCTCTCAGGTCAGTCTCAATATGACCTTACATGTGGTAACACACATCCTTCATCTCATCACCCTCCCATGTCAGTCTCAATATGACCTTACATGTGGTAACACACATCCTTCATCTCACCACCCTCTCAGGTCAGTCTCAATATGACCTTACATGTGGTAACAAACATCCTTCATCTCATCACCCTCCCATGTCAGTCTCAATATGACCTTACATGTGGTAACACACATCCCTCATCTCATCACCCTCCCAGGTCAGTCTCAATATGACCTTACATGTAACACACATCCCTCATCTCATCACACTCCCAGGTCAGTCTCAATATGACCTTACATGTGGTAACACACATCCCTCATCTCATCACCCTCCCAGGTCAGTCTCAATATGACCTTACATGTGGTAACACACATCCTTCATCTCATCACCCTCCCAGGTCAGTCTCAATATGACCTTACATGTGGTAACACACATCCTTCATCTCATCAACCTCCCAGGTCAGTCTCAATATGACCTTACATGTGGTAACACACATCCTTCATCTCATCACCCTCCCAGGTCAGTCTCAATATGACCTTACATGTGGTAACGCACATCCTTCATCTCATCACCCTCCCAGGTCAGTCTCAATATGACCTTACATGTGGTAACGCACATCCTTCATCTCATCACCCTCTCAGGTCAGTCTCAATATGACCTTACATCTGGTAACACACATCCTTCATCTCATCACCCTCCCAGGTCAGTCTCAATATGACCTTACATGTGGTAACACACATCCTTCATCTCATCACCCTCCCAGGTCAGTCTCAATATGACCTTACATGTGGTAACACACAACCTTCATTTCATCACCCTCCCAGGTCAGTCTCAATATGACCTTACATGTGGTAACACACATCCTTCATCTCATCACCCTCCGAGGTCAGTCTCAATATGACCTTACATGTGGTAACACACATCCTTCATCTCATCACCCTCCCATGTCAGTCTCAATATGACCTTACATGTGGTAACACACATCCTTCATCTTATCACCCTCTCAGGTCAGTCTCAATATGACCTTACATGTGGTAACACACATCCTTCATCTCATCACCCTCCCATGTCAGTCTCAATATGACCTTACATGTGGTAACACACATCCTTCATCTCATCACCCTCCCAGGTCAGACTCAATATGACCTTACATGTGGTAACACATATCCTTCATCTCATCACCCTCCCAGGTCAGTCTCAGTATGACCTTACATGTGGTAACACACATCCTTCATCTCATCACCCTCCCAGGTCAGTCTCAGTATGACCTTACATGTGGCAACACACATCCTTCATCTCATCACCCTCCCAGGTAAGTCTCAATATGACCTTACACGTGGTAACACACATCCTTCATCTCATCACCCTCCCAGGTCAGTCTCAATATGACCTTACATGTGGTAACACACATCCTTCATCTCATCACCCTCCCAGGTCAGTCTCAGTATGACCTTACATGTGGTAACGCACATCCTTCATCTCATCACCCTCCCAGGTCAGTCTCAATATGACCTTACATGTGGTACCACACATCCTTCATCTCATCACCCTCCCAGGTCAGTCTCAATACGACCTTTCATGTGGTAACACACATCCTTCATCTCATCACCCCCCAGGTCAGTCTCAATATGACCTTACATGTGGTAACACACATCCTTCATCAGATCACCCTCCCAAGTCAGTCTCAATATGACCTTACATGTGGAAACACACATCCTTCATCTCATCACCCTCCCAGGTCAGTCTCAATATGACCTTACATGTGGTACCAAGCATCCTTCATCTCATCACCCTCCCAGGTCAGACTCAATATGACCTTAAATGTGGTAACACGCATCCTTCATCTCATCACCCTCTCAGGTCAGTGTCAATATGACCTTACACGTGGTAACACACATCCTTCATCTCATCACCCTCCCAGGTCAGTCTCAATATGACCTTACACGTGGTGACACACATCCTTCATCTCATCACCCTCCCAGGTCAGTCTCAATATGACCTTACATGTAGTAACACACATCCTTCATCTCATCACCCTCTCAGGTCAGTCTCAATATGACCTTACATGTGGTAACACACATCCTTCATCTCATCACCCTCCCAGGTCAGTCTCAATATGACCTTACATGTGGTAACACACATCCTTCATCTCATCACCCTCCCAGGTCAGTCTCAATATGACCTTACACGTGGTAACACACATCCTTCATCTCATCACCCTCTCAGGTCAGTCTCAATATGACCTTACATGTGGTAACACACATGCTTCATCTCATCCCCCTCCCGGGTCAGTCTCAATATGACCTTACATGTGGTAACACACATCCTTCATCTCATCACCCTCCCAGGTCAGTCTCAATATGACCTTACATGTGGTAACACACATGCTTCATCTCATCCCCCTCCCGGGTCAGTCTCAATATGACCTTACATGTGGTAACACACATCCTTCATCTCATCACCCTCCCAGGTCAGTCTCAGTATGACCTTACATGTGGTAACACACATCCTTCATCTCATCACCCTCCCAGGTCAGTCTCAGTATGACCTTACATGTGGTAACACACATCCTTCATCTCACCACCCTCTCAGGTCAGTCTCAATATGACCTTACATGTGGTAACACACATCCTTCATCTCATCACCCTCTCAGGTCAGTCTCAATATGACCTTACATGTGGTAACACACATGCTTCATCTCATCCCCCTCCCGGGTCAGTCTCAATATGACCTTACATGTGGTAACACACATCCTTCATCTCATCACCCTCCCAGGTCAGTCTCAGTATGACCTTACATGTGGTAACACACACCCTTCATCTCATCACCCTCCCAGGTCAGTCTCAGTATGACCTTACATGTGGTAACACACATCCTTCATCTCACCACCCTCTCAGGTCAGTCTCAGTATGACCTTACATGTGGTAACACACATCCTTCATCTCACCACCCTCCCAGGTCAGTGACAATATGACCTTACATGTGGTAACACACATCCTTCATCTCTCCACCCTCCCAGGTCAGTCTCAATATGACCTTACATGTGGTAACGCACATCCTTTATCTCATCACCCTCGCAGGTCAGTCTCAATATGACCATACATGTGGTAACACAAATCCTTCATCTCATCAACCTCCCAGGTCAGTCTCAATATGACCTTACACGTGGTAACACACATCCTTCATCTCATCCTTTATCTCATCACCCTCCCAGGTCAGTCTCAATATGACCTTACATGTGGTAACGCACATCCTTCATCTCATCACCCTCCCAGGTCAGTCTCAATATGACCTTACATGTGGTAACACACAACCTTCATCTCATAACCCTCCCAGGTCAGTGTCAATATGACCTTACATGTGGTAACACAAATCCTTCATCTCATCACCCTCCCAGGTCAGTCTCAATATGACCTTACATGTGGTAACAAACATCCTTCATCTCATAACCCTCCCAGGTCAGTGTCAATATGACCTTACATGTGGTAACACACATCCTTCATCTCATCACCCTCCCAGGTCAGTCTCAATATGACCTTACATGTGGTAACAAACATCCTTCATCTCATCACCCTCTCAGGTCAGTCTCAATATGACCTTACATGTGGTAACACACATCCTTCATCTCATCACCCTCCCAGGTCAGTCTCAATATGACCTTACATGTGGTAACACACATCCTTCATCTCATCACCCTCCCAGGTCAGTCTCAATATGACCTTACATGTGGTAACACACATCCTTTATCCCATCACCCTCCCAGGTCAGTCTCAATATGACCTTACATGTGGTAACACACATCCTTCATCTCATCACCCTCTCAGGTCAGTCTCAATACATGACCTTACATGTGGTAACATTCATTTCGACTTAGTTTTCAAAAATAATGTTTACTTTATTTCAACATAATTCTTCGTAAAATTCGCAAAAACTATGGTGGCCATCTTGAAAGTTTGAAGATGCAGAAAAACAGAAACTTAAAATAGATCAACCCAAGGCACATGCATATGACATTTTGTTCAAACTGAATAAGCTATTTCTGATGAATTTGCGGGACCATCTTTGAAAAACACATATCTAAAACACATATCTAAAAAGGCACGCACGACCCCAAAAAAGGGTCAAGTTACATATGGATCAGGAAAACCTCAATCAAGGAACATTCTGGTCAAGTTACATATGGATCAGGAAAACCTCAATCAAGGAACATTCTGGTCAAGTTACATACGGATCAGGAAAGCAGTCTCTGAGAAATATATTTGAATGTCTGAATACAACACTACATGACAGGTAGCCATCTTGAAATTTGATCATGATGAAAAACACAAACTTGATAAAGGTTAATTAACAGTAGGAACTTGCATACGAATATAACTAGAACTGAAAATGTGGTCTCGGAGGAAATGTTGTTTAAAATTTGCACAACACTGGTTTGTTTTTAGGAATGGCAGCCATCTTGAAAGACAGGCAGTATTGACTTAAGTTTATACATTGACATCACAGAGATCTAAATATTCTGCCATCTAATATTGGGAAGACGAGTGCACTTGAAAATAAAACTGCAAACGTGAACACAAAAGAAAAACAGTCCGAAAAATCAACCATACAACATTCTAAGGTATGTAACTATGTCTTTTATCTCAGTTTGTATTTACTGATTTTACGCATTATTGAATTATCAAACGAAAATTAAGATGCAAATTACCAGACACCTTAATTTATACACCAATGCTGAAGCAAAACAAACTCCCTGTGGACATATATACCTCAGTTATTAAAGACATATATACCTCAGTCATTAAAGACATGTATACCTCAGTCTATGAAGACATACAGAACTCAAACTCTGAAGACATACATATCTCAGACTCTGAAGACATACATATCTCAGACTCTGAAGACATACATATCTCAGACTTCGAAGACATACATAGCTCTGTCTCTGAAGACATACATAGCTTAGACTCTGAAGACAAATATATCTCCGACTCTGAAGACACACATACCTCAGACTCAAGACATATAGACCACAGACTCTGAAAACATACATACCTTAGACTCTGAAGACATACAGACATCATACTCTGAAGACATACATACCTCAGACTCTGAAGACATACCAACCTCAGACTCTGAAGACATACATACCTTAGACTCTGAAGACATACATACCTCAGACTGAAGACATATATACCTCAGACTCTGAAGACATACCGACCTCAGACTCTGAAGACATACATACCTCAGACTGAAGACATATATACCTCAGACTCTGAAGACATACCGACCTCAGACTCTGAAGACATACCAACCTCAGACTCTGAAGACATACCGACCTCAGACTCTGAAGACATACCGACCTCAGACTCTGAAGACATACCAACCTCAGACTCTGAAGATATACATACCTTAGACTCTGAAGACATACATACCTCAGACTGAAGACATATATACCTCAGACTCTGAAGACATACCGACCTCAGACTCTGAAGACATACATACCTCAGACTGAAGACATATATACCTCAGACTCTGAAGACATACCGACCTCAGACTCTGAAGACATACATACCTCAGACTCTGAAGACATATATACCTCAGACTCTGAAGACATACATACCTCAGACTCTGAAGACATACATACCTCAGACTCTCATACTTCAGAATCTGAAGACATACATACCTCAGACTCTGAAGACAAAGAGACCTCATACTCTGAAGACATATATACCTCAGACTCTAAAGACATACCAACCTCAGACTCTGAAGACATACATACCTCAGACTCTGAAGATATGCATACCTCAGACTGAAGACATATATACCTCAGACTCTGAAGACATACCAACCTCAGACTCTGAAGACATACATACCTTAGAGTCTGAAGACATACATACCTCAGACTCTCATACTTCAGAATCTGAAGACATACATACCTCAGACTCTGAAGACAAAGAGACCTCATACTCTGAAGACATATATACCTCAGACTCTAAAGACATACCAACCTCAGACTGAAGACATATATACCTCAGACTCTGAAGACATACCGACCTCAGACTCTGAAGACATACATACCTCAGACTGAAGACATATATACCTCAGACTCTGAAGACATACCGACCTCAGACTCTGAAGACATACCAACCTCAGACTCTGAAGACATACATACCTTAGACTCTGAAGACATACATACCTCAGACTGAAGACATATATACCTCAGACTCTGAAGACATACCGACATCAGACTCTGAAGACATACATACCTCAGACTGAAGACATATATACCTCAGACTCTGAAGACATACCGACCTCAGACTCTGAAGACATACATACCTCAGACTCTGAAGACATATATACCCCAGAGTCAGAAGACAAATATATAGAAATCAGACTCTAAAGACATATACCTCAGACTCTGAAGACATACATACCTCAGACTCTGAAGACATACATACCTCAGACTCTCATACTTCAGAATCTGAAACTCTCATACTTCAGAATCTGAAGACATACATACCTCAGACTCTGAAGACAAAGAGACCTCATACTCTGAAGACATATATACCTCAGACTCTAAAGACATACCAACCTCAGACTCTGAAGACATACATACCTCAGACTCTGAAGATATGCATACCTCAGACTGAAGACATATATACCTCAGACTCTGAAGACATACCAACCTCAGACTCTGAAGACATACATACCTTAGAGTCTGAATACATATATACTTCAGACTCTGAAGACCCCCATACAGACATCAGACTCTGAAGACATACATACCTCAGACTGAAGACATATATACCTCAAACACCGAAGACATACATACCTCAGATTGAAGACATACATATCTCATACTCTGAAGACATATAAAACTCAAGAGACTGAAGACATATATACATCAGACTGAAGACATATATACCTCAAACTCTGAAGATATATAGACCTCAGACTGAAGACATATATACCTCAGGCTCTAAAGACATATAGACCTCAAACTCTGAAGACATGTATACCTCAGACTCTGAAGACATATATCCATCAGACTGAATACATCAAGACCTCAGATTTTGAAGACATATATACCTCAGACTGAAGACATATATACCTCAGACTTTGAAGACATATATACCTCAGACTTTAAAGATATACAGACCTCAGACTCTTAAGACATACACACCTCAGACTCTAGACATATATATCTCAGACTCTGAAGACATATATATCGCAGACTGAAGCCATACAAACATCAGACTCTGAAGACATACAACCGTCAGACTCTGAAGACATAGACCTCAGAGTGTGAAGACATACATACCTCAAACTCTGAAGACATATATACCTCAGACTTTAAAGATATACAGACCTCAGACTCTTAAGACATACAAACCTCAGACTCTAGACATATATATCTCAGACTCTGAAGACATATATATCGCAGACTGAAAAGATACAAACCTCAGACTCATATATACCTCAGACTCTGAAGACATATATACTCAGACTCTGAAGACATATATATCTCAGACTGAAGCCATACAAACATCAGACTCTGAAGACATACAAACGTCAGACTCTGAAGACATAGACCTCAGAGTGTGAAGACATACATACCTCAAACTATGAAGACATATATACCTCAGACTGAAGACATACAAACCTCTGACTCTGAAGACATACAGATCTCAGACTCTGAAGACATATATACCTCTAACTCTGAAGATGTATAGACCTCAGAGTGAAGACATACATACATCAGACACTGAAGACATACATACCTCAGACTGAAGATATATATACCTCAGACTCTGAAGACATACCGACCTCTGACTCTGAAGACATACATACCTCAGACTCTGAAGACATATATACCCCAGAGTCAGAAGACAAACATACAGAAATCAGACTCTAAAGACATATACCTCAGACTCTGAAGACATACATACCTCAGACTCTCATACTTCAGAATCTGAAGACATACATACCTCAGACTCTGAAGACAAAGAGACCTCATACTCTGAAGACATATATACCTCAGACTCTAAAGACATACCAACCTCAGACTCTGAAGACATATATACCTCAGACTCTGAAGATATGCATACCTCAGACTGAAGACATATATACCTCAGACTCTGAAGACATACCAACCTCAGACTCTGAAGACATACATACCTCAGAGTCTGAATGCATATATACTTCAGACTCTGAAGTCATATATACCTCAGACTGAAGACATATATACCTCAAACACCGAAGACATACATACCTCAGATTGAAGACATACATATCTCATACTCTGAAGACATATAAAACTCAAGAGACTGAAGACATATATACATCAGACTCTGAAGACATATATACCTCAAACTCTGAAGATATATAGACCTCAGACTGAAGACATATATACCTCAGGCTCTAAAGACATATATACCCCAGACTCTGAAGACATATAGACCTCAAACTCTGAAGACATGTATACCTCAGACTCTGAAGACATACAAACATCAGAATGTGAAGACATACATATCTCAAACTCTGAAGACATATAGACCCCAAACTCCGAAGATGTATAGACCTCAGAATGAAGACATATATACCTCAGGCTCTAAAGACATAAATACATCAGACTCTGAAGACATATAAACCTCAGTCGAGGAAGACATATATACCTCACACTGAAGACACAAACCTCAGACTTTGAAGATATACAGAACTCAGACTCTGAAGATATATATACCTCAGACTCTAAAGACATATATACCTCAGACTCGGAAGACATATATACCTCAGACTAAAGACATACAAACCTCTGACATACAGTTTACAGATCTCAGATTCTGCAGACATATATACCTCTAACTCTGAAGATGTATAGACCTCAGACTGAAGATATATAGACCTCAGTTTCTAATGACATAAATACTTCAGACTGAAGACATATATACCTCAGACTCTGAAGACATACAAACTTCGGACTCTGAAGACATACAGATTACAGATCTCAGATTCTGAAGACATATATACCTCTAACTCTGAAGATGTATAGACCTCAGACTGAAGATATATAGACCTCAGACTCTAATGACATAAATACTTCAGACTCTGAAGACATATTTACCTTAGACTGAAGACATATATACCTCAGACTTTGAAGACATACAAACCTCAGAATCAAGACATATATACCTCAGACGCTGAAGACATATAGACCTCAAACTCTGAATACATATATACCTCAGACTCTGAAGACATATATACATCAGAATGAAGATATTAAGACCTCAAATTTGGAAGACATATATACCTCAGACTGAAGACATATATATCTCAGACTTTGAAGACATATATACTCAGACTCTGAAGACATATATATCTCAGACTGAAGCCATACAAACATCAGACTCTGAAGACATACAAACGTCAGAATGTGAAGACATACATATCTCAAACTCTGAAGACATATAGACCCCAAACTCGGAAGATGTATAGACCTCAGACTGAAGACATATATACCTCCGGCTCTAAAGACATAAATACATCAGACTCTGAAGACATATATACCTCAGTCGAGGAAGACATATATACCACACTGAAGACATACAAACCTCTGACTCTGAAGACATACAGATTACAGAACTCAGATTCTGAAGACATATATACCTCTAACTCTGAAGATGTATAGACCTCAGACTGAAGATATATAGACCTCAGACTCTAATGACATAAATACTTCAGACTGAAGACATATATACCTCAGACTCTGAAGACATACAAACTTCGGACTCTGAAGACATACAAACCTCAGAATCAAGACATATATACCTCAGACGGTGAAGACATATAGACCTCAAACTCTGAATACATATATACCTCAGACTCTGAAGACATATATACATCAGAATGAAAATATTAAGACCTCAAATTTGGAAGACATATATACCTCAGACTGAAGACACAAACTTTAGACTTTGATGACATACAAACCTCAGCTTTTAATGATATACAGACTTCAGACTCTTAAGACATACAAACCTCGGCCTCATATATTCCTCAGACTCTGAAGACATATATACTCAGACTCTGAAGACATATATATATCTCAGACTGAAGCCATACAAACATCAGACTCTGAAGACATACAAACGTCAGACTCTGAAGACATAAATCTCAGAGTGTGAAGACATACATACCTCAAACTCTGAAGACATATATACCTCAGACTCGGAAGACATATATACCTCAGACTGAAGACATACAAAACCTCTGACTATGAAGACATACAGATCTCAGATTCTGAAGTCATATATGCCCCATAATCTGAAGACATATATACCTCAGACTCTGAAGACATATATACCTCTAACTTTGAAGATGTATAGACCTCAGACTGAAGAAATATAGACCTCAGACTATGAAGACATAAATACATCAGACTCTGAAGACATACAGACCTCAGAATCAGAAGACTTAGATACCTCAGAATCAGAAGACATATAGAGCTGAGACTGAAAACATATAGACCTCAGACTTTGAATACCTCAGACTCTGAAGACATACACACTTCAGACCCTAAAGACATACAAACCTCAGAATCAAGACATATATACCTCAGACGCTGAAGACATATAGACCACAAACTCTGAATACATATAAACCTCAGACTCTGAAGACATATAAACATCAGACTGACGATATTAAGACCTCAGATTTTGAAGACATATATACCTCAGACTGAAGACATATATATCTCAGACTTTGAAGACATATATACCTCAGACTTTAAAGATATACAGACCTCAGACTCTTAAGACATACAAACCTCAGACTCTGAAGACATATATATCTCAGACTCTGAAGACATATATATCGCAGACTGAAAACATACAAACCTCCGACTCATATATACCTCATACTCTGAAGACATATATACTCAGACTCTGAAGACATATAGACCTCAGAATGTGAAGACATACATATCTCAAACTCTGAAGACATATAGACCCCAAACTCGGAAGATGTATAGACCTCAGACTGAAGACATATAGACCTCAGACTGAAGACATACAAACCTCAGATTCATATATACCTCAAACTCTGAAGACATATACATCTCAGACACTCTGAAGACATATATATCTCAAACTAATGACATACAAACCTCAGACTCATATATACTTCACACTCTGAAAACATATAGACTTCAGACTCTGAAGATATATATATACCTCAGACTGAAGACATATATACCTCAGACTTGAAGATATACATACCTCAGACTTTGAAGACATATATCTCAGACTCTAAAGACATACATACCTTAGAATCTGAAGACATACAGACCTCAAACTCTGAAGAAATACAGACTTCAGACTCTGAAGACATATATACCTCAGACTGAATACATATAGACTACAGACTTTGAAGACATATCGACCTCAGACTCTTAAGACATACAAACCTCAGACTATGAAGACATATGAACCTCAGACTCTGAAGACATATATACCTCAGACTTTGAAGACATACATACCTCAGACTCTTAAGACATACAAACCTCATACTCTGAAGACATATATACCTCAGACTGAAGACATACAAACCTCAGATTCATATACACCTCAGGCTCTGAAGACATATACATCTCAGACTCTGAAGACATATATCCCAAACTAATGACATACAAACCTCAGATTCATATATACCTCAGATTCTGAAGACATATATACCTCAGACTCTGAAGACATATATATCTCAGACTGAAGCCATACAAACCTCAGACTCATATATACCTCAGACTCTGAAGACATATAGACCTCAGTCTCTGAAGACATATAGACCTCTGAAGACATACAGACCACAGACTATGAAGACATATAAACCTCAGACTTTGAAGACATATATACCTTAGACCTTCAAGACATACAGACCTCAGACTCTTAAGACATACAAACTTCAGACTCTGAAGACATACAGACCTCAGACTCTGAAGACATACAGACTTCAGAATCAGAAGACATATAGACCTCAAACTCTGAAGACATATAGACCTCAGACTCTGAAGATATATAGACCTCAGCCTTTGAAGACATATATACTTCACACTCTGAAAACATATAGACTTGTCTTCAGACTCTGAAAATATATATACCTCAGACTGAAGACATATATACCTCAGACTTGAAGATATACATACCTCAGACTCTGAAGACATATAGATCTCAGACTCTAAAGACATACATACCTCAGAATCTGAAGACATACAGATCTCAAACTCTGAAGACATACAGACTTCAGACTCTGAAGACATATATACCTCAGACTGAATACATATAGACCTCAGACTTTAAAGACATATAGACCTCAGACTTTAAAGACATATAGACCTCAGACTCTTAAGACATACAAACCTCAGACTATGAAGACATATAAACCTCAGACTCTGAAGACATACATATCTCAAACTCTGAAGATATTTAGACCTCAGTCTGTGAAGACATATATACCTCAGAATCTGAAGACATACAGACCTCAGCCTCTGAAGAAATACATACCTCAAACTCTGAAGACATATATACCTCTGTCTCGGAAGACATATATACCTCAGAATCTTAAGACATACTGACCTCAGACCCAGAAGACACATATACCTCACACACATATCAACCTGCGACTCTGACCTTGATGTGATTGTGGTTGGTTGGAGACACACGTTATCCATTTGCCCTTAAGTAATATTCCTGTACCTAGGTATTAATACAACATCGTTTATTTTGGCAAAGATTTATAAAAAATCAATTCATTATTATGTATTTCCTGTTACAATGTTTGATCATTCCTTGTTTTATAGAAATTAGTAGAAACGTAATTTGCAGAATCAAAACTTATAGTTTCTATTGAGAAAGAAGATAAGTGTTTTATAAATGTAAATAATAAAACATTTAAACCTATATTGACAAATATCTTTCAGTTTGTTTGTATGTTGTTTTACGTCATTTTCAACACATATAAGGTTATATATGACGGTCGATTTTTTGTGGTGGAGTCAGTCCACCCACCTTTCCTGAATAGAACCAGTACTGTACACCTCTCGCCATCCGTTATAATCGACATTTCCTCACTTACAAGTCGAGCCCCCAGTGGAGATTCGAACCTGCAGTGGTGAGAGGTGAGAAGGTTTACAACGCAACGTCGTTAATCGCTCGGCCACGGATGCCTAAGAACTTCCAGAAATAGTCGCTAGTTTCTGTTGGCAAATATGAGCAGCAGCATACATCACATATTTGTATCCAATTTCAGAGTCAAATTGATTCAGTTTTTTAGAACTATGTTTTATCCAAATACAAATTATCAGTGTTTTATTCTCACACTTAAAGGGAATGCCTCCAGAATGGGTCTATTATTAATTCACTGTATTGTAAAGACAACTTCTAAAACATGAACCATATTCGTACTGAAAAGAAGCATTATCCAAAACACGTGTAAACAAACAAATGTAATAATTGTTGAAACTTACTCTCCTTTGCATCGGTTATAAATTACTATGTAATATTCTAACTGTATTTGAAACGAAGTTGTAAATTCATCCGCTGACTAGTAAATTCATCCGCTGACTAGGGAGCGCAGTTAAAACTGTACAATTCAAGTGAATTGAGTAAGCCGAGATTTTCCAATTATTTGAACGCATTTCATATTGCGTGAACTACATGAATTATACAACCCACATCTAACGAATAGTTAGTTATTTTCTTGCTTTTTTAACAAACTTCATTTTAATATATGATTTGATATATAAATTGAACTACACGTCGTAAATCTATTTTATTTGTCATACTGTAATGTCACATTCATAGTACTAAGTGTAGGAAAAAGTACTTCTGACAAAAATATGGAGGCAAACTCTTTAACCTGATATCTGCTGCATATTATAGATATGGACAATGATATCTGGCATTATCTGCTGGCATATTGTTGCACTATTTTAATTATTATCTATAGATATGGACAATGATGGTTTAAGGTGGAGAAGGACCTTGGATCTTAGTTTTCTCTATTTTAATTCATTGTTGGATAAATTCAGAGATTTTATTTAGCAATATTTTTTTTCGTGTTTCAGGAGTTGAACATATTTCATACAGCAATAAACAGTCACCTACAATCCAGAGAACTATTCCACATATAACTATAGAGTTTGAATCATTACCAAAAGCATTATAAAACGTGTATGACCCAGTAATGAGAGGACAGCGAGGATAGAGACATACTGAGTATTCCAGTACCAATGTTCTGCACAATAATAACACAAGGTTTAACTTCTTACAAGTCTGAAGTGTTTATATTTTGATTCATACAAATTGCAGACAACATTATAAAATACAACAAGACTGTGCATACTAGCATTAGTACTGCTAAAACAATAATGGCGTCTGATTATGAATATTCCAGACTCGTGTCAAGGTCATTGGATTGTTTAGGTTCTAGTCAGGACATGGTCAAGTATAGAGTGGACATGTACAATAAATGGAACACATATTTCAATAAAAAAATAAAAACATCTCACCTCATCTTTTCTGGCAGTAAGGGAGAAGGACTCACAGCTCCACATGAAAGTGACGTGGATGTGATGTTTGTTTGTAATGATATTGTTTGTGCTGACAACATTCAACCCTTCACCGACATGAGACACTTGACAGTATTCCAGACAGATACACGGGAAACATCTCCAGGGTATACAAGACTTAAACTGGTACATAATGGTGGCAGGTACAATATGATACAGGCTTCATTATTTCAGTCTGAATCTGGAGATCTGTATCTGTCTGGTGACTTCTTTGTTAAATGTGTTAAACAAGTCCATATTGAGGTATTTTCTCAGGAATATAGTGACATTCACGTAGATGATCCAAGTGGACCATCTTCACCAGTATCTGGTGATGTTGCATCATATGATTTGGTAGAATCATTCATGTGCATTTCCCCAGATCTTCTACAATCGTGGCTCACACGACCTCGTCAATATGGCTGGCCAACACCACAGCTACTTCATGACATATCATGTATGGAAGCCCATGTTGTGCCAGTTGGATTTAAAGGAAGTGAGAACTATTACAAAGAATGGAGGATCTGCTTCACTAGAGCAGAAATCCACTTGATACATAGTCTCAATGACACTCAAACTAAACTGTATATCTTGTTAAAAATGGTGGCCAAAAGCATCATCAAGCCAGTCTGTGGTGACATTACATCATACGTAATGAAGAATATTGTTCTGTGGATGTCAGAGTACAACCCACAGGAAGATTTCAGGGAGGAGTTATTAACCCAGAGACTCATTCAGTCTATAACTTCCCTGAAACTGTGTGTAGAGGCCAACTACCTGGCCAATTACATGATTCCTGAGAGGAACATGTTGGCAGGAAGACTGGACTTCACACAAAGACAGAATCTAGTTGTTCTGTTGTCTGGCTTGATACATGAGGGAGGGAGTCTCCTACTGAGATGTGAGAGACTGAGAGAAACCATGATGATGATGTACATGTCTCCACAAGTAACCATGGAGTGTGGAAGGAGGAGAGATATGGTGGAGCGGTTGTGGTTATTGAGAGAATGTAGGCGATTAGAAATATGTGGCCTTGGCATGTCTGAGGAGGAGGGGTATCAACTTTGCCGTGAAGACAATGTCTGCTATGAGGCAGATAGAGCCCTGGCAGAACTTGTTGTACCAGATAGGATAGTGCTGAGGCTGCAGGGTATAGATATTAATACTATCTATGTACACCGAATAAAGATATTACTAAACAGTACGCATATCTATAATGAGTACACTTGCCGTAACATTTACTAAACTATGTACAGTCAACCCTTTATGAGACAACCAACGGGAAGATGACTATTAGTCTCTGAACACAGGTGGTCCCTTAATACAGGCTCATTGCAAATAAAATCAAAGGACTGAAGGTCTTGAGAGCAGAAATACGTGGCTTTGGCAGGTCTCAGGAGGAGGGGGATCAACTTTGCTGTGAAGACAATGTCTACTATGAGGTAGAGAGAGCCATGGCAGAACTTGTTTTACCAGGTTGGATAGTGCTGAGGCTGCAGGGTACATTATTACTATCGGTAAAGAGCGACTAAAGGCGATACTGTCATAAAGACAAGTGACCAAGCAGTACACATATCTATAATGAGTACACTTAAATAACATTTACTAAATTATGTACAGTCAAACCGTTATGAGAAAACTAACGGGATTAGGACAATTGGTCTCTGAACACAGGTGGTCTCTAAATACAGGCTCATTGCCATACTAAACTATGTACAGTCAAACCTTTATGAGGAGACAACTAAAGGGAAGAGGACAATTGGTCTCTGAACACAGGTGGTCTCCTAATACAGGCTCATTGCCATACTGATTTATGTACAGTCAAACCTTTATGAGGAGACAACTAACGGGAAGAGGACAATTGGTCTCTGAACACAGGTGGTCTCCTAATACAGGCTCATTGCCATACTAATCTATGTACAGTCAAACCTTTATGCGGAGACAACTAAAAGGAAGAGGACAATTGGTCTCTGAACACAGGTGGTCTCTAAATATATGCTCATTGCCATACTAAACTATGTACAGTCAAACATTTAAGAAGAGACAACTAACGGGAAGATGACAATTGGTCTCTAAACACAGGTGGTCTCTTAATACAGGCTCATTGCAAATAAAAAACCTATACATTTGGGAACTAAAATGGTGGTCTTTAAAAGCAGCTGAGGTGAGCATGATTGACTGTACATCAGCTGCTGTACATAATATGATACATATTTTTTCATTTTGACCAATTATTTGCAATTTTAAAAATTCTATGGAAATTGGATGATTCTGACGAATGCATATTTAAACTTGAGTTAAAATGTTTTTTAACCAATATTGTCATTGAATGAATGATATATGGCTGTTTTACATGACTTTATATATATTATTTGTTTGAAAGATAGCTATGTAAAATGTAAGAATGTTTTGTTTTTTTGTGAGATGTGCATGTAAGATATGAGAAATGTAGAATAGAGAAAATTATCTTTGTTGTTTAAAGAAATAAAATGCTGCCCATCCTTCAAGTCAAAGTGTATCATTTGTAGTCATCCTCTTCAGATCACCATAAATATAATGTTACGGAATTTAATGAGACATAAAACTCATCTGTAGCATGTCTAAATGGAATTACCCTCTCATAGTCATCCTCGCCAGATCACCATAAATATACTATTAATCTTACTATATTTAGTGGTACAGTAAACTCATTTTATTAGTAAAACAAAACTGTTATGAAATACATGTCTTTCTTATTATATAACTGTTTGTTCTCAAATGTAAATAAAATTAGTGAACTAACTTTTCTCAGTGATTTGTTTTATCCAAGCAGTAATATTTTATTACAAAAATTCTGCAGATTCAAGATGTCACCAACACTTCTCCAAGATGCACACGAAAAAGAACTAATGAAAAACGAAACGTAATATAAACAACACTAATGACTCGGACAATTAGGGTCAAGGTCATTTGTAGAACTGCTCTGTTGTATTGAGATGTACTTCCCTATATACAACTTACTATGGTCCAAGTTTGGTTGATCTAATGCATATATAGAAACACCTAAACGCAAATCCCGATGTACAACAGAGTAAGTCAATGCCAGGTCAATGTGACCTAGATGTTTGTCTTACTGACCTTACTGACCCTAAAGCAATCGGGTTATTGTCGTTATGCAATATACCCATGACATTTCATGTGCCTGGGTGTTAAACATTTAAAGTTATTATATTATGGACTAACAGATTGGGTTTATAAAAGTACAAGAAACTGTAAATTATTTTCATTTCGTAGATCTATGTGGCTACTTTTGACTTTATTTTACTTTTTAGTCAATGGGGTGGCTACCTAAACCTAAACAGTTAGAACGCCCGAATTTCCATCCATACATCTGTGAGAAGAAACTTTGCTTTTTGGGGTCAGTAGGTAAATTGTCAAGGTCATCATGGCCTCATATGGACTCCATGGCAGTCATCCCATGAAGTTTCTGAGATTTGCTTCGTGGGAAGATGAGTAACAGTGCAGACAATGTGTTTCATGATCGTGTTAGGGTGACCTTGACCTATGTTTGACATACTGACCTCAAAATCAAAAGGGGTCAGCATCTGACCACAGGCAGTCAACCCATCAAGCTTCATGAGATTTGCTTCAGGAAAAGTGGATATACAATGCAGACAACGTTTTTTAATATCAGGTCAAGATGACCTTCACCTATGTTTGACCTACTGACCTCAAAATCAACAGGGGTCACATTTTCTCAACATAGCCAGTCAACCCATGAACTTTGATGAGATTTACTTCATGGGAAGAGGAGTTAGAGTGGGGACAATGTATTTCACTACATGAACACGGTGACCTTGAACTTTGATTCATTGACCTCAAAATCAAATATGCATAACTAGATCTTATGCTGACACTATGAAAAAAACGTCTTCGAAATCCAACATGCGGTTTAGGAGGAATAGTGCAGACAAAATTAGACAAGGTTTTTCAATATTGGATCATGGTGACCTTGACCTTTGAATTACTGACCTCAAACGCAGATATGCACATCAAGACACCATACTGATGCTTTTTACAAAAACAATATGTCTATACATAATAACTCAAGGGCAATAACTCTGCTGTTTCTCATCTGACATGGCAACGGTGTGTCAATATTGTACCTACCTCTCAAATAACAGTGGAGAGTGCCCCTTCAGTATTGTACTTACCTCTCGAATAATAGTGGACAGTGCCACTTCAATATTGCACTTACCTCTCGAATAATAGTGGACAATGCTCCTTCAATATTGTACTTACCTGTCAAATAATAGTGGACAGAGCCCCTTCAATATTGTACTTACCTCTCGAACAATATCGGACAGTGCCCCTTCAATATTGTACTTACCTCTCGAATAATAGTGGAAAGTGCCCCTTCAATATTGTACTTACCTCTCGAATAATAGTGGACAGTGCCCCTTCAATATGGTACTTACCTCTCGAATAATAGTGGACAGTGCCCCTTCAATATTGTACTTACCTCTCGAATAATAGTGGACAGTGCCCCTTCAATATTGTACTTACCTCTCGAATAATAGTGGACAATGCCCCTTCAATATTGTACTTACCTCTCGAATAATAGTGGACAGAGCCCCTTCAATTTGTACTTACCTCTCGAATAATAGTGGACAGTGCCCCTTCAATATTGTACTTACCTCTCGAATAACAGTGGACAGTGCCCCTTCAATATTGTACTTACCTCTCGAATAATAGTGGACAGTGCCCCTTTTAATTGTACTTACCTCTCGAATAACAGTGGACAGTGCCCCTTCAATATTGTACTTACCTCTCGAATAATAGTTGACAGTGCCCTTCAATATTGTACTTACCTCTCGAATAACAGTGAACAGTGCCCCTTCAATATTGTACTTACCTCTCGAATAATAGTTGACAGTGCCCCTTCAATATCGGTATCACCCCGTCGTAGAGTTCTCACTACATGATATGTTCCATTCTTTGTCGAGGACAGAACTTCAAAATAAGTGCCGGGAAACAGTGCATCAATTATCACATTCTGAAATGGAGACAGTTTATATTCAAGGTTGTTCACTATTAAGAAAAGTACATACTCGTCATAACATAACAGATATTATATATATATGTATTAAAACTGAATGTACATTGTCAACTTTATACTGATGTATATATTGTCGAAGTTGTGCACACTTACCATAACAACAGCACAAACCGTTTGATGTTTTAAGTTGACTTTTTAATTGTTATCCATTTCAAAAGGATGTCTGTTTTTAATGACTGATTTTACGGAAAACTGTGTCCTGTGTTTGGCCGTAAGAAATGCCAAAGATCAAAATGTACGAACGTATTGCATTTTCAGATACAAAATGAAAAAAAAAAAGTACATGTACTTAAAAGTTTTAATGGAATATCTCTGTTATTATAGCGTTTCCGGGGCGTTTCTGAATAAACCAGTATACCATACTAAACTCAGTATGTCTGAGGTAAATACATACGCCTGGGAGAACTACCAGAAACTAAACTACATATGTCTGACGGAATTACATAGACTCTAAGCTTCATATGTCCAAGGGAATTACACAGTCTCTAAGCTTCATATGTCCAAGGGAATTACATACACTCTAAGCTTCATATGTCTAAGGGAATTACATAGACTCTAAGCTTCATATGTCCAAGGGAATTACATTAACCAAATATATTGTGTTGTAACTGTAGTTGTGGTTAGCACATGTTGTGGTTATTCAAGTTAGAGGGAACTACACATATAATCTAAACTACATATGTCATTGTTAGAGGGACTTCATATAATCTAAACTACATATGTCATTATTAGAGGTAACTACATATAATCTATACTACAAAAATGTCAGTGTAAGGAGTGATCTACATATAATCTAAACTACATATGTCATTGTTAGAGGGACTACATATAATCTAAACTACATATCTCATTGTCAGAGGAAGCTACGTATAATCTACACTACATATGCCACTGTTTGAGGGAGCTACATATAATCACACAACATATGTCACTGAGGGAGCTACATATAATCTACACTACATATGTCATTGTTACAGGGAGCTACATATAATCTAAACTACATATATCATTGTTAGAGGGAGCTACATATAATCTAAACTACATATGTCATTGTTAGAGGGAGCTACATATAGTCTAAACTACATTGTCATTGTTAGAGAGCTACTTATAACCTAAACTACATATGTCATTGTTAAAGGGAGCTACATATAATCTAAACTACATATGTCATTGTTAGAGGGAGCTACATATAATTTAAACTACATATGTCATTGATAGAGGGAGCTACATATAACCTTAACTACATATGTCATTGTTAGAGGGAGCTACTTATAACCTAAACTACATATGTCATTGTTAGAGGGAGCTACTTATAACCTTAACTACATATGTCATTGTTAGAGGGAGCTACTTATAACCTAAACTACATATGTCATTGTTAGAGGGAGCTACTTATAACCTAAACTATATATGTCATTGTTAGAGGGAGCTACTTATAACCTAAACTACATATGTCATTGTTAGAGGGAGCTACTTATAACCTAAACTATATATGTCATTGTTAGAGGGAGCTACTTATAACCTAAACTATATATGTCATTGTTAGAGGGAGCTACTTATAACCTAAACTACATATGTCATTGTTAGAGGGAGCTACTTATAGCCTAAACTATATATGTCATTGTTAGAGGGAGCTACTTATAACCTAAACTATATATGTCATTGTTAGAGGGAGCTACTTATAACCTAAACTACATATGTCATTGTTAGAGGGAGCTACTTATAACCTAAACTATATATGTCATTGTTAGAGGGAGCTACTTATAACCTAAACTACATATGTCATTGTTAGAGGGAGCTACTTATAACCTAAACTATATATGTCATTGTTAGAGGGAGCTACTTATAACCTAAACTACATATGTCATTGTTAGAGGGAGCTACTTATAACCTAAACTACATATGTCATTGTTAGAGGGAGCTACTTATAACCTAAACTACATATGTCATTGTTAAAGGGAGCTACATATAATCTAAACTACATATGCCATTGTTAGAGGGAGCTACATATAATTTAAACTACATATGTCATTGTTAGAGGGAGCTACATATAACCTAAACTGCATATGTCATTGTTAGAGGGAGCTACTTATAACCTAAACTACATATGTCATTGTTAAGGGAGCTACATATAATCTAAACTACATATGTCATTGTTAGAGGGAGATACATATGTTAGAGGGAGCTACATATAATCTAAACTACATATGTCATTGTTAGAGGGAGTTACACATGATCTAAACTACATTGTCATTGTTAGATGGAGCTACTTATAGCCTTAACTACATATGTCATTGTTAAAGGGAGCTACATATAATCTAAACTACATATGTCATTGTTAGAGGGAGCTACATATAATCTAAATTACATATGTCATTGTTAGAGGGAGCTACATATAACCTAAACTATATATGTCATTGTTAGAGGGAGCTACTTATAACCTAAACTACATATGTCATTGTTAGAGGGAGCTACTTATAACCTAAACTACATATGTCATTGTTAAAGGGAGCTACATATAATCTAAACTACATATATCATTATTAGAGGGAGCTACATATAATCTAAACTACATATGTCATTGGGAACATTAACCCAATATATTGTGTTCTAACTGTACTTGTGGCTAGCACTTATTCAGTTTGTCTGGAGTGTTGCAATGGGTATACTAGAATACCATGATACATAGAATCTAAACTACATACGTCCGAGCGATAGAATTTGTGGCTGTTTTTGTCGTAGACTTCAATCAAAACTTCATAGACTCTCCCTGTCTCGAGTACCCACTTTCTGTCTGGTAACACAACAAATGCTACAACAGAAGGCAGATGGTTCATACATAACACTGTAGTACGGTCAGACATTTCTCTAACCCTGGTCTTCATAGACCCGCCCTGTCTCCATGTATAGTACAAGCATTGTTTTGAGAAAATGAATTACAGTAGTGAAAATACAGTATTAACATGGAACTTCCAAAAAAAAACATCTTCCTTTTTGACTCAGTATATACAATTCTAGATCACACACAAGTCACCAATATTTTATTCGAACAATTTATAAACTCTGAAAACTAGAAAACAGTTAATATTTCTGCAAAATTTGACTGATATTGTCTAAATAGTTCGACTTTAAACATAGGAAATTATAAAAGAGATGTTCCAACCTACCTAGATAGCTGGGACTGACAACAATCATGTAGGATGGCTGAAGGCTGACCCAGAACATCCGACGTCTTGATACCGAGCAGAGCTCGGCCCGACGATGATCGGCTAATGGTAACACATGTGCAAATGTTGAAATCGTACCTGGCTGGGCAAAAAAACTGTGTCGCACCGGAAGCGCCGCCATTGATGAAATTGTGTTCGGCAATTTCGGATTTTTTCCTCAAATCATCAGGGGATCAGTCTGTTTCACTTGGACGATTGTCTCTTTTCGTAGTTTGGAGTATTCGTACTAGTTCGGCTAATCCCGTCACAAGTAGTTACGAATGAAGCGATATTCATTAAAAAAATGCTTATCATTAGAAGTTGTTTTATTATTTGTTATTGGTTGTCAAAATTAAACTAATTCAAAAATTAAAAAATTAAAAATTTAAAAATTTAAAAATTTAAAAAAAAAAAAAAAATTCAAAATTACAAAATTCCAAAAATTTCAAAATTCAAAAATTTCAAAATTTCAAAATTCAAAAATTTTAAAATTCCAAATTTTCAAAATTTCAAAATTCAAAAATTTCAAAATTTCAAAATTCCAAAAATTTCAAAAATTTCAAAATTCAAAAATTTCAATTTCAAAATTCAAAAATTTCAAAAAATTTCAAAATTTCAAAATTCAAAAATTTTAAATTCCAAATTTTCAAAATTTCAAATTTCAAAAAATTTCAAATTCAAAATTTCAAAATTCCAAAAATTCCAAAAATTTCAAAATTTCAAAATTTCAAATTTGTTGCCTTTTAGGTTCGGTCGATATGTGTTGTATTTATCGACCTGAAAAAAGTGATATCGACCGAGGCGATATCAGGTCGATAAATAGAGTTTAATAGCCAGTGTTTTTGAGATACGGGAAATATTTCCCGAGGAAGAGAAATGGCCCCGATATAAGAACGAGTGCGGAGCACGAGTTCTTATATAGGGGCTATTTCTCTACCGACGGAGATATTTTCAGTATCTCAAAAACACTGGTTATTAAACTATACTCGGTAAAAAAAGTTTTGGACCAGGGTATATAAAGTCATATAAAAATAAAACTAGTGGACAAAATTGAAGTATCTTTTTTTAGTAACCAAGGTCTACCCTACCCGGTTAATTTGGTACCAGAAACATTAAAGATTTGATTTTAAAAAAGTATCGCGAACACACAAAGGGTCTGTAAAAAATGTTGCAAAGTCCATACAAAGTAACAGTTACGGACACATTCGAGTAACCAATAAAAAGATTATTATTTTTTCGCAAACTTTCATTGTAAACGATAATTATTGTTGAATGTTGATCTATTGTGAATTATCAACTGAGATAATAAGGGCTATGGTCGAATGTCATGGTTCAGCAATCATTGTACGGGTTCGAACAATGCCATGGTCCAAAACTTCTTTTACAGAGAATATATATTACATAATTTAAAATGATTTTATTAATATTTCTAATGATTAATGCCTTTTTACACCAGAACGCCAAGACGACGTTACGTCATCCAAGACGACGTTACGTCATACAAACAAAACAAGTGGAACCGGAACTCTTCGTTAATTTCCGTAATCGTTATTTCCTAGTGGCGGAATCTGACGATGATGTCCGTAAAAATCAGAATGTCATTTGGCATTCCCGCCACTGACGCAAAAGGCCGAACAATGTTCCGTACTGGGAAATATCTCCCACTGGGCAAACAAGTAGATATAGCTTTTCTATTCCCAGTATTTCCTATACAAATCACAGACAAATATGTAATATATACACATATCGACCTCACTAAAAGGCAATAATTTTATAATATTGCTGATAACAGTATTGGCATGGAGGAGTTAGTCCAAATTTACCACAGTCCTGACATGACCAAACTTTAATACGAGAGGGAAATGATAAATGGTCAAGGGTGGGCCACAGCTTGTGAGATTGAAACTGTGTCTACCATTTTAGGCTACAACATCAATGTAACATGAGTTTGGTGCAGAGCAATATCACATGTATTATTTTTCAACCAATGAAGGAGAATTGTCATGTACAACCATTGACTTATTTTTGAACAATAAACAGTTTCAAGTTCTAATGACGCTGATAATAGTAAAAGTAAAAAGCGAATATCACCCACCGAAAACACGCATGGCAACAACAGAGCAAACATAATTCAGAAAATTATATTAGTACACCATATACCAGGGAGTACGTTATAGGGAGAAGAAACGGGTTCATAAACGCTCTAGTTAATCGATTTATGTTGTCGCGCTAGAACGCCGCCATTTACTATTTTATCGATACAGGTAAATCGATCGTAAGCGCGTTACATTTGAAAAGTTAAAATTTCAGCCAACATCTCAAATTAGGCAGTTTTTACAGCCCCTTTTTACGGCTTTCTGTTATAATCAACATCACGAAATTACATTATTGACAAAGATAAATATGTCTACTATTCACTTTTTGTTATTATTAATGCCTAATATAACCTATACTTCGTATCTCGTTTGCAATAGCTTCACACCATTTTTAATTCTATAAAATTAAAAATTTAGCTGATATCTCAAAAGGCACATTTTCATCACCTCTTTTTAGGCTTTGTCTTATAATCACCACCATGAAATTACCTTCTTTACAAAGATAAATATGTTTACTATTCACTTTTTGTTATTATTAATGCCTAAATAACCCGTAGTCTCGTATCTCGTTTGCAATAGCTATACACTGTCACCATTTTTTATTTGGCGCAGAGTGGCGCCATCTTTGTTACACGGAACCGTCTGGTAAAATGTGCTTTTAAACATGCAAACAAATACACGCTCTGTATCAGAGGACACAATGTAAATAAATAATACTTATGTTTACATTTAGCACCTTTACTGAGTTTGTAAGTGTAATAATTTATAAGAATTTGCTGTTTTTCACACACTCGCGAAACAACCGGAAATAGTCATTTTCACGGAGTAGTGAAACACATGCGCGACAACATAAATCGGCAAAGCGAGCCCGTTTCTCCTCCCTATAACGTACTCCCTGCATATACTGAACCAAATAAGGACTCAAATTCCAACTCTAATATAACCAATGACATCCAATCTTTATGTAGGAAACTAGGAATCAAAACCTCTTGAAAACGAAACACAGTCAGAATCAAAGAAAAGGGAAGTGAGAAATAAACGGGAAAAAAGGTATATTATCAAAACATATCAAATAAATGACATACCAGAAGCTGCACCATTACAGTAAGATGAAAAATTCAACCTTGCTATGGGTGCTATACTTGCCTTTGAAATAGAACAGATGTCGTACGTTTTTTCTAAATGCGAAATTTGTCTAGAAAGAAGAACTGAATTGAAAATGTTCAATGACACTGTTTGTAGTAGCTGCCAAAAAGATATGTCTGATACAAAATAATTCTCTCTGGAAAACAATATAAACCCAGGAAAGGTGCCTCTTGAGTTGAAAGAGTAAAAATAAGATAATTTTCAAAATTTGGTTTTAAAATAAATCACACCGTAAATACCTTAACTTTTACAATAAACTTGGTTGAACATCTATGATAAAGACGAAGCGTCTCCGTGGTCGAATGGTTAACGACAATGCATTCTAAACCTTCACCTCTCATCGCTGCGGGTTCGAATTACACTAGGAGCTCGATTTGTAAGTGAGGAAGTGTCGATTCTTACGGATGACGGGAAGTTTACAGTACTGGTTCTACCCAGGAAAAATGGGTGGATGCCTCAAACACAAAAAAAAATCGACCGTCATACTAGTATATAACCTTACATGTGTTGAAAATGACGTAAAACACCATACAAACAAACAAACTATGATAAAGATCGAGTTTGAGTTTACCACCTACCACAATTTAGAGGTGTGTCAAATGCCTAGGCCATTGATTTTGATGATCGAAATTATGAATAGTCAATTAATTTACTCATATGTTGATTGACAAGAAACATAAGATAGGTTAGTATTTTATCACAACAATATAGAATAATTATTAAGAATAAGAGTAAACTATTTGGTTTACAAGTTAAATTTTACATGCGATCCGATATATCATGTGGGTATTAATTTTAAGAGCTCTGCTCGGTCTTAGGCAGTGCCTAAAATTCATATTATCTTGTGTTGTCAAGGAAATACAGGAGAATAAGTGAAAATACAATTTCAATCATACAGAATTTTACCCCCGTCACCCATGTAATTCAATTAAAATTGTACACAGCCATCCATGTAATTGCATTAAATTTTTATATGGCCACCCATGTATATCAAAATACAATTCTACACGACCACCCACATACTTTAATGTGCGTTCGACAGAAAATCAATAACCTCGTCGTCCGCCATTGTTGTTTCATTTCGGTGTCCTCGGATTTTATCGTCAAATAGGGAGACAAGCAGGCCTTTTTCAGGGTATTTTGGGAAAAGGGCTCCTGCAGAAATTGGGGAATTTTCGTCAGAAATATTTTTATCGACAAAATACTGGATTTGAAAATTGTCAGAACAAATATTGCAGCAAAATATAAGTCATGTTGAACTTCTCATACATTTCAGGGTTATTTTGGTATAGGAGCCAACTTTTTAATCAATAGAATTAATTATTTAAAAAAAAAAAATCAAACAAACAAATCTATCATTCCCCAACACAAAGTTTAGTTAGTGTCTATTAGCGAAAGTCAGACTCAGTATTCCATGTTGTGAATTGCGCAAAAATAAATTCCTTCTTCTTTCTTTCATTTAGAAAACATTAAGAGCCACAAACATGATAAGTATTGTCCAAGTTATCTATTAAATTATAAATTGTACTTTTTAATGAGTTTTGTCATAAATAAACAGAACTGGAATATGTAAATTATTGTAATAAATATTAAAAAAAGATAATAAATAATATTAACTTAGTTTTAAAATTTATGATAGCGGTCTATTCTCCTCAATATTACCGACGATATCTAAAAGCGACGCATTTTATTAATTAAAAGCAATGCATTTTCAGAATATCCTAAAACCGGAAGTGCAATCTAATGAAAGAAGTTTCAAATTATAAAGTGAATAATGATGTGATGAGAATGACGTGTAAAATAAACAGTATAATGTCTGTTTTAATGTTGATTTTATACCAGCAAATGTTACTTGTCCACATGGACGCCTGATTTTACATTATCATTTGAAGTGCAAAGGACCATACACAAGGTCTAGTGGAATACATCATGTTGTTTTCCGTTGTTCACAGTGAAAATGAGATTCAACAAACTGTTGTGAAAAAAAAAGTTTGTTTTATTATTATTTAGTTCAGGGATGTGTCTATTTATTTCTGCCAAAACTAGGTAGTTTACGGGATTACTCAGCTTGGAGATGTCAGTAGAAAAAAACTTAATTGGGATTTCTTCTTCTTTCTGAATTGGGAAAAAATAGCTATAATAGGACCAAATAGAAGGGTAGAGCGTGCTTTATATAAAACATATATACTGTCTTTCTATGTCTCTCTCTGTGAAAATTACATTCTCTTTCTTTGCGGCGACCATGCTGTTACGGAAATACCGTAAATTCTGCAGACGGGCTGGAAATTTGGTTGACCCCGGAAAACAGACTTGTCCATCAAATTTTGCATCATTCGAATGTTCTCGTTAAATTGTTTCAACCTTGACCGACCCAATTAATTATTCCTGAATTGGCTTTTGTAGATCCATATACGAACATTTATTGACACCCTGACACCTATATACCAACATTTTAGGTCATTGACACCACCTACCATTTTTTATTTTGTAAAACCATCCATGGAATTCAATATAATATAAACACGGCGATCCGTATATATCCAGTTTAAAAATAAGGCAACCCATGTAAAAAACAAGAGGTCATTGACCTTGAAGATCTATTGATAGGTTTTTGATAGCTAGATCAGCATTTCTGTGAAGTTTCATGAAAATCCGCCAAGTAGTTTCAGAGGAGTAGTCGCTACAAGTTTTCAATATATAACTCGCTACAAACTTGTTTTTTTGAAAATCTATTTTTAACTGTGGCGGCCATCTTGAATTTTCGACCAACCTGAAATGTTGCTAGGATCATTTAGACATCAAGAGCAACAATCCTGTGAAGTTTCATGGAAATCCGTCTAGTAGTTTCAGAGGAGTATAGTCACTACAAGTTTTGACTAAATAACTCTATGTAATCAAAGATGGCAGCCATGTTTAACGTCGAATCAACATGATGTTTGACAAGGACCAACATCATGTCATGCTGATCATTTTAGAAAAAGTCCCATATCAATATCACTTAGAGTTTTCAAGAAGTAGTCACTACAAACTTGTTTTTTAAAAATCCATCTTTAGCCGTGGCGGCCATCTTGGATTTCACATCAACATGAATTTTTGCTAGGATCAACTAGACTTCATGGGCAACATTTCTGTAAAGTTTCATGAAAATCCATTTAGAAGTTTCAGAGGAGTAGTCGTTACAAAAACAGTTTACGGACGGACAGACAGACGGACGGAGGACGCCGCACCACGGCATAAGCTCTTCTGATCTCTGATCAGTAGAGCTAATAAATGTTTGCCGTCCGCAGGTGGGACATCATAATTTCTGGAACAGCCCTAGAATGAAACACTTTTCATTCCCAGTGAAAAACATTTACGTTTTGGGCAGAGATTAAAAAAAACAAGATGCAGTTAATTCGCCTAGATGAACGTGTTCTCGTTTGTACGACATAACGTTGTCATGAAATTACGCAACGTTGTCCTCGTGCTAACTGCCGTTAGTTGCTATAAAAAAGCATGCAATGTTGACAACGTCGCGGTTCCAACAGTACGTATTACAGCTTTAAACACAAAAGCTTTTAGCACAAATACAACGTATTTACGTATTAAACTCTAAAAACAGATAGAAAAAACATAATGTAATGTAGGGATTGAATTTGATATTTCGACCTTTCTACGGGGTATGAAAAATATTAGCTTGTTTAAAGTTGGCAAGAATCCTTAAGTATTTACACAACTTCAAATATACCAGAAAATATGTGTAAATATTTACACAACTTCAATCCTACAGAAGAATATAAGGAAATACTTTCACATTCACCAGTTCAACTGTTGTAATGGTACTTATATTAAAGGATAGTACTATATTGAAAGTGTACACATACATTCACCACAGTACATTGGTAAGAATGCAGCATCACTGGCAACTAATATCAAAGGATAGTTCTATATTGACAGTGTACACATACATTCACCAGTTACAATGGTATTAAAGATTCCGCTGGCAACTAATACCAAGGGATAGTACCACATTAATAGCATTCTAAGACATTTGAGTTATGTTGGTGAGATGCAGTATCCTAGAGCACTCACCACTGCACTACTGATATCAAGGGACAGTATCATATTAATAGCATACAAACACATTTACCAGAGTTACACTGGTGAGATGCAGTATCATTTAAACTAGAGCATTCACTACTGTTCTACTGATATCAGGGGATAGTACCATATTAATAGCAAACAAACACATTTACCAGAGTTACACTGGTGAGATGCAGTATCGTTTAAACTAGAGCATTCACTACTGTTCTACTGATATCAGGGGATAGTACCATATTAATAACATTACTGCTCTACTGCTATCAAGGGATAGTACCATATTAATAGCACTACTGATATCAAGGGATAGTACCATATTAATATCATACATGAAGGATACTTTTGTCAATCAGTTTAATCTCCATCTCCCCAAGTTCCTGAGCCGAGGCGATAGATGTGGCAGCATCCAGCGTGCTGATCATCGAGTTGACAACCTCCAGGTAGAACTGTGGGGACGGCATCTTGATTTCTGTGGGAAGAGGTAGGTATACAGATTATATAGTTAATTACCATTTTCTTATAGGAGCTTACACAACTATCATAGAAAATTGATATATTTATTTATATCTGTATGAATAGTTGATCTTTTACACAGCATAAATGACACGGTTTAGTTGTTCAAATAGTTTAAAAAGAAATTGATTTTAAAATAAAACTTTAAAGCTATGGCCATTTGCTAGACAACTGCTCCCATTATTCCACAGGATATACCTACAACAGAGTTTTGTTTGATCTGTTCCACTTTGTACTTGACTGTGGCATACTTGAGAATGTAGGCCTCGGGTGGACTCACCATTACTAACCTTCAACAGAGTTTTGTCTGATCTGTTCCACTTTGTACTTTACTGTGGCGTACTTGAGAACGTAGGCCTCGGGTGGACTCACCATTACTTCCCTACAACAGTTTTGTTTGATCTGTTCCACTTTGTAATTGACTGTGGCATACTTGAGAACGTAGGCCTCGGGTGGACTCACCATTACTTCCCTACAACAGTTTTGTTTGATCTGTTCCACTTTGTACTTGACTGTGGCATACTTGAGAACGTAGGCCTCGGGTGCTCACCATTACTTACCTGCAACAGTTTTGTATGATATGTTCCACTTTGTACTAGACTGTGGCATACTTTAGAATGTAGGTCTCGGGTGCTCGGGTGGAATCACCATTACTTACCTACAACAGAGTTTTGTCTGATCTGTTCCATTTTGTTCTTGACTGTGGCATACTTGAGAATGTAGGCCTCCGGTGGACTCACCATTACTTCCCTACAACAGAGTTTTGTCTGATCTGTTCCACTTTGTACTGGACTGCGGCATACTTGAGAATGTAGGCCTCGGGTGGACTCTCCATTACTTCCCTACAACAGAGTTTTGTCTGATCTGTTCCACTTTGTACTTGACTGTGGCGTACTTGAGAATGTAGACCTCGGGTGGACTCACCATTACTTACCTACAACAGAGTTTTGTCTGATCTGTTCCACTTTGTACTGGACTGCGGCATACTTTAGAATGTAGGCCTCGGGTGGACTCACCATTACTTCCCTACAACAGAGTTTTGTCTGATCTGTTCAACTTTGTATTTGACTGAGGCATACTTGAGAACGTAAGCCTCGGGTAGACTCACCATTACTTACCTACAACAGAGTTTTGTCTGATCTGTTCCACTTTATACTTGACTGTGGCGTACTTGAGAATGTAGGCCTCGGGTGGACTCACCATTACTTACCTAAAACAGAGTTTTGTCTGATCTGTTCCACTTTGTACTTGACTGTGGCGTACTTGAGAATGTAGACCTCGGTTGGACTCACCTTTACTTCCCTACAACAGAGTTTTGTCTGATCTGTTCCACTTTGTACTTGACTGTGGCGTACTTGAGAATGTAGGCCTCGGTTGGACTCACCATTACTTACCTACAACAGAGTTTTGTTTGATCTGTTCCACTTTGTACTTGACTGTAGCATACTTGAGAACGTAGGCCTCGGATGGACTAACCATAAGGTTGGCTATCACCATCAGTCTTACGTTACTGGTCTCCACTGTCTGAAATATACATAAAAAAGCTTTAGAAATTGCATTTGCCCTCAGCTAAACTGTTTTACGTTTCCTTAGTTTGTAATGAATTCGTAAACTTAATTTGTTTTATCTATAATTAGCAGATAAACCAGATACCTCAGTTTGGCCCTTACAATGGCCCTCCCTGTTCTGATCCCCTCTACAAGAACTATGCCCCCCACTGAGGCCCTTCTCTAGTACACACATATTTACCTCGTAAGCCAGATCTCTCAGTTTGGCCCATACAATGGCACTCCCCGTTCTGATCCCCTCTACAAGAATTATGTCCCCTTGATGACCTCTATCTTTCAACTTGTCAATATGAAAAGGGGGTCGTGTATTGAGATTCAATGAACTTCAAAATCCTGAAAGTAAAATTCCACCCAAAAAAGGATGACATCATGTTTACCACATGTAATTCACTTATTATTTAAACAGTTCTTATAAAATACTGATATCTTTACTGTCAGACTCACCCATCTATTTCTCCAATTTCAAAGTTAATACATAGAGTGTACAGTTCTTATTGAATATTTAAACTCGATGTTGAAATATTTACTAGAAATATTCTGAATATCAGACGATGGAACTATTATGCAAAGCATGAAGAAAACGCGATCAGATATTTTGAAGCAAGACAGCCTCCAGCATACAGGAGAAACATTAGCAGAAGATAAGCACCATCATTATCAGCAGCAGCAGCAACATCATCATCAGCAGCAACAACAGCAGCAACAGTAAAAACAGTAAAAGCACAACAGTTTACAAATCTTAAGTTGAAAAACACTGTTTATTTATGTGCACTAATTTACTGTACCAATTTCAAGCCGTATCTTCGAAAACAATCTTCCTCCGTAGATTGGTTTAAACTGTTTGTAATTTGATATTTTTGGGGGCATTTGACAATAAATAACACACGTATAAATACTTTTATACACATTTCTGGTAGGAAATCGTCAAAAACAGCCGGAAAAGCAAGAAATTTGCCGCCGGTAGATAGCCCGGTTTTAGCGTCCAAACTGGGTTACTATCTAGTCTCGGCCAGCTAGACCGTATCATGCATGTGGCTTATTACTTGCAGATATCGGTCTGGGCAGATAAGGCCAATTAAAGCGCCCACTAGCGATTAGTCCAATTTATTCGCGCGTTTTTTTAACGTGCATAAAGTTGAAGTTTGCGTGACGTCATGTTGTAAATAAACAAGTTTCAAGTTTCAAGTTTATTTCATAAGCTGGGCCCAACTGGGCATGAGCATTAACAAACACAAACACAAATGAAAATAACATCAATAACAATATTTACAAAGTTGAATCATAACATAGAATATAAACACAAAATAATTTCAATTCAAGATAAAATGACTAGATGGAATGAGTTTCGTATATTAATACTGAGTAATAAATGTAAAATGAATAGGGGAAGGTGAAAAATAGTTACTTAAATTTATCAATAATTTTCTTAACAAATAATGACAGTTTTAACAATTCATAATTATCTATAGATTGAAAAATGTTTCTAAAATTATATGTATTTGCAATAATAGAATTAGAGGAAATATATTTCTTTCTTTCATTTTTAAAAAAAGTGCAAACAAAAATGTAATGAAATTCATCACCAAGCACATTTAAATGACACAAATCACAAGTTCTTAATCTTCTCTCTATATTATAAAGTCTGCCTTTTTCCACTGGAGTTTATGATTAGAACATCTAAAATGGCAAAGTGACAATGCAAGATTCAGCGGTAAATCTACTAGATACCTCTCAAACGCAAAAGTATTTTTGAAAATTCTATAACTCACACATTTTGGGGATTCATAGACTGTGGTATTCCAGATTGATTATATATATCTTTAATTCTGCTTTTTATTAAATTTCTAAAAACAAGTGGGGATGGAACATTTTGATTTAACCAATATTCAGAAAAACCAAGCTGATCAAGTGAAGTCTTGACATAACCTATCCAAGGAGAATGGAAAACATTGCTTTTATCAAGTTCATACATTAGTTTATACATTATACGACAAATCTTATCTTCTTTACTATTGACCAATTTACACCAGTAGTTCAGAACTCTACTCTTTATAATACAATCCATTGGCATTCTCCCAAGTTCACCATAAATCATAATATTTGGTGTTGAAGTTTTGAGTTTTAATACCATTTTACAATATTTTAACTGGAATTGATTAATAATATTTACATTCTCACAACCCCAGACCTCCGACCCATATAATAGTATTGGACTGACCATCGAATCAAATAGATGAAGTTGAAGATCAAGAGACAGACAAAGCTTTCTAGCCTTTTTAAGAACAGAGAACATGGCTTTTCTAGCCTGATCACAGAGATATTTTTTAGTTTTATTAAACTTGCCATTGTAGTTAAACTTCATACCAAGATAACTAAAGTCATCAACCACATCAAGATTTAAGCCCCCATAAGTAAATACTGGGATATTACGGATTTTACCTTTAGAAAAAACTACAACTTTAGTTTTTGCAATATTCACCTCTAGCTTCCAAGTATTACAATAATCATACATAGAATTAAGTGCTAGCTGTAGATCAGCAGCTGATTCAGCAAAGACAACAGTATCATCCGCATATAAAAGCAAATACAACTTGAGATATGTGTCAATAGTATCGTCACTAAGACGATCCCTAATACTATCAGAAAGACTCTCCAGGCCATCATAGGAACCAGACATATGTTGCACTAGATCATTAAGTAGATCAAAAACAGTATTGGGGACAGGTTTTCGCCTTGACGAACACCTGTACAACTCACAAAGAAACTGGACAAGCCTTGACCAGAACGAACACACGATTTAGCTTTATCATACAGAGAATATATAACTTTGAAAACCTTGCCATCTATATTATTCTGTAACAGTTTTTTCCACAATGCCAATCTATGTACAGAATCGAACGCTTTACGGTAATCTATGAAAGAACAATAAAGTTTTTTATTTTTCAATTGTTGATGCACCGGTTACCATTTTTGACGTCACATGCTGCTTCTCAACAGTTGAAAGTAAGAAATTATTATGAAATTAATTTTCAAAGAAGTGTTTTGAAAGTCTCGTTGAATCTCTCAAAATCTCGGCGAAATCGCCCAAAACGAGAGGGCGATTTTAAACGTCCTATTTTCCCCCAGGCCCTTGTTCTGGGTCCGTATGGCATAGCGTAACGAAGAAATCAGAAGCGGGCCGGGTGACCGAGGCTAGTTACTATCTAGTCTCGGCCAGCCAGACCGGATCATGCATATGTCTTACTTGCAGATATCGGTCTGGGCAGATTAGGCCAATGAAAGCGCCCACTAGCGATTAGCACAATTTATTCGCGCGTTTTTTTCACGCGCATAAAGTCGATGTTTGCGTGACGTCATGTTGTAAATAAACGTACAGGACTCACAACACTATTATCTCCCTTGAATACTCCTGCTCTACAGATGGAGGAGGTAGATGAAAAAAACAAGGTCGCTTTTCTACATTTTACAGGATACATTAATTTATCTTTACCAGGTTCTAAATCTACAGCATTTTAGGAAGAGATCACAGAAAAATGCATGTTGATATAAGATTTCTAGCTAATTCTGCCTCATTTTACACATCATGGGTCTAATCTTCTCGGGGTTGTACTTTTGTCTAAATTTTGATAGGTGTCACGCAAACATGAAATTAAAAAAAGTTCAATCTGGTAAATATTGTTAAAAGTTAATAACATGCAGATATTGGATCAATGAAGAATTTAAGCATCAATACATATTGCAAAATCTTTTTTATCTCTATGACACGAACAAAAACATTACAATGGGACCCTATGGAAAATTAATTGTGGTGTGAGACGTTAAGAAAGAGCTGCAGAATGGGTATCTTCTATTCGTTATTCTTAAGGTATTGCGCTTTAGAGCTGTAGAATGGCATTTTCATCCGTCATCTCTAAGGTATTGCGCTTAAGAGCTGCTTAACGGGTATCTTTCATCCTTTAATGCTAAGGCATTGCGCTTTAGAGCTGCAGAACAGGTATTTTTCATCATTCATCTCTAATGCCTTGCAATTTAAGCTTCAGAATGGGAATTTCCATCATTCATCTCTAAGCCCTTGCGCTTTAGAGCTGCAGAACGGGCATGTAACATCCTTCACCTCTAAGCATTGTTTGTGTATCTGTGAACGTTTCAGACATGTTAGGACACAGTTAACACGGCTATTCAGAAATCCCGTCTGTGTATGTATAGTTACTTCAAGTTATCTTCATATTGCAGGAATTAGGTGAAATTTTACTTGATATCATGTTTAACTAAAAATTAACTATATTTTCAAAACCAATACAGGTATAAGCATAATTTTAGCTTTATTTTACAGCTATTGGCTTGTAAAACAAACACACATATCAATGAAGACAGACTACTTTGAAAAAATGTCAAAATTAAAGCGAGAGATTGATACTTTTCCGGAAATCAAAATGTTGACGGGTAACCCTTAGTTTGAGTTTATTATTTTCAGCATTTTTCTTAATAATCATTTCTTAAAGATCATTTTTATGCTATATTCAGATGTAGAGATGCCTTTTCATGTATATTTGAAAGTTTCAGACATAGCTGAGCACAAATGACCAGGAAAATGCAAAATCCTTATCACTGTTGTAGATTTTCAAAATATTAAAGGTACTCGGCCTGAATTTCGACCAATACCCTAGGTCACTAAAACTTGAATAATTTGAAAAGCAATTAATATGGAATCAAAATTTTAGCACTTTTCAGCGTGTAATTGATTTGTATACATGTTCAATTATTATTGAGGTGATCATTAGAAAACAAAATCACCTTAAGGACTCACAACACTATTATCTCCCTTGAATACTCCTGCCCTACAGATGAAGGATGTAGTTGAAAAAAAACAAGTTCGCTTTTCTACATTTTACAGGATACATTGATTTATCTTTACCAGGTTCTAAATCTACAGCATTTTAGGAAGAGATCACAGAAAAATGCATGTTGATATAAGATTTCTAGCTAATTCTGCCTCATTTTACACATCATGGGTCTAATCTCCTCGTGGTTGTACTTTTGTCTAAATTTTGATAGGTGTCACGCAAACATGAAATTAAAAAAAGTTCAATCTGGTAAATATTTGTTAAAAGTTAATAACATGCAGATATTGGATCAATGAAGAATTTAAGCATAAATACATGTTGCAAAATCTTTTTTATCTCTATGACACGAACAAAAACATTACAATGGGACCCTATGGAAAATTAATTGTGGTGTGAGACGTTAAGAAAGAGCTGCAGAATGGGTATCTTCTATTCGTTATTCTTAAGGCATTGCGCTTTAGAGATGTAGAATGGCATTTTCATCGGTTATCTCTAAGGTATTGCGCTTTAGAGCTGCTTAACGGGTATCTTTCATCATTTAATGCTAAGGCATTGCGCTTTAGAGCTGCAGAACAGGTATCTTTCATCATTCATCTCTAATGCCTTGCAATTTAAAGCTTCAGAATGGGAATTTCCATCATTCATCTCTAAGCCCTTGCGCTTTAGAGCTGCAGAACGGCCATGTTACATCCTTCACCTCTAAGCATTGTTTGTGTATCTGTGAACGTTTCAGACATGTTAGGACACAGTTAACACGGCTATTCAGAAATCCCGTCTGTGTATGTATAGTTACTTCAAGTTATCTTCATATTGCATGAATTAGGTGAAATTTTACTTGATATCATGTTTAAAGGTGAAATATGGCGTGTTTTTTGAGTATATATTCGTAAATATATGTATATAATATACAATTTGTTCAAAC
>JAWPHD010003968.1:0-200965 GCA_037043455.1 Cyrtodaria siliqua
GCTGTTAACAGGCCACTACTGCCTATTCTATAAGTACTGGTATCCCATTACAAGGCTACTGGTTTCCTTTCTATACATACTGGTATCCCGTTGCCCGTCTACTGGTGAGTGTTGGTATGCATCTACCAGACCACTAGTTTTCATTCTGTAAGTACTTGTATCCCATGATCAGGCCACTAGTTTTCATTTTTTAGCTTGACTATTCGAAGAATAAGAGATCTTATGTAATCACCCCGGGGTCAGCGTCGGCATCCCACATCAAGGTTTGCGTGTAAGCTGTGTTTACATGTCTATATCTCTTACATTTCTTATCCTAGCACAACCAAATTTGGCCAAATTTGGCCATGGGCTTCCTTATAGCGTTATCATAAGGGCTGCACAAGCAATTTTGGTTCCTGTAACCCATGGGCTCCCATGGAACCCAAATTATGATAGCCCATAAAATGTGTCCCATTTCACATCAAATTTTGCGTGTAAGCTGTGTTTACAAGTCTATATCTCTTACAATTCTTACCCTAGCACAATCATATTTGGCCATTAGCTTCCTTATATCATCATCTTAAGGGCTGCTTAAGTAATTTTGGTTCCTGTAACCCTGGTCTCCCATGGAACCCAAATTCTGATAGCCCTTAAAATGTGTCTGTTTCACATCAAATTTTGCGTGTAAGCTGTGTTTACAGGTCTATATCTCTTGCATTTCTTGTCCTAGCTGAACTAAATTTTGGAATTGGTTTCCTTATAGTATGTTGTAAAGGGTTGGGTAATTAATTTTGTCTTCTGCAAATTCTGGGCTCCCATGGTACCCAAATAGTGATGGCCCATAAAATGTGCAATCAAGGCAGATCTAGGTTTGCATGTAAGCATGTATATATCTATAAATTTGGTTTGGGATTTCTTATAGCATTATGCATCTTATTCATACTTCACTCATATTGGGGCATGGGCTCCCTCCTCCTCCCAGCCCCCACTCCACCCACCCCACCCCTCCCCACATCCCTCCACAATTGTTTTTTGTTTTTACCTATTTCTGTGTTGTTTTGGTAGATTCTTAACACATATATGTTGCTCCCTCACCCCAACCCCCACCAAACCATGTCTATTTTTTTATATATTTTTTTTACATATCTCTGTGTTGTTTTAGTCAATTCTTACACAATATGTTTCCCCCTTCCCCCCCATGCCCCCTCCACCCACCCGCCTCTCACCACCACCCCGCCCTCCCCCCCCCCCCCCCCACCCACTTGAAACTATTTTTTTTTTTACATGTTTTAGTCAATTCATTAAAATACACATATATGTTGCCCCCACACACCCCATGCCGCCCCTTCCCCCCCCCCCCACCGCCTCTCACCAACACCCCCTTACTTGAATTTTTTTTATATTCATACTTCACTCATATTGGGGCATGGGCTCCCTCCTCCCCTCAGCCCCCACACCCCTCCCCATTTTTTTTTACATATTTCTGTGTTGTTTTGGTCGATTCTTACACATATATGTTGCCCCCCCCCCCCCCCCCCCCCATCTTGAAACTTTTTTTACATATTTCTGTGTTACTTTTGTCAATTCTTACACATGTTGCCCCTCACCCCCTGCCCCCCCCCCCCCCCCCCCGCCACCCCCCCACCCCACCACACACTCGGAACTAAAATATTTTTTTTTATTTTTTTATTTTTTTTAACATATTTCTGTGTTGTTTTGGTCAATTCTTACACATAGCTATGTTGCCCCACCTCCCCTCCCCCACCCCACCCCCACGCTCAAAATGGAATATTTTTATTTAATGTTCATTGTTTTTTACAGATATTTGTGTTGTTTTTGTCAATTCTTACACATACCTATGTTGCACCCCACTCCCCTTCCCCACCCCATCCCCACGCTCGAAATGGATTTTTTTTTTTAATGTTTTTTTTTTACATATATCTCTGTTGTTTTGGTCAATTCTTACTCATAGCTTCTTACACATATATGTTGCCCCCTGTACCCCATTCCCTGCCTCTCCACCCACCTCCACCCCCCCCCCCCCCCCCCCCCCCCCCCACCCCCACTCGAAATATTTTTATTTTATTTTGTTTTACCATATTTCTGTGTTGTTTTGGTCAATTCTTACATAGCTTCTTACACATATATGTTGCCCTCCCCACACCCACCTCTCCCCCATCCCCACTCAAAACTCGATTTTTAAATATATTTTTTACAAATATTTTTGTGTTGTTTTGGTGAATTCTTACATAGCTTCTTATGCATATATATTGCCCTCACCACCCCCACTACCCCCACCATCCACCCACCTCTCCCCCACCCCCACCCCCAACGCCCTCTCAAAAGTTGATTTTTTTTTGATTTTTTTGATTTTTTACATATTTCTCTGTAGTTTCGATCATTTCTTACACATAGCTATTTTAGGCCCCCAACACCACCCCACATTGTTTTAGCCTTGTTTTCTGATGGTATATACTAGCTTAATATAATTTATTATTCTCTGAAAAATCGAATAGTCGAGCTGCGCTGTTCTCCGACAGCTCTTGTTAAGTCCTGTTATCTCATTGCCAGTTTACTAGTGAGTGCTGGTATGCCCCTACCAGGCCTATAAGCACTGGTATCCCGTTACCAGGCCACTAGTTTCTATTCTATAAAAACTGTTTTCCCCATTGCCTTGCCACCATTCTATAAGGCCACTAGTTTCCAATCTATAAGTACTGGTATCCCGTAACCAGGCTACTATTTTCCATTATATAAGTAGATGGTATATACTAGCTATATAATTTATCATTCTCTGAAAAATCGAATAGTCGAGCTACGCTGTTCTCCGACAGCTCTTGTTAAGTCCTGTTATCTCATTGCCAGTTTACTAGTGAGTGCTGGTATGCCCCTACTAGGCCTATAAGCACTGGTATCCCTTTACCAGGCCACTAGTTTCTATTCTATAAAAACCGTTTCCCCGTTGCCTTGCCACCATTCTATAAGGTCACTAGTTTCCAATCTATAAGTACTGGTATCCCGTAACCAGGCTACTATTTTCCATTATATAAGTACTGGTATCCCGTTGCCAGTCTACTAGTGAGTGCTGGTATGCCACTACCAGGCCACTAGTTTTTATGCTATAGGCACTGTTATCCCATTACCGGGCCACGAGTTTGTATTCTCTAAGTACTGATATCCTCTTGCCAGTTTACTAGTGAGTGCTGGTACGCTGCTACCAGGCCACTAGATTTCATTCTATCAGCACTGGTATCCTGTTACCAGGCCACTAGTTTCTATTCTATAAATACTGGTTTCCCGTTGCCTGGCCACCATTTTATAAGTACTAGTATCCTGTTGCCTTTCTATTAATGAGTGTTGGTATGCCGCTACCAGGTCACTAGTTTCCATTCTATAAGTACAGGTATCCTGTTGCCAGTCTACGAGTGAGTGCTGGTATGCTGCTACCAGGCCACTAGTTTCCATTCTGTAAGTACTGTTATCCTGTTACCAGGCCACTAGTTTCTATTCTATAAGTACTGGTTTCACATTGCCAGTCTACAAGTGAATGCTGTTTTGCCGCAACCAGGCCACTAGTTTCTACTCTATAAGTACTTGTTTCCCGTTGCCAGGACACCGTTCTATAAGTACTGGTATCCCGTTGCCCGTCTGCTGGTGTGTGTTAGTATGCCTCTACCAGATCACTAGTTTTCATTCTGTAAGTACTTGTATCCATTACCAGGCCACTAGTTTCCATTCTATAAGTCCTGCTATCCCATTGCCAGACTACTAGTGGGTGCTGGTGTGCCCCTACCAGGCCTCTAGTTTTCATTCTATCAACTCTGTTGTATCCAGTTACCAAGCCACTAGTTTCTTTTCTATAAAAACTGTTTTCCCGTTGCGCGGCCACCATTCTATAAGTACTGGTATCCTGTTGCCTTTCTACTAGTGAGTGCTGGTATGCAGTTACCAGGCCACTAGTTTTCATTCTATAAGTACTGGTATCCCATAACCAGGCTATTATTTTACATTATTTAAGTACTGGTACCCTGTTGCCAGTCTACTAGTGAGTGAGGGTATGCCACTACCAGGCCACTAGTTTTCATTCTATAAGCACTGTTATCCCATTACTGGTTTCCCGTTGCCAGGCCACCATTCTATAAGTACTGGTATCCTGTTGCCAGTCTACTAGTGAGTTCTGGTATGCAGTTACCAGGGAACTAGTATCTATTCTATAAGTACTGGTATCACGTTACAAGGCCACTAGTTTCCATTCAATAAGTAATGGTATATTGTTGCCAGTCTACTAGTGAGTGCTGGTATGCCACTACCAGTGCAGTAGTTTTCATTCTGTAAGTACTGGTTTCCTGTTGCCAGGCTTCCATTCTATAAGTACTGGTATCCTGTTTCCAGTCTACTATTGAATGCTGGTATGCCACTACCAGACCACTAGTTTTGATTCTATAAAGTACTGGTTTCCTGTTGCCAGGCCACCATTCTATTAGTACTGGTATCCTGTTTCCAGTCTACTATTGAATGCTGGTATGCCACTACCAGGCCACTAGTTTTGATTCTATAAAGTGCTGGTATCCCATTGCCAGTCTACTAGTGAGTAGTGGTATGCTGTTACCAGGCCACTACTTTCTAATCTATAAGAACTGGTATCCCTTTACAAGGCCACTGGTTTCCATTCTATACATACTGGTATGCCGTTGCCCGTCTACTGGTGAGTGTTGGTATGCCTCTACCAGACCACTAGTTTGCTTGTTGCCCATTACCAGGCCACTAGTTTCCATTTTATAAGTCCTGCTATCCCATTGACAGTCTACTAGTGAGTTTTGGTATGCCCCTACAAGGCCTCAAGGTTTCATACTGTAAGCATTCTATCAGCACTGGTATCCTGTTACCAGGCCACTAGTTTCTATTCTATAAAAACTGTTTTCATGTTGCCCGGCCACCATTCTATAAGTACTGGTATCCTGTTGCCTTTCTACTAGTCAGTGCTGGTGTGCTGCTACCAGGCCACTAGTTTCCAATCTATAAGTACTGTTATCCCATTACCAGGCCATTAGTTTCTGTTCTAAAAGTACTGGTATCCCGTTGCCAGTCTACTGGTGAGTGCTGGTATGCCGCTGCCAGGCCCTTAGTTTTCATTCTGTAAGTACTGGTATCCCTTAACCAAGCTACTGTTTTCCATTCTATAAGTACTGGTATCCTGTTGCCTTTCTACTAGTCAGTGCTGGTGTGCTGCTACCAGGCCACTAGTTTCCAATCTATAAGTACTGGTATCCCGTTACCAGGCCACTAGTTTCAATTGTATAAATACAGTTTTCCCGTTGCAAGGACACCATTTTATAAGTACTGGTATCCTGTTGCCTTTCAACTTAAGTGAGAGCTCATACATGTGATATTTTCAAGAACTCAATCTGGGAGTTTAGTGATTTTTTTAAGGGAGATTCATGCAAAAATCGGGCTATTTTATACTCTAGAGCAGTATCATTTACCCAAATTCCATAAACGAATATTAAAAAATACACTTTTAAACAAGTTTCTTCATTGATTTCAGGGGCAAAAAACAATGTTTAAACAATATTTTATTTTACATGCTTTTTTCATTTTCTTTTTAGCTCTACTGGCCAAGGGCCAGCAGAGCTTATGGGATGCTGTGTTGTCCGTTGTCCGTCGTCTGTCTGTCTGTCTGTCTGTCTGTCGTCTGTCGTCCGTTAACTTTTCTTCAAACGCCTTCTTCTCAGAAACCGCTTGGCTATTTTTGACCAAACTTCACGTGGATGATCCTTAGTTGAATGCTTTTTAGATTTGTTAAAATTAGGTCAATGCTACATCCAAGATGGCTGCCATTACCATATATGGTCGAAACCTTAAAAAATCTTCTTCTCCAGAATCGCTGGACAGATTTCAACAGGTTTTCTTTTAAAATGATCGCCAACGCCTAGACTATCAAGTTTGTTCAAATAAAGTCCCCGGGGTCAAAAAAGGCCGTGCCCCGGGGGTCCAAAATTTGTATATTGAGGTTTTGCATGTTTTTCATATAGACATATAGGAAAAAACTTTAAAAAATCTTCTTCTCTGAAACCACAAGGCACAGAGCTCTCATGTATTACATGTAGCATCAGCTTATGGTCCTCTACTAAGTTTGTTCAAATGGTGACCCTGGGGTCAAATTTGTCCCCGCCCCGGGGGTCACAGTTTTACATAGACTTATATAGGATTTTTTTTTAAAAAATCTTCTTCTCGGAAACTACAAGAGCCAGAGGTTTGATATTTTGCATTTACTATAAGCTTATGGTCCTTTACCAAGTTTGTTCAAATGGTGACCCTCGGGTCACTTTTGGCCCCGCCCCAAGGGTCACATGTTTTACATAGACATGTATAGGGAAAAACTTAAAAAATCTTCTTCTCTGAAACTGCAAGAGCCAGAGGTTTAATATTTTGCATTTGCTATAAGCTTGTGGTCCTCTATCAAGTTTGTTCAAATGGTGACCCAGGGGTCACATTTGGCCCCACCCCGGGGGTCACAGTTTTACATAGGCTTGTATAGGGAAAAACTGAAAAAATCTTCTTCTCTGGAACCACATGGCACAGAGCTCTCATGTAATACATGTAGCATCAGCTTATGGTCCTCTACTAAGTTTGTTCAAATGGTGACCCGGGGGTTCTAATTTGTCCCCGCCCCGAGGGTCACAGTTTTACATAGACTTATATAGGATTTTTTTTTTAAAAATCTTCTTCTCGCCAACTACAAGAGTCAGAGGTTTGATATGTTACATTTATTATAAGCTTATGGTCCTTTACCAAGTTTGTTCAAATAGTGACAATAGTGACCCTGGGGTCACATTTGGTCCCGCCCCAAGGGTCACATGTTTTACATAGACATGTATAGGGAAAAACTTAAAAAATCTTCTTCTCTGAAACTGCAAGAGCCAGAGGTTTAATATTTTGGTGTTGCTATAAGCTTATGGTCCTTTACCTATTTTGTTCAAATGGGGACCCTGGGGTCACATCTGGCCCTGCCATGGGGATTCACAGTTTTACATAAATGCTTGTATAGGGAAAAACTGAAAAAAATCTTCTTCTGTGGAACTGCAAGAGCCAGAGGTTTAATATTTTGCATTTGCTGTAAGTTTATGGTCCTTTACCAAGTTTGTTCAAATGGTAACCCTCGGGTCACATGTTTTACATAGACATGTATAGAGATTTTTTTTTTGGATTTTTTTTTTTTTTTTGGATTTTTTTTTGAATATTTTTTTTTTAAATATTTTTTTTTGACTTTTTTTTTTTTGACTTTTTTTTTTTTGACTTTTTTTTTTTTTGAAATGTTTTGCAATCATTTTTTTTTTTTGCAATTTTTTTTTGCAATTTTTTGAATTTTTTTTTTTTTTTTGCATTTTTTTTTGCATTTTTTAGCTCTATGTTCGACCAGTCGGACCAGTAACAGAGGTGTTCTTGATTTAGTTAAACATGCTATATGTTGCCTCGTTGATACGGTTAGGCCTTCATTTTTCATCTGATCTTTACCAAACTTTACCAGATTCTTTAGTTATGGCCTTTGATTTAGTTAAAAAGCTGTTTTTTGCTCGAAACTTTCAAAAAAACGTAAATGGCAGTCACTCACTTCATTGATGTTATAAGAGCCATGTTAGCCAGTAGAGCGTCCACAGGCCCTCTTGGGCCTCTTGTTTATTATTACTGGTATCCCATTAGAAGGCCACTAGTTTCAGTTCTACAAGTACTGGTATCCCATTGCCAGTCTACTGGGTTGGTGCTGGTAAGCAGCTACCAGCCACTAGTTTTCATTCTATAAGTAATGGTATCCTGTTACCAGGCTATTAGTTTCCAATGTATAAGTACTGGTATGCCATTGCTAGTCTACTAGTGTGTGCTGGTATGGCACTACCAGGCCACTAGTTTCTATTCTTAAGGTACTGGTATCCTGTTAGAAGGCCACTAGTTTGTATTCTATAAGTACTGCCATTCTACTCTTGAGCGCAGGTATGCCGCTACCAGATCACTAGTTTTCATTCTATTAATTTTGGTATCCTGTTACCAGGCCACTAGTTTCTATTCTATAAGTACTGGTTTGCCATTGCCATGCCTCCATTCTATAAGTACATGTATCCTGTTGCCAGTCTACGAGTGAGTGCTGGTATGCTGCTACCAGGCCACTAGTTTCTATTCTATAACTACTGGTATCCCATTAGAAGGCCACTTGTTTCAGTTTTATAAGTGCTGGTATCCCATTCCCAGTCTACTAGTGAGTGCTGGTATGCCACTACCAGGCCACTAGTTTTCATTTTATAAGTACTGGTTTCCTATTGCCAGGCCACCATTCTATAAGTACTGGTATCCCATTGCCAGTCTACTAGTGAGTCTTGGTATGCTGTTACCTGGCCACTAGTTTCTATTTTCTATACGTACTGGTTGGAATCCAGTTTGCAGTCTACTGGTGAGTAGTGGTATATCTCTACCAGGCGACTAGTTTTCATTCCATAAGTACTGGTATCCTTTTACCAGGCCACTAGTTTCCATTCTATAAGTACTGATATCTCCTTGCCAGTCTACTAGTGAGTGCTGGTATGCCACTACAAGACCACTAGTTTCTATTCTATAAATATTGGTTTCCCATTGCCAGGCCACATGCTATAAGTACTGGTATCCTGTTCGACTTAGTATTTCGAAAACCAGCCAAATCGGATTGTCATTATCTTCAAGGCCATTCACTTCTTATTTGCCTATAGTAAGGTTCATTTCGTGTCCGCTTTATAATTCACTCGATCTGAGACGCTGCAGTATTCCGCGAAAATGTGATGCAAGTCCTACATATCTAGTGAACTATTATCAAACACTCTATGAAAATCGCTGTTTTGCTGTTCTAGCAAGCATTAATATCTTATGTATATACGTCTCTAGTAAGACCTTTTCATGTTAGTGCTACCGTCTACCTTGTCAACACTGTATCTCCATTGTTGTGTTGCCTGCTTAGCATGGCAGATACCTAGAAAACTATTTGACTTATGTTCATGAAACTTCACATACTTCATTATATTACCCCAAGAAATAATGTTACTTATTGCACCTCGCACAAAATTCTAGGAATTTCATTGGATTAGAGCGGTCACATGGTGACCCTCTATTATTCTTTAGTGGGTCAGTAGATTTCATAGAGGGACTCACTAAAACAATATGGACTACAAATCCGATTCAGAGTTTAAATCATTTGCAAATAGTTCTTTAAGGCGTTAGTAACAAACATAATAAATACATTTAATAATGTTTTTTAAACTGTATCGGTCGTGACATCACGTCATGACGTCGAATTGCGCGAACGTCTCAATGACGTTGACGTTCCATTAAAATGGGTTAAATATCGGCGTTTGCCTTAAAAAAGGTGCTCGATGCAATAAATCAGTTATTGGGTTTATTACTGACCCCCTACAGAAATATGTCGGGTCAGTCAGATATATAGGGGGACTCGGCTATCGCCACGCCCCCTATAAATCTGACTGACCCCACATATTTCTGTATGGGGTCAGTAACAAACCCAATAACTTTCATAAATCTGCACCCTTTGTGAACTCATAACTGGTTCCTAATATGTTCTTGAAACTTCACACACATTTTCATCTTATCCCAAGGAATGTCCTTACATGTGTCCAATAATTCTGACTTTTATTTTGACAGAGTTATGCCTCTTTTCATAAATCTTTAAACTGCAATCTAATCAAATTCAAAACTTATATGTATAAGTGGGTTAAGGGTTAATATTATTCTTGCTGACATGACGGGTGATGCATCCAACACCCTTCTAGTTTATCAAATCTTCTGCAACTTGATGAAAATAATTATATTAATTTTAAAATGTTAAAAAAAGTCTGTATAAATGTTGATTTATCAAACAAAACTTTTAAATATGTCTTGATAATAAAAATGTGTATCAGTTTCAACAAGTGCTCCTCTTATGGCTGGACATGTCATCATTGACCATCTACTTTTAAAAAAGATGTTTTCTTTTCTAGATGAAGCCGCAGATGTAAGATGGAGAACAAATGCTTCCACCAGCAGACGTTAGATGGAGTCAACTTTAATTATGTGACAAAAATATTACACTTGCTATTACACTCAATATATATGTACCAAACTGTGGTAATCTCAACTTTGTGATTTTGTTTCAGCAGGTTATATATAATAAATGAAATGGTTTCTGACATGGAAAGTATAACTTGTTATACGTGTAATGGTTTATCATAGTATGTAAGAAATAGGCGAAAATCTTGACAATGACCTCTGTCACAATATCATTAATGCATCTGAGCCTATTTAGTGTTTCAGTTCCTAAGACACTTCATATATTTGCACTGTTCAAGCGCTACTGATCAGAGATCAGCAGAGCTTATGCCGTGGTGCTGCGTCCGGCGTCCGTCCGTCCGTCTGTCCGTAAACTTTTTATTTGTAGCGACAACTCCTCTGAAACTACTGGATGGATATTCATGAAACTTTACAGAAATGTTGCCCATAAAGTCTAGTTGATCCTAGCAAAATTCATGTTGATGTGAAATCCAAGATGGGCGCCAAAGCTAAAAATAGATTTTTAAAATACAAGTTTGTAGCGACTACTTCTTGAAAACTATAAGTGATATTGATATGGGACTTTTTCTAAAATGATCAGCATGACATGATGTTGATCCTTGTCAAAATCGTTTTGATTCAATGTTAAACATGGCTGCCAGCGGCCATCTTTGTTTACATAGAGTTATATAGTAAAATATTGTAGCGACTACTACTCTGAAACTACTTGACGGATTGTCATGAAACTTTACAGGAATGTTGCTCTTGATGTCTAATTGATCCTAGCAAAAGTTCAGATCTGCCAGAAATTCAAGATGGCCGTCACAGCTAAAAATAGATTTTTAAAAAATAAGTTTGTAGCGACTACTTCTTTAAAACTATAAGTGATATTGATATGGGACTTTTTCTAAAATGATCAGCATGACATGATGTTGATCCTTGTGGAAAATTATTTTGATTTGACGTTAAACATGGCTGCCAGTGGCCATCTTTGGTTACATAGAGTTATATTGTAAAAACTAGTAGCGACTACTCCTCTGAAACTACTTGACGGATGTTCATGAAACTTCACAGAAATGTTGCTCTTGATGTCTAGTTGATCCTAGAAAAATTTCAGGTCGGCCGGAAATTCAAGATGGCCGCCACAGCTAAAAATAGATTTAAAATAAATAAGTTTGTAGCGACTACTTCTTCAAAACTATAAGAGATATTGATATGGGACTTTTTCTAAAATGATCAGTATGACATGATGTTGGTCCTTGTCGAAAATCGTTTTGATTTTACGTTAAACATGGCTACCAGCGGCCATCTTTGTTTACATAGAGTTATATAATGAAAACTTGTAGCGACTACTCCTCTGAAACAACTTGACGGATTTTCATGAAACTTCACAGGAGTGTTGCTCTTAATGTCTAATTGATCCTAGCAAAATTTCAGGTCGGCCGGAAATTCAAGATGGCCGCCACGGTTAAAAATAGATTTTCAAAAAAAAGTCTGTAGCGACTACTTCCTGAAATCAGAATCAATCAGTAGAGCTTCAAGGTCATTGACCTCTTGTTTATTTATATACTTTTAACTAAACTTTACATTGTCCTTCAACAAATAACTAAAGTCTATAGATCTTCATTTCTACATGACGCCACAGATGTTAGATGGAGCCCAAATGCTTCTGCCATCATCAGACGTTAGAGCATGAACCGAGCTGGTTCGGATAGGCTACCAGATCTAGAGATACTTCTTGAATTTAATGCAGGGCCTCAGAAAAAGGTAATGATTTGTTCTTTCTTGCAAGCTTGATTTTTGCAGTAAACATTGACAATTCACATCAAGCGTTCGCACCACTACCCTTAACCCACTACATATACATAATGGACTGTTCTTTCTTTGAATTAAGACCTTTCCATTTATGTAACAAAGGGGTGTTTTGGGGAAAATGATCAGCAGCTGTAACCCCGAGTTACTCGCAGGCTGATCTGGGTTTACAATGGAAGTAAAGGCTATTATAGTCGTGCTTAGCGGGTTACGGGTTAACATGCTCAGCTCAGTTTCTGTAAAACTATTTGCTTCAACGTACTTCAAATAATTATATAAATACTCACAGATTCAATTTCAGCTAGTAACACATTTATGTAAAGATAAGTTCATCATTCCAGTCGAGCTAATTATATATCATGCTCGACCTTTCCAGACGAGCTAATTATATAGTTGTGGAAAGTGGGAAAGGTTTACTGGTACTGAAAATAGAACACATGTTCACATGAATAACTTTTGTTCCATCAAAGGCATTAAATGATATTTCATATTTAGACTCCTCCTATTGTAAGAATTAAGCTTGGGTTTACTTTTCAGATAAATCCTGTTTCCTCTTAACTTTAATTAACCATTACATGTATTTACCTTGACTTACACTTGGACATTGCTTATTTCATTACTTTCATAGAAAAATAGCTTAACTTATCCTATAATAAACAAACATCCCACATGTATACAAATGTACCTCAGTCTGCTGTGCATTACTTCCTTGTTTGGAATAAGATATTCATCTAGTTTATGTTTTTAGCTCTACTGATCAGAGATCAGCAGAGCTTATGCCGTGGTGCGGCGTCCGTCGTCCGTCCGTCCGTCCGTTCGTCCGTTAACTTTTTTTTTGTAGCGACTACTCCTCTGAAACTACTGAATAGGTTTTCATGAAACTTTACAGAAATGTTGCCCATGAAGTCTAGTTGATCCTAGCAAAAATTCATGTAGATGTGAAATCCAAGATGGCCGCCAAATCTAAAAATAGGTTTTTAAAAAACAAGTTTGTAGCGACTACTTCTTGAAAACTCTAAGGGATATTGCTATGGGACTTTTTCTAAAATGATCAGCATGACATGATGTTGGTCCTTGTCGAAAATCGTTTTGATTCGACGTTAAACATGGCTGCCAGCGGCCATCTTTGTTTACATAGAGTTATATTATGAAAACTTGTAGCGACTACTACTCTGAAACTACTTGACGGATTTTCATGAAACTTCACAGGAATGTTGCTCTTGATGTCTAATTAATCCTAGCAAAATTTCAGGTCGGCCGGAAATTCAAGATGGCCGCCACGGCTAAAAATAGATTTTTAAAAAATAAGTTTGTAGCGACTACTTCTTGAAAACTATAAGAGATATTGATATGGGACTTTTTCTAAAATGATCAGCATGACATGATGTTGGTCCTTGTCGAAAATCGTTTTGATTCGACATTAAACATGGCTGCCAGCGGCCATCTTTGTTTACATAGAGTTATACAATGAAAACTTGTAGCGACTACTCCTCTGAAACTACTTGACGGATTTTCATGAAACTTCACAAGAATGTTGCTCTTGATGTCTAATTGATCCTAGCAAAATTTCAGGTTGGCCGGAAATTCAAGATGGCCGCCACGGCTAAAAATAGATTTTTAAAAAATAAGTTTGTAGCGACTACTTCTTGAAAACTATAAGAGATATTGATATGGGACTTTTTTTTAAAATTATCAGCATGACATGATGGTTATCCGAGTCGAACATTATTTTGATTCGACGTTAAACATGGCTGCCAGTGGCCATCTTTGTTTACATAGAGTTATATAATGATAACTTGTAGCGACTACTCCTCTGAAAATACTTGACTGATTTTCATGAAACTTCACACGAATGTTGCTCTTGATGTCTAATTGATCCTTGCAAAATTTCAGGTCGGCCGGAAATTCAAGATGGCCGCCATGGCTAAAAATAGATTTTCAAAATACAAGTTTGTAGCGACTACTTCTTGAAAACTATAAGTGATATTGATATGGGACTTTTTCTAAAATGATCAGCATGACATGATGGTTATTAAAGTCGAAGATTATTTTGATTCGACGTTAAACATGGCTGCCAGTGGCCATGTATGTTTACATAAGAGTTATATAATGATAACTTGTAGCGACTACTCCTCTGAAACTACTTGACGGATTTTCATGAAACTTCACACGAATGTTGCTCTTGATGTCTTATTGATCTTAGCAAAATTTCAGGTCGGCCGGAAATTCAAGATGGCCACCATGGCTAAAAATAGATTTTTAAAAAATAAGTTTGTAGCGACTACTTCTTGAAAACTATAAGAGATATTGATATGAGACTTTTTCTAAAATGATCAGCATGACATGATGGTTATCCGAGTCGAACATTATTTTGATTCAATGTTAAACATGGCTGTCAGTGGCCATCTTTGTTTACATAGAGTTATATAATAAAAAACTTGTAGCGACTACTCCTCTGAAACTACTAGACGGATTTTCATGAAACTTCACAGGAATGTTGCTCTTGATGTCTTATTGATCCTAGCAAAATTTCAGGTCAGCCGGAAATTCAATATGGCCACCACGGCTAAAAATAGATTTTCAAAAAACCAGTTTGTAGCGACTACTTCCTGAAATCAAAATCAATCAGTAGAGCTTCAAGGTCATTGACCTCTTGTTTAGATGAAGTCTCATATGTTGACTGGAGCCAAATGATGCCACCATCACATGTTAGATGGGGCCTTCATCCAGACCTTACAAGAACAATCATCAGACGCACTTGTGAGAAAAATAACATTTACTCAGAAGTTCCATATTTTGATGTGAATTTTCCTGTATGGACGTTTTATTTTGTGGCATTGTCCGTCTGTCTGTCCGTTAACTTTTAACATCTACAGTGTGATCCAATGAATACATCTGATAAAGCCCCATAACTCTCTGTTTCCTTTTTTTTAGCTCGACTATTCAAAGAAGAAGCCTCAGAGCTTTTGTAATCACCAAGGCGTCGGCGTCCCACTTCAAGGTTTGCGTGTTACAAAGCTGTGTTTACAAGTCTATATTACATTTCTTATCCTAGCACAACCAAATTTGGCCATGGGCTTCTTTATAGCATTATCTTAAGGGCTGCATAAGCAATTTTGGTTCCTGTAACCCATGGGCTCCCATGGAACCCAAATTTCACATCAAATTTTTGCATGTAAGCTGTGTTTACAAGTCTATATCTCTTACATTTCTTACCCTAGCACAATACAATTTGGTCATTAGCTTCCTTGTAGCATTATCTTAAGGGCTGCTTAAGTAATTTTGGTTTCTGTAACCCCTGGGCTCCCTTGGAACCCAAATTCTGATAGCCCTTAAAATGTGTCTGTTTCACATCAAATAATGCGTGTAAGCTGTGTTTACAGGTCTATATATATCTCTTACTTTTCTTGTCCTAGCTGAACTAAATTTGGGAATTGGTTTCCTTATAGTATGTTGTAAAGGGTTGGGTAAGTAATTTTGTCTTCTGCAAATTCTGGGCTCCCATGGAACCCAAATTGTGATGGCCCATAAAATGTGCCATAAAGGCACTGGTCTAGGTTTGCATGTAAGCATGTATATATCTATAATTTTGGTTTGGGATTTCTTATAGCATTATGCATCGTATTTATACTTCACCCATATTGGGGTATGGGGGCCACTTGAAACTCTAAACATAGCTGTTGCCTGCCCCCTCCCCAACCCCCATCTCTCCCCTTCCCCACCCCACTCGAAACTCATTATTATTTTATATTTTTTTACATATTTCTGTGTTGTTTTGGTCAATTCTTACACATAGCTATGTTGCCCCTCCCCCCACTCGAAACTGGAATACTTTTATATTTGTTTTTGTTTTTTCTTTTTACATATTTCTGTGTTGATTTGGTCAATTCTTACACATAGCTTCTTACACATTCATGTTGCCCCCTCCTCCCCCTCCCCCCACCCTCTGTCTCTTCCCCCCACTCGAAACTTGATTTTTTTTTTTCTTCATATTTCTGTGTTGTTTTTAGCTCTACTGGCCAAGGGCCAGCAGAGCTTATGGGATGGTGAGTTGTCCGTCGTCCGTCGTCTGTCCGTTGTTAACTTTTGTCTTGTGAACACGATAGGGCCTTCATTTTTCATCCGATCTTTACCAAACTTTAACAGGTTGTTAATAACAATGAAAGCTCGGACAAGTTCGAAAACCAGGCAGATCGGAATAATTTCACCGGAGTTATGGCCCTTGGTTTGCCATATTTAACCTTGTGAACACTCTAGCACCTTCATTTATTATTTGATCTTTACCAAACTTGCACAGATTGTTAATATTAATTATAGCTTGGACAAGTTCGAAAATCAGCTGAATTGGGTCAGTAACACCAGAGTTATGGCCCTTGTTTTTTTCTGAAAAATGCCATTTTCTGCCTTGTGAACACTCTAGCACCTTCATTTATTATTTGATCTTTACCAAACTTGCACAGATTGTTAATATCAATGAAAGCTTAAACAAGTTCGAAATCCAGCTAAAGTGGATCAGTAACACCGGAGTTATGGCCCTTGTTAGCTCTACTGGCCAAGGACCAGCAGAGCTTATGGGATGGCGATTTGTCCGTCCGTCCGTCCGTCCGTCGTCCGTCGATAACTTTTGTCTTGTTACCACGATAGGGCCTTCATTTTTTATCCGATCTTTACCAAACTTTAACAAATTGTTAATATCAATGAAAGCTCAGGCAAGTTCGAAAACCAGCCAGATCGGAATAATTTTACCGGAGTTATGGCCCTTGTTTTGCTGAAAAATGCCATATTAAGCCTTGTGAACACTCTAGCACCTTCATTTATTATTTGATCTTTACCAAACTTGCACAGACTGTTAATATTAATGAAAGCTCGGACAAGTTTGAAAATCAGCTGAATTGGGTCAGCAACACCAGAGTTATGGCCCTTGTTTTTTCTGAAAAATGCCATTTTCTGCCTTGTGAACACTCTAGCACCTTCATTTATTATTTGATCTTTACCAATCTTGCACAGATTGTTAATATCATTGAAAGCTCGAACAAGTTTGAAAACCAGTTAAATCGGATCAGTAACACCGGAGTTATGGCCCTTGTTTTTTCTGAAAAATGCTATTTTCTGCCTTGTGAACACTCTAGGGCCTTCAATATTAATTGCATCTTTACTTAAATTTGCCAGTGTCTTTATTTTAATGAAAGCTCGAAAAAGTTTGAAAAACTGGCAAGATTGAAATAATATCATCGGAGTTATGGCCCTTGTTTTGCTGAAAAATGCCATATTAAGCCTTTTGAACACTCTTAACACCTTCATTTATTATTTGATCTTTACCAAACTTGCACAGATTGTTAATATTAATGAAAGCTCGGAAAAGTTCGAAAACCAGCTAGATCGGACGATTAACAGCGGAGTTATTGCCCTTGATTTAGTTAAAAATGCTATATTTTGCCTCGTTAAGACTTTATTTTTCATCCGATCTTTACCAAACTTTATCAGATTGTTAATGTCAATAAAAGCTCGGTCAAGTTCGAAAACCAGACAGATCGGACCATTAACAGTGGAGTTATGACCCTTGATTTAGTTAAAAATGCTATATTTTGCCTTGTTAATACGGTAGGGCCTTCATTTTTCATCTGATCTTTACCATACTTTACCTGATTGTTTAGTTATGGCCCTTGATTTAGTTGATAAGCTGTTTTTTGCCCAAAACTTTCAAAAAAACGTAAAAGTCAGTCTCTCGCCTCATTGATGTTATTAGAGCCATGTTAGCCAGTAGAGCGTCCACAGGCCCTCTTGGGCCTCTTGTTTAATTTTTTTTACACATATTGTAGCTATGTCGAAAGGTTCGCAAATGCCCTGCCCCCCACCCAGCTATGTTGTGCCCCCCTCCCCCTCCCCACCCACTCGAAACTGGAAGTTTTTATTTTTTTACATATTTCTGTGTTGTTTTGGTCAATTATTACACATAGCTTCTTACTCATATATGTTCCCCCCCCCCACCCACCCACACACTACCCACCCCACTCAAAACTCGATTTTTTGTAATTTTTCGTTTATATATTTCGGTGTTTTGGTTGCCTTCCCCCAAACCCTCCATCCGCGCCCCCCCACTCGAAACTCTTTTTTTTTTAAAAAAAAATTACACATATATAGCTATGTTGAATGTTTGCAACCGCCCTGCAATTGTGCATCGTCAGACTTGATAAATCTCCCTTTTACCTCTCTTTGCCTTTTTGTTCTATCATATATGGCTTGTTGCTGCTTACGTTTTCTACCATTTGTTTTGAACGAGTCTCATCATCGCCCAATGTTTTTTCCTCAAAATAGCGATCTAATATCTCGTTTTGGTTAAGAGTCGAACGAGTCGCCTTGTTTTTTGACATTTTTACGGGAAAATCAACAGTGTAGACATAAATATTTCACATGCTGACTCATATGGTGTCAGACCAGTCAGGAAGTACTTCCGGGTCGTATTGTGCTGAAATAGTTCCTTGAAAGAATCCAAAGTTTCTAGTTTGCATGTGTTTTTCCCAAGATTAATTTCTATTTCATTGTTAAATCTAACCTGAGGTTAAAGTAGTATGTCTGTTGTCATGAATAGTAAGTATTTTACTGTGTTTGTCAGGATTATTTCTTTGGAGAGTATGAGCAGAGAGGTTAGGCAGAGATGTGGTTTTGATAGATGTTTATTTCAAAATACGCATAGTGTGAATGAATGACGCAAAATGTTGAAAAACTGAATCGGTGTTTTATTCCAGATATGGGAATGTTTGCCAGCTAGATGTGCTTAATACACAGAATAAAAATGTATTTAAGCGAACGAATGTTGTGGAACTTGTGACTGATCTCCAAATATAGCCTATATTGCATTGTGTTCAATGGGCTGATTTTCACCGGTCTGACACCATATATGACATTAGTCTCTGTCACCCAGATGTAAGCAATCTGCGTCACTTAGGAGTTCGCTTAGTCTCGATCATCTAGACCTCTTGCGAGACTTCTCTCAAAGAAGTCCAAACGATGGTCTGGAGTAAAGCTTCTTTAAAGTTTGTGACATCAAAACGAGATGTGTACAAAAAAAAATCACCCTCCGCTGATTGGTCAACTTCAGTTTGTTATTGTAATCACCCCCTAAGTCACAGTTTGTTATGGGAATCACCGCCTATGCCACGACGGCAATGTTGTGTAATAAAAGTGCCACCAAACAAAGTCGGCGGATCACGTATATAACTAAAAATTAAATTTTAAACATCATTTTGTAATATAGATTAATTATTTTTTTAAAAACTACAAAAACGAAGTTTATTGTATATTTATTGTATATTTAATAAGGACGTACACACATCCATTGGAATTAATTTTCGCATAATATAATGTGCACTTTGATGTTGCGGTCAAAATGACATCACGTCCTAGTCAGTTTTGACGTTTGGCCCCGTCTATCAGTCAAACATTTTAATGAACCACGAGTCCAGACGCTCACTAGCGCTCGCAGTCAGCTTGAGTGTGTCTGGATGATAGACTAGAGTTCGCTCAGAAAAGGTGGGCATGCGGCTGGGTGATGGAGACTAATATGACGTAAACATAAATATCTGAGTAATCCAAATTTCACGCACACCTGCCCGATTGGTTTACTTGTGTATTCAGTAAACTTCCGATGTTAACATTTACGATAATACAGTCTGTTAACCTAGTAACCAACAAGTGCTTGTTTTGAAACTGAAAAGATCAATTAATTTTTTCCCCATGTGCAATAAAACTGATCGACCACTCGGTCTAGTATTTAGGATTTTCGACTTGACATCCGTGACATTCTGGTCGCCATGGCGAGCGGTCGAGTGATACTTTACACCCCTGCCCTTTGTAAAATGTTCGACCTGAAACTTAACCTTGCCACTAACTTCCATAGTATAAGGTTTATAACAATGAAACTTTGTACACATCTTCAACATGATCCAAGGAAAGGCCAGTAGCTCTATATGAATCATAAGTTTAAATGATTTCCCTTTGCAAAAGGTTTAACCTGAAATTTAACCTTGCCTTTTACAAGTGATTGTGGATAATTTCAAATTATTAGGTCTGCAAAATGGAAATGACGGGGGTATTTACCCTGCTTTTTGGTACCTACTCTTGTTTATTTGATCTTTACCAAACTTGGCCAGATTGTTGATGTTAAAGAAAGCTCAAACAAGTTGGAAACCAGACAGATCGGATTAGTAACACCTGAGTTATGGCCCTTGTTTTATTGAAAAAGGCTATATTCTGCCTTGTGAACACTCTGGCACCTTCATTTTGTATTTGATCTTTACCAAACTTGGCCAGATTATTGATATTAATGAGAGCTCAGAAAGTTTTGAAAACCACTATATTGGACCAGGAACAGCAGAGTTATGCCCCCTTGAATCATTGGAAAATGCCATTTTCAGCGTTGTAAACATTAGTACCTTCATTTTTACCAAGCTTGGCCAGATTGTTAATATTAATGAGAGCTCAGATAAGTTTAAAATCCAGCTATTTCGTATAAGTAACACCAGGGTTATGGCCCTTGTTTTACTGAAAATGCCATTTTCAGACTTGTTAACACTCAGCACCATCATTTTGTATTTGACCTTTACCACAATTGGCCAGATTGTTGTAATTAATCAAAACATGGAAAAGTTTAAATCCAACTGCAACAGTTATGTCCCCTTGCAATATTGAAAAATGTAATTTTCAACTTGAACTTAACACTTTAGCACTTTCATTTTGTAAATGATCTTTACCAAGCTGGGCCAGATTGTTGATATTAATAAAAGCTTGGATAAGTTTGAAATCCAGCTATATGGGCTAAGTCACACCAGAGTTATGGCCCTTGTTTTACTGAAAAATGTAGTTTTCAGCCTTATGAACACTTTAGCAGAATGATAATTTCTTATTTAATCTTTACCATACTTTCCAGATTGTTGATTGAATCAAAGCTTGAACAAGTTCGAAAACCAGCTGAATCGGACCAGGATCACCAGAATTATGTCTGCTTAAATTATTGAAAAAAGTGATTTTCAGTATTGATGAAAGCTCGAACAAGTTCGAAAAGCAGCAGAATGGATTAGTCACACAAGAGTAATGCTCCTTGATTTATTGAAAAATGCCATATTCAGCATTGTGAACACTACCACCTTCATTAGCTCGACTGATCAGAGATCAGCAGAGCTTATGCCATGGTGCGGCGTCCGTCGACCGTCTGTCCATCTGTGTCGTCTGTCCATAAACTTTTATTTGTAGCGACTACTCCTCTGAAACTACTTGATGGATATTCATGAAACTTTACAGAAATGTTGCCCATGAAGTCTACTTGATCCTAGCAAAAATTCATGTTGATGTGAAATCCAAGATGGCCACCAAAGCTAAAAATAGATTTTTAAAATACAAGTTTGTAGTGACTACTCCTTGAAAACTATAAGTGATATTGATATGGGACTTTTTCTAAAATGATCAGCATGACATGATGTTTGTCCTTGTCAAAAATTGTTTTGATTTGACGTTAAACATGGCTGCCAGTGGCCATCTTTGTTTACACAGAGTTATATAGTAAAAACTTGTAGCGACTACTTCTCTGAAACTACTTGACGGATTTTCATGAAACTTTACCGGAATGTTGCTCTTGATGTCTAATTGATCCTAGCAAAATTTCAAGTCAGCCAGAAATTCAAGATGGCCACCACAGCTAAAAATAGATTTTTAAAATACAAGTTTGTAGCGACTACTTCTTGAAAACTATAAGTGATATTGATATGGGACTTTTTCTAAAATGATCAGCATGAAATGATGTTGATCCTGGTTGAACATAAGTTTGATTCTACGTTAAACATGGCTGCCAGTGGCCATCTTTGTTTACATAGGGTTATATAGTAAAAACTTGTAGCGACTACTCCTCTGAAACTACTTGACGGATGTTCATGGAACTTCACAGGAATGTTGCTCTTGATGTCTAGTTGATCCTAGAAAAATTTCAGGCTGGCCTGAAATTCAAGATGGCCGCCACGGCTAAAAACAGATTTAAAATAAATAAATTTGTAGCGACTACTTCTTGAAAACTCAGTAAGTGATATTGATATGGGACGTTTTCTAAAATGATCAGCATGACATGATGTTGATCCTTGTCGAAATTTATTTTGATGCAACTTTAAACATGGCCGCTAGTGGCCATCTTTGTTTACATAGATTTATATAGTAAAAACTTGTAGCGACTACTCCGCTACTGCAATAACGTGGCTCCAGCGTCAATGGAGTTTCTACGATTGAATTTGCAGCAACTCTGCAGTTCAGGGTGAGAAGGTTCTAGGCCCATTTTCCATATTTTATCTCGATGTACATTGAAGATGAGCCTGGCATGTTCATGCCTTTTAGGCGCCATATAACCTTTTCATGTGTTGGTGCGCTTTAAAACCCAATTCAATTCAATTCTGAAACTACTTGACAAATTTTTATGAAACTTCACAGGAATGTTGCTCTTGATGTCAAATTGATCACAGATTTTTTTTAGGTCGGCCAGAAATTCAAGATGGCCGCCATGGCTAAAAACAGATTTTTTAAAAAAAGTTTGTAGCGACTACTTCTTGAAAACTGTAAGTGATTTTGATATGGGACTTTTTCTAAAATGATCAGCATGACATGATGTTGATCCTTGTCGAAAATTATTTTGATTCAACATTAATCATGGGCACCAGTGGCCATCTTTGTTTACATAGAGTTGGTATAGAAAAAATTTGTAGCGACTACTCCTCTGAAACTACTTGACGGATTTTCATAAAACTTCAAAAGAATGTTGCTCTTGATGTCTAGTTGATCCTAGCACAATTTCAGGTCGGCCGGAAATTCAAGATGGCCACCACGGCTAAACATAGATTTTTAAAAACGAGTTTGTAGCGACTACTTCTTGAAAACTGTAAGTGATATTGATATGGGACTTTTTCTGAAATGATCAGCATGACAAGATGTTGATCCTTGTCGAAAATTATTTTGATTCGACGTTAAACATGGTTGCCAGCGGCCATCTTTGCTTACATAGAGTTATATAATGAAAACTCGTAGCAACTACTCCTTTGAAACTACTTGACGGATTTTCATGGAACTTCACACAAATGTTGCTCTTGATGTCTAATTGATCCTAGCAAAATGTCCGGTCGGCAGGAAATTCAAAATGACCACCATGGCTAAAAATAGATTTTCAAAATACAAATTTGTAGCGACTACTTCTTGAAAACTATAAGTGATATTGATATGGGACTTTTTCTAAAATGATCAGTATGACATGATGTTTATCATTTTTGGCCCCGCCCCAAGGGTCACATGTTTTACATAGACATGTGTATAGGGAAAAACTTAAAAAATCTTCTTCTCTGAAACTGCAAGAGCCAGAGATTTTATATTTTGCATATGCTATAAGCTTGTGGTCCTCTACCAAGTTTGTTCAAATGGTGACCCAGGGGTCACATTTGGCTCCACCCCGGGGGTCACAGTTTTACATAGGCTTGTATAGAGAAAAACTGAAAACAATCTTCTTCTCTGGAACCACATGGCACAGAGCTCTCATGTATTACATGTAGCATCAGCTTATAGTCCTCTACTAAGTTTGTTCAAATGGTGATCCTGGGGTCAAATTTGTCCCCGCCTCGAGGGTCACAGTTTTACATAGACTTATATAGGATTTTTTTTAAAAAAATCTTTTCGGAAACTACAAGAGCCAGAGGTTTGATATTTTACATTTATTATAAGCTTATGGTCCTTTACCAAGTTTGTTCAAATGGTGACCCTGGGGTCACATTTGGCCCCACCCGGGGGTCAAAGTTTTACGCTAGATCTAGTTAGTAACGGCAGGTTATGGCCCTTGATTTGTTGAAAAATGCTATATTGTATTTTCCTTTGTTAAATCTGTAGTTACTTTATTTTTTATCCGATCTTTACCATATTTGTTTAAAATGTTAATATAACCACCCCCCACCACCCCCACACCCATTTTTAGCTCTACTGGCCAAGGGCCAGCAGAGCTTATAGGATGGTGTGTTGTCCGTTTTCCGTCGTCCGTCTTCCGTCTGTCCATCGTCCGTCCGTTAACTTCAAACTACTTCTCCTCAGAAACCGCTTGGCCAATTTTGACCAAACTTCACATGGATGATCCCTAGATGAATGCTTTTTAGATTTGTTAAAATTAGGTCAGCGCTACATCCAAGATGGCTGCCATTACCATATATGGTCGAAACCTTAAAAAATCTTCTCCAGAACCGCTGGACAGATTTCAACAGTTTTTCTTTTAAAATTATTGCCAACACCTAGACTATCAAGTTTGTTTAAATAAAGTCCCCGGGGTCAAAAATGGTCGTGCCTCAGGGGTCCAAAGTTTGTATGTTGAGGTTTTGCATGTTTTTCATATAGACATATAGGATTTTTTTTTTAAAATCTTCTTCTCTAAAACCACAAGGCATAGAGCTCTCATGTATAACATGTAGCATCAGCTTATGGTCCTCTACTAAGTTTGTTCAAATGGTGACCCTGGGGTCAAATTTGTCCCCATTTTACATAGACTTGTATAGGAATTTTTTCATCTTCTTCTCGGAAACTACAAGAGCCAGAGGTTTGATATTTTGCATTTGCTATAAGCTTGTGGTCCTCTACCAAGTTTGTTCAAATGGTGACCCAGGGGTCACATTTGGCCCCACCCCGGGGGTCACAGTTTTACATAGGCTTGCATAGGCAAAAATGAAAAAAATCTTCTTCTCTGGAACCACATGGCACAGAGCTCTCATGTATTACATGAAGCATCAGCTTATGGTCTTCTACTAAGTTTGTTCAAATGCTGACCCTGGGGTCAAATTTGTCCCCGCCCCAAGGGTCACAGTTTTACATAGACTTACGTAGGATATTTTTTTTAAAAATCTTCTTCTCGGAAACTACACGAGCCAGAGGTTTGATATTTTACATTTATTATAAGCTTATGGTCCTTTACCAAGTTTGTTCAAATGGTGACCCTGGGGTCACATTTGGCCCCGCCCCAAGGGTTACATGTTTTACATAGACATGTATAGGGAAAAACTTAAAAAATCTTTTCTCTGAAACTGCAAGAGCCAGAGGTTTAATATTTTGCTGTTGCTATAAGCTTATTGTCCTTTACCAATTTTGTTCAAATGGTGACCCTGGTGTCGCATCTTGCCCCGCCCCGGGGTCACAGTTTTACATAAACGCTTGTATAGGGAAAAACTGAAAAAAATCTTCTTCTCTGGAACTGCAAGGTTTAATATTTTGCATTTGCTATAAGCTTATGGTCCTTTACCAAGTTTGTTCAAATGGTGATCCTCGGGTCACATTTGACCCCGCCCCAAGGGTCACATGTTTTACATAGACATGTATAGGGAAAAACTTAAAAAATCTTCTTCTCTGAAACCGCAAGAGCCGGAGGTTTAATATTTTGCATTTGCTATTAGCTTATGGTCTTCTACCAAGTTTGTTCAAATGGTGACCCATTATCACATTTGGCCCCACCCTGGGGGTCACAGTTTTACTTAGGCTTGTATAGGCAAAAACTGAAAAAAATCTTCTTCTCTGGAACCACATGGCACAGAGCTCTCATGTATTATTTTGCATCTGATCTTAGCCAAACTTTAGCAGATTTTATGGCTTTTCTTTTTTTTCTTTTTTTTTTTTTTAATATTTTTTTTTACTTTTTTCTTTTTTCTTTTTACTTTTTATTTTTTTAATTTTTTTATTTTTTAATTTTTTTTATTTTCTATGTTGGACCAGTAGGACCAGTAACAGAGGAGTTATGGCTCTTGATTTAGTTAAAAATGCTATATTTTGCCTCATTAATACGGTAGGGCCTTTATTTTTCATCTGATCTTTACCTAACTTTACCAGATTCTTTAGTTATGGCCCTTGATTTAGTCAAAAGCTGTTTTTTGCCCGAAACTTCCAATAAAACATAAATGGCAGTCACTCGCTTCATTGGTGTTATAAGAGCCATGTTAGCCAGTAGAGCGTCCACATGCCCTCTTGGGCCTCTTGTTATGAAATTTCATTCATAGAAGAAAGTGGGACAAATTAAAAAATGCCCATGCCAGACTAGACGCAGCAGACTTATTGCCCATGATTACCAGGTGACCGATCTAAGGCCATCCTATCCCTGTTGTTTTTGTAATGTTTGAAAAAAACTACTGATGGAATTTTATGTCGACAACCCTTGATATAGGAGCCGTTTTAGCCAGTAGAGCATCAACAGGCCCTCTTGGGCCTCTGAGGGCTGGCGTGGCGCAGTCGGTAGCTCGGCCAATTTGTAACCGGAGGCCCCGGGTTCAATCCGCGGTGGTGCCACTGTGTTTCGTCGGTGTGTTCTTGGGCAAGACACTTTCCCTTATCCCCGTCCGTCGGATGGGGATGTAAACCGGGCAGTCCCGTGTATCGGTCTATCCTCCGTGCACGTTAAAGAACCATAGGAATCTATTCGGTAATAAGAGTAGGGCAGGTTCCCGGATTCCTATGTATCCTTCGCCTCTCTCTGGGGCGGCTCTAAATAACCTATACTGTGTTGATGATTCGTTAAACAACATTCATTCTATTCTATTCTTGGGCTTCTTGTTTTTAATAGAATGGCATTTTGTTTTTAAACAAATGCACATAAATGTCATCTCAGCGAACAGCGAACTCGATTGTTTTTAGTTTCTTAAATGTTTACAAACTTTCATTTAAGCATCATTGACCTTTTTTTTTTAAGTCCAGCCCCCATTAGGCGAGAAATGTGAATCCACGGATTTCTTGTTTTACTCTTTTTTAGCTCTACTGACCAAGGGCCAGCAGAGCTTATGGGATGGTGTGTTGTCCGTCTTCCGTCGTCCGTTGTCCGTCCGTCGTCCGTCGTCCGTCCGTCGTCTGTCGTCCGTTAACTTTTCTTCAAACGACTTCTCCTCAGAAACGGCTTGGCTAATTTTGACCAAACTTCACATGGATGATCCTTAGATGAATGCTTTTTAGATTTGTTAAAATTAGGTCAGCGCTACATCCAAGATGGCTGCCATTACCATATATGGTCGAAACCTTAAAAAATCTTCTTCTCCAGAACCTCTGAACAGATTTCAACAGTGTTTTTTTTTAAATGATCGCCAACGCCTAGACTATCAAGATTGTTCAAATAAAGTCCCCGGGGTCAAAAAATGCCGTGCCCCGGGGGTCCAAAGTTTGTATATTGAGGTTTTGCATGTTTTTCATATAGACATATAGGAAAAAACTTTAAAAAATCTTCTTCTCTGAAACCACAAGGCACAGAGCTCTCATGTATTACATGTAGCATCAGCTTATGGTCCTCTGCTAAGGTTTTTCAAATGGTGACCCTGGGGTCAAATTTGTCCCCGCCCCGGGGGTCACAATTTTACATAGACTTATATAGGATTTTTAAAAAAAAAAATCTTCTTTTCGGAAACTACAACAGCCGGAGGTTTGATATTTTGCATTTACTATAAGCTTATGGTCCTTTACCAAGTTTGTTCAAATGGTGACCCTCGGGTCACATTTGGCCCCGCCCCAAGGGTCACATGTTTTACATAGACATGTATAGGGAAAAACTTAAAAAATCTTCTTCTCTGAAACTGCAAGAGCCAGAGGTTTAATAATTTGCATTTGCTATAAGCTTGTGGTCCTCTACCAATTTTGTTCAAATGGTGACCCAGGGGTCACATTTGGCCCCACCCCGGGGGTCACAGTTTTACATAGGCTTGTATAGGCAAAAATGAAAAAAAATCTTCTTCTCTGGAACCACATGGCACAGAGCTCTCATGTATTACATGTAGCATCAGCTTATGGTCCTCTACTAAGTTTGTTCAAATGCTGACCCTGGGGTCAAATTTGTCCGCGCCCCAAGGGTCACAGTTTTACATAGACTTATATAGGATATTTTTTTTAAAAAATCTTCTTCTCGGAAACTACAAGAGCCAGATGTTTGATATTAAACATTTATTATAAGCTTATGGTCCTTTACCAAGTTTGTTCAAATGGTGACCCTGGTGTCACATCTTGCCCCGCCCCGGGGTCACAGTTTTACATAAATGCTTGTATAGGGAAAAACTGAAAAAAATCTTCTCTGGAACTGCAACAGCTTAAGGTTTAATATCTTGCATTTGCTATAAGCTTATGGTCCTTTACAAAGTTTGTTCAAATTGTGACCCTCGGGTCACATTTGACTCCGCCCCAAGGGTCACATGTTTTACATAGACATGTATAGGGAAAAACTTAAAAAATCTTCTCTGAAACTGCAAGAGCCAGAGGTTTAATATTTTGCATTTGCTATAAACTTACGGTCTTCTACCAAGTTTTTTCAAATGGTGGCCTATTGGTCATATTTGGCCCCACCCTGGGGGTCAGTTTTACTTAGGCTTGTATAGGCAAAAGCTGTTTTTATTTGTTTTTTAGTTTTTAATTTGTTTTTTTTTTTTTTTTTTTTAATTGCAATTTTTTTTTTTTTTTTTTTTTTTTTTTTTTTTAATTGTTTCAATTTTTTTTTTTTTTTTTTTATTTTTTTTTTAATTTTTTTTTTTTTTTTGAAATTTTTTTTTTTTTTTTTATTGATTTATTGATTTATTTATTTTTTCTAATTGTTTTATTTTCCCTTTTTTTTTTTGATTGATTTGAATTTTTTTTTTTTTTTTAATTTTTTCATTATCTTTTTAATTACTTAACACTTACTTTAAAATTTCTTGTCGGCGCTACTCATCCTAAATGCCTTGTTGAATTTCGACGAAACTTGGCAGTAAGCATCGGTAAGATGTCTAGTTGTGCATATCACGCTTTTGTTCCAGTTCGCTGATTTTTGACGGAGTTATGGCCCTTTGACATTTTTATTTTAAATTTCTTGTCGGCGCTACTCCTTAAACGGCTTGTTGGATTTCTACGAAATTTGGCAGGAAGCTTCAGTATGATGTCTAGTTGTGCAAAGCGCGGTATATCAATGAAATCCTGGACAATTTCAAAAACTAGCTAGATCTTGTTAGTAATAACAGAGTTATGGCCCTTGATTTGTTGAAAAATGCTATATTGTATTTTTCTTTGTTAAATCTATAGGAGAAGAGAGCTATATCTAGCTATATCTATCTAAATCTATAAGAGCTGTTTTAGCCAGTAGAGCGTCCACAGGTCCTCTTGGGCCTCTTGTTTTGATTATTATTACTATTTTTAGCTCTACTGGCCAAGGGCCAGCAGACCTTATCGGATGGTCCGTCGTCTGTTAACTTTTCTTCAAACGACTTCTCCTCAGAAACCACTTGGCTAATTTTGACCAAACTTCACGTGGATGATCCTGAGATGAATGCTTTTTAGATTTGTTAAAATTGGGTCAGCGCTACATCCGCGATGGCTGCCATAACCATATATGGTCGAAACCTTAAAAAATCTTCTTCTCCAGAACCGCTGGACAGATTTCAACAGTTTTTCTTTTAAAATGATCGCCAACGCCTAGACTATAAAGTTTGTTCAAATAAAGTCCCCAGGGTTAAGAATGGCCGTGCCCCGGGGGTCCAAAGTTTGTATATTGAGGTTTTGCATGTTTTTCATATAGACATTATAGGAAAAAACTTTAAAAAATCTTCAACTCTGAAACCACAAGGCACAGAGCTCTCATGTATTACATGTAGCCTCAGCTTATGGTCCTCTACTAAGTATTTTCAAATGGTGACCCTGGGGTCAAATTTGTCCCCGCCCCGGGGTTACAGTTTTACATAGACTTAATAGGATTTTTTTTAAAAAAATCTTCTCGGAAACTACAACAGCCAGAGGTTTGATATTTTGCATTTACTATAAGCTTATGGTCCTTTACCAAATTTGTTCAAATGGTGACCCTCAGGTCATATTTGGCCCCGCCCCAAGGGTCACAGTTTTACATAGGCTTGTATAGGGAAAAACTTAAAAAAATCTTCTTCTCTGGAACCACATGGCACAGAGCTCTCATGCATTACATGTAGCATCAGCTTATGGTCTTCTACTAAGTTTGTTCAAATGGTGACCTTGGGGTCAAATTTGTCCCCGCCCAGACAGTCACAGTTTTACATAGACTTATATAGGATTTTTAGCTCTACTGGCCAAGGGCCAGAAGAGCTTATGGGATGGTGTGTTGTCTGTCGTCTGTCGTCCGTCGTCCGTCGTCTGTCGTCTGTCGTCCGTCGTCTGTTAACTTTTCTTCAAACGACTTCTCCTCAGGAACCGCTTGGCTAATTTTGACCAAACTTCACATGGATGATCCTTAGATGAATGCCTTTTAGATTTGTTAAAATTAGGTCAGCGCTACATCCAAAATGGCTGCCATTACCATATATGGTCAAAACCTTAAAAAATCTTATTCTCTAGAACCGCTGGACAGATTTCAACAGTTTTTCTTTTAAAATGATCGCCAACGCCTATACTATCAAGTTTGTTCAAATTAAGTCCCCGGGGTCAAAAATGACCGTGCTCCGGGGGTCCAAAGTTTGTATTTTGAGGTTTTGCATGTTTTTCGTATAGACATATAGGAAAATCTTTAAAAAATCTTCTTCTCTGAAACCACAAGCTCTCATGTATTACATGTGGCATCAGCTTATGGTCCTTTACTAAGTTTGTTCAAATGGTGACCCTGGGGTCAAATTTGTCCCCGCCCCGGGGGTCACAGTTTTACATAGACTTATATAGGATTTTTTAAAAAAAAATCTACTTCTCGGAAACTACAACAGCCAGAGGTTTGATATTTTGCATTTACTATAAGCTTATGTTCCTTTACCAAGTTTGTTCAAATGGTGACCCTCGGGTCACACTTGGCCCCGCCCAAGGGTCACATGTTTTACATAGACATGTATAGGGAAAAACTTAAAAAATCATCTCTGAAACTGCAAGAGCGAGAGGTTTAATATTTTGCTGTTTCTATAAGCTTATGGTCCTTTACCAAGTTTGTTCAAATGGTGACCCTGGTGTCACATTTGACCCCGCCCCAAGGGTCACATGTTTTACATAGACATGTATACGGAAAAACTGAAAAAATCTTCTTCTCTGAAACTGCAAGAGGTTTAATATTTTGCATTTGCTATAAGCTTATGGTCTTCTACCAAGTTTGTTCAAATGGTGACCCATTGGTCACATTTGGCCCCACCCTGGAGGTTTGATCACATATGGCCCCACCCTGGGGGTCACAATTTTACTTAGGCTTGTATAGGCAAAAACTGGAAAAAAAAATCATTATCTTTTTAATTACTTGACACTTACTTTAAAATTTCTTCTCGGCGCTACTCTACCTAAATGCCTTGTTGAACTTAGACGAAACTTGGCAGGAAGTATCGGTAAGATGTCTAGTTGTGCTTAAATTATCACGCTTTTGTTCCAGTTTGCTGATTTTTGACTGAGTTATGGTCCTTTGACATTTTTAGCTCTACTGATCAGAGATCAGTAGAGCTTATGCCGTGGTGCGGCGTCCGTCGTCCGTCTGTCCGTAAACTTTTTTTTGTAGCGACTTCTCCTCTGAAACTACTTAATGGATTTTCATGAAACTTTACAGAAATGTTGCCCATGAATTCTAGTTGATCCTAGCAAAAATTCATGTTGATGTGAAATCCAAGATGGCCGCCAGATCTAAAAATAGGTTTTCAAAATACAAGTTTGTAGCGACTACTTCTAGAAAACTATAAGTGATATTGATATGGGACTTTTTCTAAAATGATCAGCATGACATGATGTTGGTCCTTGTCAAAAATCGTTTTGATTCAACGTTAAACATGGCTGCCAGCGGCCATCTTTGTTTACATACAATTATATAGTAAAAACTTGTAGCGACTACTCCTTTGAAACTACTTGACAGATATTCATGAAACTTTACAGGAATGTTGCTCTTAATGTCTAATTGATCCTAGCAAAATTTCAGATCGGCAAGAAATTCAAGATGGCCGCCACATCTAAAAATAGATTTTTTAAAAAAAAGTTTGTAGCGACTACGTCTTGAAAACTATAAGTGATATTGATATGGGACTTTTTGTAAAATGATCAGCATGACATGATGGTATATTTTGCTGTTGCTATAAGCTTATGGTCCTTTACCAAGTTTGTTCAAATGGTGACCCTGGGGTCACATTTGGCCCCGGCCCAAGGGTCACATGTTTTACATAGACATGTATAGGGAAAAACTTAAAAAATCTTCTTCTCTGAAACTACAAGAGCCAGAGGTTTAATATTTTGCTGTTGCTATAAGCTTATGGTCCTTTACCAAGTTTGTTCAAATGGTGACCCTGGGGTCACATTTGACCCCGCCCCAAGGGTCACATGTTTTACATAGACATGTATACGGAAAAACTGAAAAAATCTTCTTCTCTGAAACTGCAAGAGCCAGAGGTTTAATATTTTGCTGTTGCTATAAGCTTATGGTCCTTTACCAAGTTTGTTCAAATGGTGACCCTGGGGTCACATTTGACCCCGCCCCAAGGGTCACATGTTTTACATAGACATGTATACGGAAAAACTTAAAAAATCTTCTTCTCTGAAACTGCAAGAGCCAGAGGTTTAATATTTTGCTGTTGCTATAAGCTTATGGTCCTTTACCAAGTTTGTTCAAATGGTGACCCTGGGGTCACATTTGACCCTGACCCAAGGGTCACATGTTTTACATAGACATGTATACAGAAAAACTGAAAAAATCTTCTTCTCTGAAACTGCAAGAGCCAGAGGTTTAATATTTTGCATTTGCTATAAGCTTATGGTCTTCTACCAAGTTTGTTCAAATGGTGAACCATTGGTCACATTTGGCCCCACCCTAGGGGTTTGGTCACATTTGCCCCCACCCTGGGGGTCACAGTTTTACTTAGGCTTGTATAGGGAAAAACTGAAAAAAATCTTCTTCTCTGGAACCACATGGCACAGAGCTCTCATGTATTACATGTAGCATCAGCTTATGGTCCTCTACCAAGTTTGTTCAAATGGTGACCCTGGTGTCAAATTTGGACGCGCCCCGAGGGTAACAGGATTTAAATTTTTAGCTCTACTGGCCAAGGGCCAGCAGAGCTTATGGGATGGTGTGTTGTCCGTCGTCCGTCGTCTGTCTGTCGTCTGTCGTCCGTCGTCTGTCGTCTGTCTGTCGTCCGTTAACTTTTCTTACAACGACTTCTCCTCAGAAACCACTTGGCTAATTTTGACCAAACTTCACATGGATGATCCTTAGATGAATGCTTTTTAGATTTGTTAAAATTAGGTCAGCGCTACATCCAAGATGGCTGCCATTACCATATATGGTCGAAACCTTAAAAAATCTTCTTCTCCAGAACCGCTGGACAGATTTCAACAGTTTTTCTTTTAAAATGATCGCCAACGCCTAGATTATCAAGTTTGTTCAAATAAAGTCCCCGGGGTCAAAAATGGCCGTGCCCCGGGGGTCCAAAGTTTGTATATTGAGGTTTTACATTTTTTAGCTCTACTGATCAGAGATCAGCAGAGCTTATGCCGTGGTGCGGAGTCCGTCGTCCGTCCGTCCGTCTGTCCGTCTGTCCGTCTGTCCGTCTGTCTGTCCGTAAACTTTTATTTGTAGCGACTTCACAGCTGAAACTACTGGATGGATATTCATGAAACTTTACAGAAATGTTGCCCATAAAATCTAGTTGATCCTAGCAAAAATTCATGTTGATGTGAAATCCAAGATGGCCGCCAAAGCTAAAAATAGAGTTTTAAAATACAAGTTTGTAGCGACTTCTTCTTGAAAACTATAAGTGATATTGATATGGGACTTTTTCTAAAATGATCAGCATGACATGATGTTGATCCTAGTCAAAAATCGTTTTGATTCAACGTTAAACATGGCTGCCAGCGGCCATCTTTGTTTACATAGAGTTATATAGTAAAAACTTGTAGCGACTTCACAGCTGAAACTACTGGATGGATATTCATGAAACTTTACAGAAATGTTGCCCATAAAGTCTAGTTGATCCTAGCAAAAATTCATGTTGATGTGAAATCCAAGATGGCCGCCAAAGCTAAAAATAGAGTTTTAAAATACAAGTTTGTAGCGACTTCTTCTTGAAAACTATAAGTGATATTGATATGGGACTTTTTCTAAAATGATCAGCATGACATGATGTTGATCCTAGTCAAAAATCGTTTTGATTCAACGTTAAACATGGCTGCCAGCGGCCATCTTTGTTTACATAGAGTTATATAGTAAAAACTTGTAGCGACTTCACAGCTGAAACTACTGGATGGATATTCATGAAACTTTACAGAAATGTTGCCCATAAAGTCTAGTTGATCCTAGCAAAAATTCATGTTGATGTGAAATCCAAGATGGCCACCAAAGCTAAAAATAGAGTTTTAAAATACAAGTTTGTAGCGACTTCTTCTTGAAAACTATAAGTGATATTGATATGGGACTTTTTCTAAAATGATCAGCATGACATGATGTTGATCCTAGTCAAAAATTGTTTTGATTCAACGTTAAACATGGCTGCCAGCGGCCATCTTTGTTTACATAGAGTTATATAGTAAAAACTTGTAGCGACTACTTCTCTGAAACAACTTGGCGGATTGTCATGAAACTTTACAGGAATGTTGCTCTTGATGTCTGATTGATCCTAGAAAAATTTCAGGTCGGCCGGAAATTCAAGATGGCCGTCACAGCTAAAAATAGATTTTTAGCTCAACTGATCAGAGATCAGCGGAGCTTATGCCGTGGTGCGGTGTCCGTCGTCCGTCCGTCCGTCTGTCCGTCTGTCCGTCTGTCCGTCTGTCTGTCCGTAAACTTTTATTTGTAGCGACTTCACAGCTGAAACTGCTGGATGGATATTCATGAAACTTTACAGAAATGTTGCCCATAAAGTCTAGTTGATCCTAGCAAAAATTCATGTTGATGTGAAATCCAAGATGGCCGCCAAAGCTAAAAATAGAGTTTTAAAATACAAGTTTGTAGCGACTTCTTCTTGAAAACTATAAGTGATATTGATATGGGACTTTTTCTAAAATGATCAGCATGACATGATGTTGATCCTAGTCAAAAATCGTTTTGATTCAACGTTAAACATGGCTGCCAGCGGCCATCTTTGTTTACATAGAGTTATATAGTAAAAACTTGTAGCGACTACTTCTCTGAAACTACTTGGCGGATTGTCATGAAACTTAACAGGAATGTTGCTCTTGATGTCTAATTGATCCTAGAAAAATTTCAGGTCGGCCGGAAATTCAAGATGGCCGTCACAGCTAAAAATAGATTTTTAAAAAATAAGTTTGTAGCGACTACTTCTTGAAAACTATAAGTGATATTGATATGGGACTTTTTCTAAAATGATCAGCATTACATGATGTTGATCCTAGTCAAAAATCGTTTTGATTCAACGTTAAACATGGCTGTCAGCGGCCATCTTTGTTTACATAGAGTTATATAGTAAAAACTTGTAGCGACTACTCCTCTGAAACTACTTGGCGGATTGTCATGAAACTTTACAGGAATGTTGCTCTTGATGTCTAATTGATCCTATCAAAATTTCAGGTCGGCCGGAAATTCAAGATGGCCGTCACAGCTAAAAATAGATTTTTAAAAAATAAGTTTGTAGCGACTACTTCTTGAAAACTATAAGTGATATTGATATGGGACTTTTTCTAAAATGATCAGCATGACATGATGTAGATCCTTGTGGAAAATTATTTTGATTCGACGTTAAACATGGCTGCCAGTGGCCATCTTTGGTTACATAGAGTTATATAGTAAAAACTTGTAGCGACTACTTCTCTGAAACTACTTGACGGATGTTCATGAAACTTCACAGGAATGTTGCTCTTGATGTCTAGTTGATCCTAGAAAAATTTCAGGTCGGCCGGAAATTCAAGATGGCCGCCACAGCTAAAAATAGATTTAAAATAAATAAATTTGTAGCGACTACTTCCCAAAAACAATAAGAGATATTGATATGGGACTTTTTCTAAAATGATCAGTATGACATGATGTTGGTCCTTGTCGAAAATCGTTTTGATTTGACCTTAAACATGGCTGCTTTGTTTACATAGAGTTATATAATGAAAACTTGTAGCGACTACTTCTTTGAAACTACCTGACGGATTTTCATGAAACTTTACAGGAATGTTGCTCTTAATGTCTTATTGATCTTAGCAAAATTTCAGGTCGGCCTGAAATTCAAGATGGCCGCCACGGTTAAAAATAGATTTTCAAAAAACAAGTCTGTAGCGACTACTTCCTGAAATCAAAATCAATCAGTAGAGCTTCAAGGTCATTGACCTCTTGTTAAAAAATAAGTTTGTAGCGACTACTTCTTGAAAACTATAAGTGATATTGATATGGGACTTTTTCTAAAATGATCAGCATTACATGATGTTGATCCTAGTCAAAAATCGTTTTGATTCAACGTTAAACATGGCTGCCAGCGGCCATCTTTGTTTACATAGAGTTATATAGTAAAAACTTGTAGCGACTACTCCTCTGAAACTACTTGGCGGATTGTCATGAAACTTTACAGGAATGTTGCTCTTGATGTCTAATTGATCCTGTCAAAATTTCAGGTCGGCCGGAAATTCAAGATGGCCGTCACAGCTAAAAATAGATTTTTAAAAAATAAGTTTGTAGCGACTACTTCTTGAAAACTATAAGTGATATTGATATGGGACTTTTTCTAAAATGATCAGCATGACATGATGTAGATCCTTGTGGAAAATTATTTTGATTCGACGTTAAACATGGCTGCCAGTGGCCATCTTTGGTTACATAGAGTTATATAGTAAAAACTTGTAGCGACTACTTCTCTGAAACTACTTGACGGATGTTCATGAAACTTCACAGGAATGTTGCTCTTGATGTCTAGTTGATCCTAGAAAAATTTCAGGTCGGCCGGAAATTCAAGATGGCCGCCACAGCTAAAAATAGATTTAAAATAAATAAGTTTGTAGCGACTACTTCTTCAAAACAATAAGAGATATTGATATGGGACTTTTTCTAAAATGATCAGTATGACATGATGTTGGTCCTTGTCGAAAATCGTTTTGATTTGACCTTAAACATGGCTGCTTTGTTTACATAGAGTTATATAATGAAAACTTGTAGCGACTACTTCTTTGAAACTACCTGACGGATTTTCATGAAACTTCACAGGAATGTTGCTCTTAATGTCTTATTGATCTTAGCAAAATTTCAGGTCGGCCGGAAATTCAAGATGGCCGCAACGGTTAAAAATAGATTTTCAAAAAACAAGTCTGTAGCGACTACTTCCTGAAATCAAAATCAATCAGTAGAGCTTCAAGGTCATTGACCTCTTGTTTCATATAGACATATAGAAAAAAACTTTAAAAAATCTTCTTCTCTGAAATCACAAGGCACAGAGCTCTCATGTATTACATGTAGCATCAGCTTATGGTCCTCTACTAAGTTTGTTCAAATGGTGACCCTGGGGTCAAATTTGTCCCCGCCCCGAGGGTCACAGTTTTACATAGACTTATATAGGATTTTTTTTTTTAAATCTTCTTCTCGGAAACTACAAGAGCCAGAGGTTTGATATTTTACATTTATTATAAGCTTATGGTCCTTTACCAAGTTTGTTCAAATGGTGACCCTGGGGTCACATTTGGCCCCGCCCCAAGGGTCACATGTTTTACATAGACATGTATAGGGAAAAACTTAAAACAATTTCTTCTCTGAAACTGCAAGAGACAGAGGTTTAATATTTTGCTGTTGCTATAAGCTTATGGTCCTTTACCAATTTTGTTCAAATGGGGACCCTGGGGTCACATCTGGTCTCGCCCCGGGGGTCACAGTTTTACATAAATGCTTGTATAGGGAAAAACTGAAAAAAATCTTCTTCTCTGGAACTGCAAGAGCCAGAGGTTTAATACTTTGCATTAATTTGCTATAAGCTTATGGTCCTTTACCAAGTTTGTTCAAATGGTGACCCTCGGGTCACATTTGACCCCGCCCCACGGGTCACATGTTTTACATAGACATGTATAGTGAATTTTGTTTTTAATATTATTTTTTTTATTATTTTTTTTTTATTTTTTTTTATTTTTTATTTTTTATTTTTTTTCTATTTTTTTTTTATTTTTTTTTTTTAGCTCGGTTGGACCAGTCGGACCAGTAACAGAGGAGTTCTTGATTTAGTTAAACATGCTATATTTTGCCTCGTTAACACGGGAGGGCCTTCATTTTTCATCTGATCTTTACCAAACTTTACCAGATTCTTTAGTTATGGCCCTTGATTTAGTTAAAAAGCTGTTTTTTGCCCGAAACTTTCAAAAAAACGTAAATAGCAGTCACTCACTTCATTGATAAGAGCCGTGTTAGCCAGTAGAGCGTCCACAGGCCCTCTTGGGCCTCTTGTTTCTTTTTAATTTGATTTTTTTTTTTTTTTTTTTTCAATTTTTTTTTTTTTAATTTTTACCTTTTTTTATTTTTATTTTTTCTATTTGGTTTTTCTTTTTTTTTCAATTTTTTAATTTTTTTTTTCATTATCTTTTTAGTTACTTGACACTTACTTAAAAAATTCTTGCCAGCGCTACTCATCCTAAATGCCTTGTTGAATTTCGAAGAAACTTGGCAGGAAGCATCGGTAAGATGTCTAGTTGTGCATATCACGCTTTTGTTCCAGTTCGCTGATTTTTGACTGAGTTATGGCCCTTTGACATTTTTATTTTAAATTTCTTGTCGGCACTACTCCTCTGAAAGGGCTTGTTGGATTTCTACGAAATTTGGCAGGAAGCCTCCGTATGATGTCTAGTTGTCTATAAGAGCTGTTTTAGCCAGTGGGGTGTCCACAGGCCCTCTTGGGCCTCTTGTTTGAGGGAGTTACGGCCCCTTGACATTTTTACTTTTAAATTTCTTTTTCGCGCTACTCCTCCTAAATGGCTTGTTGGGTTTTCTACAAAATTTGGCAGTAAGCCTCAGTATGACGTCTAGGTTATGGCCCTTGATTTGTTGAAAAATGCAATATTGTATTTTCCTTTGTTAAATCTGTAGTTACTTCCACCACCGCCAATTTCATTCATAGAAAAAAATGGAACAAATTAAAAAAATAGCCATGCCAGACTTAAGACACAGCAGACTTATTGCCTATGATTACCAGGTGAGTGATCTAAGGCCATCCTATCCCTGTTGTTTTTTCAGTGTTTTTAAAGAAGTACTGATGGGAATTTGACGTCGACAACCCTTGATATAAGAGCCGTTTTAGTCAGTAGAGCATCCACAGGCCATCTTGGGCCTCTTGTTTTTAATATAATGGCATTTTGCTTTAAACAAATGCACTTAAATGTCATCTCAGCAAACTGCAAAACTCCATTGTTTTTAGTTACTAAACTGTTCACAAACTTTCATTTAAGCATCATTGACCTTTTTATTTTTAAGTTCAGCCCCCGTTAGGCGAGACATATGAAACTGCAGATTTCTTATTTTTAAAAAAAAAAAAAAATTGTCTCGCCTTATTTAAGCATCATTGACCTTTTTTATTTTCAAGTTCAGCCCCCGTTAGGCGAGACATATGAATCCGCGGATTTCTTGTTATTTTTTAAAAAAAATAAAAAAAATTGTCTCGCTTTTTCGAAGAAAAATACAGACAGGTGTTGCTCTTCCGGCGGCAGCGGCGCCAACATTGAAGTTTTGCGTTTAGGTCATTTTCTCAAAAACTGTATGCACTAGACCTTTCAAACTTTGCTTATAGTTGTATCTTGAGTGGTACATCGCAACGTGACAAAGCGAATGTGGAAGTGACCTTGACCCTCCAAGCAAGGGCAGATAATCTTATAATTTTTACCTTCAAATTTGGTGTTTAGGTCACTTTTTCAAAAACTTTATGCACTAAGACCTTTCAAACTTTGCTTATAGTTGTATCTTGAGTGGTACATTGCAACGTGACAAAGCAAATGTGGATGTGACCTTCATCTTCCAAGCAAAGGGCAGATAACTTTAATTGTTACATTTACATCACTTTCTCATGAACTATAATTATGCACTAGATGTTTTAAACCTAGTTTATAGCTTAATCTTTGGAAGAAAACATAGTCTATTTTGACATAGTTGTGTCTTCGGTAGTGCATCTTTTTTTTGGATGCCTGGATTTCATCTATGACCTTGACCTACTTTTTGGAGCTGATGATTTTTAGCTCTACTGGCCAAAGGCCTTCATATTTCATCAATCTTTACCAACCTTTACCAGATTGTTAATATCAATGAAAGCTCGGACAAGTTCGAAAACCAGCCATATTGGACCAGTAACAGCGGAGTTATGGTCCTTGATTAAGTTAAAAATGCTAAATTGCTATATTTTTCCTCGTTAAGACGATAGGGCCTTCATTTTTCATCCTATCTTTACCAAACTTTACCACATTGTTAATATCAATGAAAGCTCAGACAAGTTCGAAAACCAGCCATATCGGAATAGTAACAGCGAAGTCATGGCCCTTGATTTAGTTAAAAATGCTATATTTTGCCGCGTTAAGACGATAGGGGTTTCATTGTTCTTCCGATCTTTACCAAACTTTACCACATTGTTTATATCAATGAAAGTTCGGGCAAGTTCGAAAACCATTCATATCGGACCAGTAACAGCGGAGTTAATGCCCTAGATTTAGTTCAAAATGCTATATTTTGCCTCGTTAAGATAATAGGGCCTTCATTTTTCATCCGGTCTTTACCAAACTTTATCAGATTGTTAATGGCAATGAAAGCTCGAACAAGTTCGAAAACCAGCCATATCGGACCAGTAACAGCGGAGTTGTGGTCCTTGATTAAGTTAAACATGCTATATTGCTATATTTTTCCTCGTTAAGACGATAGGGCCTTCATTTTTCATCCTATCTTTACCAAAGTTTACCACATTGTTAATATCAATGAAAGCTCAGACAAGTTCGAAAACCAGTCATATCGGAATAGTAACAGCGAAGTTATGGCCCTTGATTTAGTTAAAAACGCTATATTTTGCCGCGTTAAGACGATAGGGGCTTCATTGTTCATCCGATCTTTACCAACCTTTATCGGATTGCTAATGTCATTAAAAGCTCGAACAAGTTCGAAAACCAGCCATAGCGGACCAGTAACAGCGGAGTTATGGCCCTTGATTTAGTTCAAAATGCTATATTTTGCCTCGTTAAGACGATAGGGGTTTCATTGTTCATCCTATCTTTACCTAACTTTAACAGATTGTTAATATCAATGAAAGTTCGGACAAGTTCGAAAACCATTCATATCGGACCAGTAACAGCGGAGTTAATGCCCTTGATTTAGTTCAAAATGCTATATTTTGCCTCGTTAAGATGATAGGGCCTTCATTTTGCATCTGATCTTTTCCAAATTTTACCAGATTTTATGATTTTTTCTTTTTTTTATATAGATTTTTTTTAGTTTGTTTTCTTTGTTTTTAGCTCTACTGGCCAAGGGCCAGAAGAGCTTATGGGATGGTGTGTTGTCTGTCGTCCGTCGTCTGTCGTCCGTCGTCTGTTAACTTTTCTTCAAACAACTTCTCCTCAGAAACCGCTTGGCTAATTTTGACCAAACTTCACATGGATGATCCTTAGATGAATGCCTTTTAGATTTGTTAAAATTAGGTCAGCGCTACATCCAAAATGGCTGCCATTACCATATATGGTGGAAACCTTAAAAAATCTTCTTCTCCAGAACCGCTGGACAGATTTCAACAGTTTTTGTTTTAAAATGATCGCCAACGCCTAGACTATCAAGCTTGTTCAAATAAAGTCCCCAAGGTCAAAAATGGCTGTGCCCCGGGGGTCCAAAGTTTGTATATTGAGGTTTTGCATGTTTTTCATATAGACATATAGGGAAAAACTTTAAAAAATCTTCTTCTCTGAAACCACAAGGCACAGAGCTCTCATGTATTACATGTAGCATCAGCTTATGGTCCTCTACTAAGTTTGTTCAAATGGTGACCCTGGGGTCAAATTTGTCCCCACCCCGGGGGTCACAGTTTTACATAGACTTATATAGGATTTTTTTTTAAAAAATCTTCTTCTCGGAAACTACAACAGCCAGAGGTTTGATATTTGGCATTTGCTATAAGCTTATGGTCCTTTACCAGGTTTGTTCAAATGGTGACCCTCGGGTCACATTTGGCCCCGCCCCAAGGGTCACATGTTTTACATAGACGTGTAAATGGAAAAACTTAAAAAATCTTCTTCTCTAAAACTGCAAGAGCCAGAGGTTTAATATTTTGCATTTGCTATAAGCTTATTGTCTTCTACCAAGTTTGTTCAAATGGTGACCCTAAGTACACAGCTTGCCCCACCCTGGGGGTCACAGTTTGACATAAATGCTTGTATAGGCAAAAACTGAAAAAAATCTTCTTCTCTGAAACCACAAGGCACAGAGTTCTCATGTATTACATGTAGCATCAGCTTATGGTCCTCTACTAAGTTTGTTTAAATGGTGACCCTGGGGTCAAATTTGTCCCCGCCCCGGGGGTCACAGTTTTACATAGACTTATATAGGATTTTTTTTTAAAAATCTTCTCGGAAACTACAACAGCCAGAGGTTTGATATTTTGCATTTACTATAAGCTTATGGTCCTTTACCAAGTTTGTTCAAATGGTGACCCTCGGGTCACTTTTGGCCCGGCCCCAAGGGTCACATGTTTTACATAGACATGTATAGGGAAAAACTTAAAAAATCTTCTTCTCTGAAACTGCAAGAGCCAGAGGTTTAATATTTTGCATTTGCTATAAGCTTGTGGTCCTCTACCAAGGTTGTTCAAATGGTGACCCAGGGGTCACATTTGGCCCCACCCCGGGGGTCACAGTTTTACATAGGCTTGTATAGGGAAAAACTGAAAAAAATCTTCTTTTCTGGAACCACATGCCACAGAGCTCTCATGTATTACATGTAGCATCAGCTTATGGTCCTCTACTAAGTTTGTTCAAATGGTGACCCTGGGGTCAAATTTGTCCCCGCCCCAAGGGTCACAGTTTTACATAGACTTATATAGGATTTTTTTTTTAAAAATCTTCTTCTCGCAAACTACAAGAGTCAGAGGTTTGATATGTTACATTTTATTATAAGCTTATGGTTCTTTACCAAGTTTGTTCAAATGGTGACCCTGGGGTCACATTTGGCCCCGCCCCAAGGGTCACATGTTTTACATAGACATGTATAGGAAAAACTTAAAAAATCTTCTTCTCTGAAACTGCAAGAGCCAGAGGTTTAATATTTTGCATTTGCTATAAGCTTGTGGTCCTTTACCAAGTTTGTTCAAATGGTGACCCTCGGGTCATATTTGACCCCGCCCCAAGGGTCACATGTTTTACATAGACATGTATACGGAAAAACTGAAAAAATCTTCTTCTCTGAAACTGCAAGAGGTTTAATATTTTGCATTTGCTATAAGCTTATGGTCTTCTACCAAGTTTGTTCAAATGGTGACCCATTGGTCACATTTGGCCCCACCCTGGGGGTTTGGTCACATATGGCCCCACCCTGGGGGTCACAATTTTACTAAGGCTTGTATAGGGAAAAACTGAAAAAAATCTTCTTCTCTGGAACCACATGGCACAGAGCTCTCATGTATTACATGTAGCATCAGCTTATGGTCCTCTACCAAGTTTGTTCAAATGGTGACCTTGGTGTAAAATTTGGACGCGCCCCGGGGGTTACATTTTATAAAAAAACAAAAAAAAAACAAAAAAATCTTTTTTATTTATTTTTTCAATTTCAATTTTCTTTTTTTCTTTAATATTTTTTTTTTTTTATTTTTTTTTTTTTAAATTTCTTTTTTTTTAATTGTTTAATTCTTTTTTTCTTTTTTTTTTTTGATTGATTTAAAAAAAAATCATTATCTTTTTAATTACTTGACACTTACTTTAAAATTTCTTGTCAGCGCTACTCATCCTAAATGCCTTGTTGAATTTCAACGAAACTTGGCAGGAAGCATCGGTAAGATGTCTAGTTGTGCATATCACGCTTTTGTTCCAGTTTGCTGATTTTTGACTGAGTTATGGCCCTTTGACATTTTTATTTTAAATTTCTTGTCGGCGCTACTCCTCTTAAACGGCTTGTTGGATTTCTACGAAATTTGGCAGAAAGCCTCCGTATGATGTCTAGTTGTGCAAAGCGCGGTATATCAATGAAATCTTGGACAATTTCGAAAACTATCTAGATCTTGTTAGTAATAACAGAGTTATGGCCAACAGAGTTATGGCCCTTGATTTGTTGAAAAATGCTATATTGTATTTTCCTTTGTTAAATCTATAGGAGAAGAGAACTATATCTAGCTATATCTATGTAAATCTATAAGAGCTGTTTTAGCCAGTAGAGCGTACACAGGCCCTCTTGGGCCTCTTGTTTTAGCTTTATGTTGGACCAGTCGGACCAGTACCAGAGGAGGTATGGTATGTCTCTTGATTTAGTTAAAAATGCTATATTTTGCCTTGTTAATACGGTAGGGCCTTCATTTTTCATCTGATCTTTACCAAACTTTACCAGATTCTTTAGTTATGGCCCTTGATTTAGTCAAAAAGATGTTTTTTGGCCGAAACTTTCAAAAAAACGTAAATGGCAGTCACTCGCTTCATTGATGTTATAAGAGCCATGTTAGCAAGTAGAGCGTCCACAGGCCCTCTTGGGCCTCTTGTTTAAATCTGCTTGCAATTTGGTTTGAATACAGGATACTGATTTCCCAAATGCATACAGTGTTGTGTCGTCTGCATACATATCTACATTGATTTGTTCAGTATACAAAGGAATGTCATTAACATATAACAAAAAGAGTAGAGGGCCTAAAATCGAACCTTGAGGTACTCCAGAAATAACAGAAAGAGCATTTGAAATTGAATCGCCGATCTTAACTACTTGACTTCTGTTTGAAAGATAAGACTTAAATAATTTAATTGATGTTTCTGAAAAATGATACAGTTCTAATTTTAACAAACGGATTTCGTGATCAACCAAATCAAAGGCTTTACAAAGATCTAAGAAAAGTGTGCCTACAAGATTTCCTGAATCTATTTCCTTGAGCCATTTATCAACAATGTATATAAGTGCCGTTTGGCACGAATGATTTTTTCGAAAACCTGATTGGTGTTCATACACTCAAGTGATATGAAAACGCAACACGGGAATTTCCGCTATATATTGTATGTACAATATGCTGCTTTTAATCGAATGGTACATGGCTACGTAAGACCTTTCCTTTTGGAAAAAAATATTAAAAGAACAAATAATACAGCAAATAGTATTCCTTCAATGTTTCATTATTCACAGAGTACGCGTTTGGCTCAATCATGTGAGCAAACTTAGGATGCAACATTTTGCAAACTATTTACGTTAAATACACTACTGAACTAGCTCAATTTTTCAAAGAGCTACTTCAACATTTATGAAGTTCTTGTTACAAAGTGTAGTGTGATTAAAACGTCTACAACATCACAATTGTGTCCTTTCTCTAGGTAACTGCAACTTTCTTTTTAAAAAACATCTTGGGATTTCTTTGGAATATTATGTGCAATTAAGTGTGCAGTATATACAATATATAGCGGAAATTCCCTTGTTGCGTTTTCATATCACTTGAGTGTATATTAGTTTTGTCTTATTGAAGTAGATATGAATTTGATTAGCAATGAATCTCTCAAAGAGTTTTGATATTGTTTGAAGTATTGAAATAGGTCTGTAATTATTTACATCATCTCTGTTACCTGTTTTGGGTATAGGAAGAACACGTGCTTCCTTAAGTTTTTCTGGAAAAACTCCAAGAATCAAACATTTGTTTATCTAAGACGCTATTGGTACAGTTAACATATCACTACATAGTTTTATAATTCTTGGTCCTATTCCATCTAATCCTGTAGATTTATTTACGTCTAATTTATCAAAATTTCTTTTTTACCTCGAATGGTGTGATAAGCTCTATATTAAATACGGAACCCTTTAACTTTTCTTTTAAAACATTCTTTAACTTATCAAAGTTTTCTGGTTTGTATTTAACTTTATTAACAACTTTAGAGACGTTAACGAAATGGTCATTAAACGCATTTATTATATTGGGAAGTTCTTCAATTACTTCGCTATCAATTACAATTTCTTTAGGTACATTTAATTCACTGTCAGCAGTGTTTGAAATTGTTCTGAGGTTTTTCCAAATATATTTTGAGTCCTTATTTTTAAGAATGGCTTTATTGAAACAAATTCTCTTTTCTTTTTTAATAATTGATGTTTTATTTCTCCATATTTTATATTGATCCCAGTTTTTCACTTTATGATTTAAATCTCTGAGCGCTCTTGCATCGTGAATTTCATCAGTATACCATCCTGGAAGAGTTCTAGTTTTCCTTCTTTTAGTTTTATTTGGAGCATGTTTAGCTAAAACAAAATTTATTTTTTTATATAAGAAATCTAATGAATCCTTTGGTTCGGCAAACATTTCACACTCTTCAAGACAGCTGTTTTTTAAATCAAAGACAACATTTAGTTTCATCAAAAACCTATAGGTCATAACTTTATGACTATTTTCTCTAATTTTTCCATTCTTGATATTTCTTGTAAATAAAACTGGAAAGTGGTCACTAATACAATACAATGGGACTTTAATTTCACCTAAGTTTTCTGGGTTTGTACTATAAACATGGTGTGTTATAGTAGATGTACTCCTTGTTACTCTGGTTGGTGTTTTAATAACTTGCTAAAAACCCATACTCATGAATAACCGCTTCCCACCCAAGAGATTAAATTAATGTCATTAACAGAGGGGGATGCATGTTGAAAGTAGGTCACAGAGACCCGAAATTCTGGACATGATGTTAGATGCATATAAGGAACATTCTAGTGAAGATTGGTGAAAATCCTTTGAGAAAGAAGCAAGATACGCATGTCGTAGCGGAGACTAGACATGACCTATATTTCGTCCAAAGTAGGTCACAGTGACCTGAAATTAATTCTGCACATGATGTTAGATGCATATAAGGAACATTCTGGTGAAGTTCGGTGAAAATCCTGCAAGAAGGAAGTAAGATACGCATGTTGTAGTGGAGGCTGGACGTGACCTATATTTTGTCGAAAGTAGGTCACAGCGACCCAAAATTGTGCAAATGATGTTAAATGCATATAAGGAACATTCTGGCGAAGTTTGGTGAAAATCCTGCAAGAAGGAAGTAAGATACGCATGTTGTAGTGGAGGCTGGACGTGACCTATATTTTGTCGAAAGTAGGTCACAGCGACCCAAAATTGTGCATGTGATGTGGATCCATATAATGAACATTCTGGTGGAGCTTGGTGAAAATCCTGCAAGTAAAAAAGATGTTAAGAAATGAAAACCGGATGCACAGACAAACGAATGGACAAACGGACGTGCGACCTGACACACATACACCCAGACGACATTGTGATCGCTAAGTCAAGATCCTTAAATGGGTTTGACAAAACAAAACGTTTTTCATTAACAGATTGCACTTATGGAGTTATTGCATTGCGGGGATTATATATTTTGATTATGTCTCCCACCACGAAGTCGAGGAGACATATAGTCCGTCAGTCCATCTCCATCCATCTGTCTGTCTGCCACAAATGTTGTCGCCGCCACTCCTCCTAAACTGTTAGTTGGATTTAACGAATTTTTCTCTTTTTTTTCAACCATCTTAAGATGACCCGTTTAATTTTCCCGTCACATGAAACGAAACTTGGCAGGACGCATCGGTATGATGTCTAGTTATGCATATAAGGTTAGTGTTCTAAATGGATGATTTTTGATGGAGTATTACCCTTTAACATTTTAAATTATGTTATCGCTGCTACTTTTCCTAAACCGCTTGTTGGATTTCAACGAAACTTGGTAGGAAACATCGGTATGATGTCTAGTAATGCATATTGCATTTGTGTTCCAGTTCGATTATTTTTGATGGAGTTGAGTCCCTTTGACATTTTAACTTCAAATTGTTGTGGCCGCTGCTCCTTCAAAAATGCTTGCTGGATTTCGACGAAGCTTGGCAGAAAGCATTGGCATGATGTCTAGTTTTGCATATCGCGTTTGTGTTCTGGCTCGATGATTGTTGTTGGAATTATGGTCCTTTGATATTTTAACTTTAAATGTGTTGTCACCGATACTTCTCCTATACCACTTGTTGAATTTTGAACAAACATGGTAGGAAGCATCAGTATAATGTCCAGTTGTGCACATTACGTTTGTGTTTTGGTTCGATGATTTTTGATTTGAGTTATAGCCCTTTGAAATGTTATCTTTAAATTTGTTGTCACCGCTACTCCTTCCAAACCGCTTGTTGGAATTCGATGAAACTTGGTAGGAAGCATCGGTATGATGTCTAGTTATGCATGTCGCGCTTGACTCTCGGTTCGATGTTTTTTGACGGAGTTATTGCCCTTTGACATTTTAACTTAAATTTGTTGTCGCCACTACTTCTCCTATACCACTTGTTGAATTTTGACAAAAGCATCGATATGATGTCTTACTGTGCATGTCGTGTTTTTTCCCGGTTCGATGATTTTTGACGGAGTTATGGCCCTTTGACAATTTAACTTTAAATTTGTTGTCACCACTACTCCTTAACATATCTTTGGATTTCGACGAGTCTTTGTAGTTAGCAGCATTGGTATATCTTGTTGTGTCTATCACGTTTGTATTCCGGTTTGATGGTTTGTGTTTGTGTTTGTGATTTTTGACTGAGTTATGTCTCTTTGACATTTTAACTTTAAATCTGTTGTCGCCGCTACTCTTCATAAACCGCTTGTTGGATTCACATATATAAGTTCCTACCAAAACCAGGTCAGTATGACCTACTTTTCAGACTTTTATTTTATGTGACTGACAATGCCTGTGTCCTGTCCTGTGGTATTAAACTTTTCCAGATTGTTGATATTGATGAAGCTCAGTCAAGTTCGAAAAGCAGCCAGATCGGACCAGTAACACCGAAGTTACGGCCCTTGAATCATTGAAAAATGTGTTAACTTTGTGATGTCAACACTCTAGCACCTTCAATTTTCATCCGATCTTTACCAAACTTCACCAGATTGTAAATATCAGTAACATCACAGAGTTGTGGCCCTTGTTTTGCTGTTCAATGCCATTTTCTGCCTTGTGAATACTTCATTTATTATTTGACCTTTACCAACCTTGCATAATTTTTATTAAAATCAATAAAAGCTCAGACAGGTTAAAAAAACAGGCATTTCGGATCAGTAACACTAGAGTCATGGCCTTTGTTTTGTTGAAAAATGTCCGTCGTCTGTCCGTCCGTCGTTAACTTTTACCTTGTAAAGATGATAGGGCCTTCATTTTTCATCCGATCATTACCAGATTGTTAATATGGATGACAGCTCGGACAAATGCAATAACCAGTTAGATTGGACCAGTAACAGCAGATTTAGGACTTGCTTTAGTTAGAAATGCTATATTTTGCTTCGTATAGACGATAGGGTCTTATCTTTACCAAAACTTTACCCGATTGTTAATATCAATGAACCTTGAGTTAGTTAAAATGCTGTATTTTGCATTGTTAAGACGATAGGTCCTTCATTTGCCTTCATTTGCCTTCATTTGTCATCTAAACTTTAACTTTTTCTAGAACAAGCCAGATCAGACCATTAATACAGGAGTTATGTCCTTGCTTTAGGTTAAAATGCTGTATTTTGCCTCGTTAAGACGATAGGCCTTTAATTTTCATCCGATCTTTTCCAAACTTTACAAGATTGTTAATATCAATTAGAGCTTGGACAGGTTCGAAACCCAAATCTGATTAGTAACTCGGGAGTTATGGACCTTGATTTAGTTTTAGCTGGATTTCAATGAAACTTTGCAGAGATGATCTGTACCAAGCCTAGTTGTTCAAATTGCCACCGTGTACCGGTTGAAAGATTTTTGGCAGAGTTATGATCCTGGTTAGTTCTCCTGATCCCCTGGCCGGATTTCAACAAAACTTGTCATTTCCACGACTAGTTGCACATATCATCATAGTGCTCTAGTTGAATGATTTTTGTCAGATTTATTGCCCCTTCCCCAGTAGGGGAGATAATTGTGTGTTTTTTACTAAAAACTACCTAAGTTCTAATTTGGTATAGTTAATTATCGGCTCGAGGCACAACATAATTACATAAAATAACTGCCTGCATAAAGGGGTCCCTCTACAGGGGTACAACTTGGGGAACTTGAAGTAATTTATTATAATGGAGTTTCCGCCTTGTGAAGCTAACTCCCTCCATACCGTCTGAGATTTCAAGTTCATGTGTGGTGTATTTCTTAGTTAAGATGTGTAGATGTACAACACGTTTTCATATTTTGGTTCCGTCTGCTGGGGCCCCCCAGGGGGTAATCGGGTAAAAAGAAACACAAACAAAACGAAAAGCATTGGTATATTGATAAGTATCTAGGGTATAACGGTATATACTATTTCAAACTTTACTTTTATAAAGAAGGAAAAAAGCAAATTAACAAGTAAGCTGTACTAAATACAAAACTTTGTTGATAATTGATTGTTTTTAGAATAAAACCCACCAAAACACAACTAATGAAACGCCTGCTTTTATGTTTTAGTATGTTGGCTTCATACAAAAGATGTATTGGCAGGGCCTCATCAACTGAAACAAAATTGAACACCATCATTTTCTCATGCAATTGTATGTCTAACAATGATTTACAGTTACCTATACAAATTATCTCCTCCAAATACAATAGGCTGGAAATAGGTTGTTAATAAACATGGCAAAACAGACAAAATGAACGAAATTTTGGTGCAGGAGGAGATTTTACCCGTTTGCCTGGATAAGCAGTGGCCCTTTTCTTGTCCGGGAACTGGGTAAATTAGAAAAACTGGCAGGCGACATGTATTGATATGCAATACTAGAGTATCTTGTTTTTATTAGTTTTGCAAAAAAATCATTTTAAAATCAAGCACAAAAAGTATTATACCAAATGTACCATTATACAGTCTTAAATGGGTGTCATTAACGTTGATGATAATGAAAATATCACACGCAATGAAATACATAAAGCTATATGGTATTATGCAATTATCACATTTTCTTGAGAGTGCCAGTGGATATTATCAACCCTCGAAATGATAACAACACATTCTCGGGTTGATAATATCCACTGGCACACTCAAGAGGATGTGATATTGATTTTATTATACCGAACAAATACTCCTAATATACTAATATACTCGATAATGAAGAGAACATTGTGGTTGTTGAAACAATCTATTTTTATAACTGAGGTTTCCAAAAAACTAGCGGGATGATATTTTGCAATATCACCCACTATGACGCGCTGAGGTAGGGGAGCCATATTGATTTTGTGCTTTCTGTCTGTCTGTCTGTCTGTAGGTCTGTCTGTGTCACAAACGATGTCCGATCAATAACTAGAGAATGATTGGACCTAGGGTCCTCAAACTTGGAAGGATGGTTGGTCATGACAAGTAGATGACCCCTATTGATTTTGGGGTCACTAGGTCAAAGGTCAATGTTGCGGTGACATTGACTATCAAAACGATGTCCGATCAATAACTAGAGAATGATTGGACCTAGGGTCCTCAAACTTGGAAGGATGGTTGGTCATGACAAGTAGATGACCCCTATTGATTTTGGGGTCACTAGGTCAAAGGTCAATGTTGCGGTGACATTGACTATCAAAACGATGTCCGATCAATAACTAGAGAATGGTTGGACCTAGGGTCCTCAAACTTGGAAGGATGGTTGGTCATGACAAGTAGATGACCCCTATTGATTTTGGGGTCACTAGGTCAAAGGTCAATGTTGCGGTGACATTGACTATCAAAACGATGTCCGATCAATAACTAGAGAATGGTTGGACCTAGGGTCCTCAAACTTGGAAGGATGGTTGGTCATGACAAGTAGATGACCCCTATTGATTTTGGGGTCACTAGGTCAAAGGTCAAGGCCGTAGGTCTGTCTGTGTCACAAACGATGTCCGATCAATAACTAGAGAATGGTTGGACCTAGGGTCCTCAAACTTGGAAGGATGGTTGGTCATGACCAGTAGATGACCCCTATTTATTTTTATTTATTTTTTAATTTTGATTTTTTTTTTTTTTTTAATTTTTTTTTTTAAATATTTTTTAATTTTAATTTTTTGTTTATTTTTTTTTGATTTTTTGATTTTTTAATTTTTTTAATTTTTTTAATTTTTACATAAGAAGTTTTAGGGTCGGCCCTTTAAAAAAATAGGGTCGGTCGGGTTACTTGAACCACACATATTTTTTTATGTGGCCTTACTGATACAGATAGTACATACAGTCACAGGGATATTGAATATCAAAACGATCTCAGATCAATAAAGAACAGTTGGACCTAGAGTCGTCAATTATGTCTATTCGGGCGAGTGGGGGAGCCATACGTTTTTGTCCCATGGACAATAACAATTTCTAGTTACATTTGTATTGGGAATGGATATGGTTGAATTTATATGGTTGAATTCCATCTATACTTTTTGCACGAACCTTAATTATAAAACAGATATGAAAGTTTTAATATTATTGAATTTAATATATTTTCAGGTGAGCAGTATGCGGTCCAGTTCATGGTGACTGTGTAGAGTAGGAAGGCGCGTGTTTTGTTAGCGTTTTTGCCATTCTGTATCTGTGTTATTCCTGGGCGTTGTTCTTGTCTCCGTCCCCGTGTCTTGGCTGAGGATCTGCAGCAGATTCCAGTTGTCCCTGTCGCCGTTGTGGAGTTTGTGGCCCATGTTGATATTGCTGCTGTTCCTGTACGCATCCCCTGTTCCTGTACGCATGGGGGATGCACACCCGTATCGGTAGACTGACCACATGTTCATCTTACAGATGTGTCGACCTCTGTTGTCCGTCTGGTTTTGGCTGCGCTTTTTGCTCGTGTTCCTGCTGTCCATTCAAGTTTGGAAAATGTGCACTAGAATTTGAAGACTTTCTCGACCACCTGTACGGTTTACAGATGCGTCTTACTGAAGACTCACATGCATGTTTGTTTTGTCACAGTTCATAGATAACTTATTTGTGGAATTATTATAGCAGTATTTCATGCCCAGCAGTTTGGTGCTAAATGTTACAGGGCCAAAATGATGTTGCAAAATTCTACCTGGAAAGCGTCTGTTGTTCTTGACAGTACAAAACTTGCATTCACATCATGACTTCTTTGGTAATTCAGTTATATTGGGACAGCTACTTTAGAGGGAGATGGGATGAAGGATGAAGTTTTAAAAGGCTGTCTCGAACACCTGTACAGTTTACAAATGCGTATTACTAAAGAATCATATGCATGTTTGTTCATTTTGTTACAGTTCATAGATAACTTAGTTACTTGTGGAATTATGGTCTCATTAAAGAGTACCCTCCCTTGTGACCAACAATAGGAACATTCTTGTGTGTTAAGAAAAAGAACTGCTGTTTGGTTCTTGGTTTATTAGTCCCCCACCGGTCCCGGGGGGACTATAGGTTTGCACCCTGTCCGCCCGTCCTTCCGTCCGTCTGCTTGTCATGGCCATATTTTCAATACTAAACACTTAGAGATACCAAACTTGGTATTTGAATACATCTTGTGATAGCGGTGTGTCGCTTACCGAAATAAGATCATTGTGACCTTGACCTTGACCTGTGACCTCTGTCATAGAAAATGCTTGTCCGGACCGTTTTTTTCAATACTATAACACTTAGAGACACCAAACTTGGTATGTGAATACATCTTGGGATAGCGGTGTGTTGCGTACCAAAATACGGTCATTGTGACCTTGACCTTGATATTTGACCTCCATCATAGAAAATGTCTGGAAAATGTTTGTCTTGGCCGGTGGGGCATATGGATTGCCCTGCAATTCTTGATGCTCTTATTTCTTAAAATGTGCAAATATTTTCTCTTTTTTTCCGTTCCATGTTTAGTTTAAACATTTATTTTACATCAATTGCGAAACAAGTTCTTGCAACTTAGATTAATCACTCTCGATGGCTTCCTGGGTAGAACCAGATCTAAGCAATGTGAATTATCTTGCTCAAGAATAAATAACGTGGCCGCGGCGAGGATCGAACCCACGACCTCTCGATCTGGAGTTCGGCGCTCGACCACTGGACCACGCACTCTACTCCGTTCTAGGTGACAAGAATGGGACAAGTTCGTTCATGATTTCATACATGAATGTTTCTGAGCCCAGATCTGGGAATCTAAACTGGGTATATACATTTGGAAATGAAATTGAAATGGAAAAATTCAACGGGATCTCTACAAACTATGGTGATATAAAAAAAAAAAATTGGATGACCCATTGTTTTTGCTGGGTAATTCCCGCAACAGACATTAAGTTTCATAAAGAAAACATGTTTAAGAACATTCAGGAATTTTTACAACGGTCCAGAGTGGCTCTGCTACATATGCAGTTCAGTTCAAAGACAACTGTGTTGTGAGACGTGTAGCATTATCTCTTGGCCAGCAATGTTTGGCGCTAAATGTTACTGAGTCAAGAATGCTGTTGCAAAATTCTAATGAAATGCGTCAATTGTTCTTGCCAGTACAAAACTATCTTTCACCTGATTTCTTTGGTAATTGGGTTATACTGGAACAGCAACATCAGAGGGAAGTGAGATTGAATATGAAGTTCAAAATATTATATAGCTTTGTTATAATAGAATTTATTTATTAAGATTGTCATTGTAGCAAGATGGAAAAGGCACCGAACATTTTTAATTAAAATTGCTAATGAAGCAATCTAGTTATCTAAAGTAGGTATAAAGTCGCTATAAAGTTAACCTAGTTCTGTTGTAAGACGGGGATGTCATTTACTTTAAGACAGTACAATGGATGTGACAACAACATGTTAATTAAATGAGGTTGTCAATGTAGAAATATGTTTTTTACCTAAACTGTGTTTAATAAGATTATCAGTGTTGCAAAATGAATATTACTTTAACTGCATTAAATAATATTGCCAAGGAAGCAAGATGGATGTTTCCTAAACTGTGTTAAATAAAATTGTCAATGTTACAAGATATATGTTACTTTAACTTTAATAAGATTATCAGTGTAACAAGATGAATGTTAGCTTTATTAAATAAGATGGATGTTAGCTAAACTGTGTTCAATAATATTGGTAGTGTTGTAAGATGGATGTTTCCTAAACTGTGTTAAATAAGATTGTCAATGAAGCAAGATGGATGTTTCCTAATGTGTGTCAAATAAGTGTGTCAATATTGCAAGATGGATGTTACTTTAAGTGTGTTAAATAAGATTGTCAGTGTAGCAAGATGGATGCTACCTAATTGTGTTCGATAACATTGTCAATATAGAAAGATGGATGTTGCCTAAACTGTGTTCGATAACATTGTCACTATAGAAAGATGGATGTTGCCTAATTGTGTTTGATAACATTGTCACTATAGAAAGATGGATGTTGCCTTATTGTGTTCGATAACATTGTCAATATAGAAAGATGGATGTTGTCTAAACTGTGTTCGATAACATTGCCAATATAGAAAGATGGATGTTGCCTAAACTGTGTTCGATAAAATTGTCAGTATAGAAAGATGGATGTTGCCTAAACTTCGATAACATCGTCAATATAGAAAGATGGATGTTGCCTAAACTGTGTTCGATAACATTGTCCATATAGAAAGATGGATGTTGCCTAATTGTGTTCGATAACATTGTCAATATAGAAAGATGGATGTTGCCTAAACTGTGTTCGATAACATTGTCAATATAGAAAGATGGATGTTGCCTAAACTGTGTTCGATAACATTGTCAATATAGAAAGATGGATGTTGCCTAATTGTGTTCGATATCATTGTCAATATAGACATATGGATGTTGCCTAAACTGTGTTCGATAACATTGTCAATATAGAAAGATGGATGTTGCCTTAACTGTGTTCGATAACATTGTCAATATAGAAAGATGGATGTTGCCTAAACTGTGTTCGATAACATTGTCAATATAGATAGATGGATGTTGCCTAATTGTGTTCGGTAACAGTTTCAATATAGAAAGATATATGTTGCCTAATTGTGTTCGATAACATTGTCAATATAGAAAGATGGATGTTGCCTAATTGTGTTCGATAACATTGTCAATATAGAAAGATGGATGTTGCCTAAACTGTGTTCGATAACATTGTCAATATAGAGAGATGGATGTTGCCTAATTGTGTTCTATAACATTGTCAATATAGAAAGATAGATGTTGCCTAAACTGTGTTCGATAACATTGTCAATATAGAAAGATGGATGTTGCCTAATTGTGTTCGATAACATTGTCAATATAGAAAGATGGATGTTACCTAATTGTGTTCGATAACATTGTCAATATAGAAAGATGAATGTTGCCTAAACTGTGTTCGATAACATTGTCAATATAGAAAGATGGATGTTGCTTATTATGTTCGATAACATTGTCAATATAGAAAGATAGATGTTGCCTAATTGTGTTCGATAACATTGTCAATATAGAAAGATGGATGTTGCCTAAACTGTGTTCGATAACACTGGCAATATAGAAAGACGGATGTTGCCTAAACTGTGTTCGATAACATTGTCAATATAGAAAGAGGATGTTGCCTAAACTGTGTTCGATAACATTGTCAATATAGAAAGCTGGATGTTGCCTAAACTGTGTTCGATAACATTGTCAATATAGAAAGATGGATGTTGCCTAATTGTGTTCGATATCATTGTCAATATAGAAAGATGGATGTTGCCTAATTGTGTTCGATAACATTGTCAATATAGAAAGATGGATGTTGCCTAATTGTGTTCGATATCATTGTCAATATAGAAAGATGAATGTTGCCTAAACTGTGTTCGATAACATTGTCAATATATAAAGATGGATGTTGCCTAATTGTGTTCGATAACAGTTTCAATATAGAAAGATATATGTTGCCTAATTGTCTTCGATAACATTGTCAATATAGAAAGATGGATGTTGCCTAATTGTGTTCGATAACATTGTCAATATAGAAAGATGGATGTTGCCTAAACTGTGTTCGATAACATTGTCAATATAGAAAGATGGATGTTGCCTAATTGTGTTCGATAACATTGTCAATATAGAAAGATGGATGTTGCCTAATTCTAATTGTGTTCGATAACATTGTCAATATAGAAAGATTGATGTTGCCTAAACTGTGTTCGATAACATTGTCAATATAGAAAGATTGATGTTGCCTAATTGTGTTCGATAACCTTGTCAATATAGAAAGATGGATGTTGCCTAAACTGTGTTCGATAACATTGTCAATATAGAGAGATGGATGTTGCCTAAACTGTGTTCGATAACATTGTCATTATAGAAAGATGGATGTTGCTTAAACTGTGTTCGATAACATTGTCAATATAGAAAGGTGGATGTTGCCTAATTGTGTTCGAAAACATTGTCAATATAAAAAGATGGATGTTGCCTAATTGTGTTCGATAACATTGTCAATATAGAAAGATGGATGTTGCCTAATTGTGTTCGATAACATTGTCAATATAAAAAGATGGATGTTGCCTTATTGTGTTCGATAACATTGTCAATATAGAAAGATGGATGTTGCCTAAACTGTGTTCGATAACATTGTCAATCTAGAAAGATGGATGTTGCCTAATTGTGTTCGATAACATGGTCAATATAGAAAGATGGATGTTGCCTAAACTGTGTTCGATAACATTGTCAATATAGAAAGATGGATGTTGCCTAATTGTGTTCGATAACATTGTCAATATAGAAAGATGGATGTTGCCTAATTGTGTTCGATTAAATTGTCAATATAGAAAGATGGATGTTGCCTAAACTGTGTTCGATAACATTGTCAATATAGAAAGATGGATGTTGCCTAATTGTGTTCGATAACATTGTCAATATAGAAATATGGATGTTGTCTAAACTGTGTTCGATAACATTGTCAATATAGAAAGATGAATGTTGCCTAATTGTGTTCGATAACATTGTCAATATAGAAAGATGGATGTTGCCTAATTGTGTTCGATAACTTTGTCAATATAGAAAGATAAATGTTGCCTAAACTGTGTTCGATAACATTGTCAATATAGAAAGATGGATGTTGCCTAATTGTGTTCGATAACATTGTCAATATAGAAAGATAGATGTTGCCTAATTGTGTTCGATAACATTGTCAATATAGAAAGATGGATGTTGCCTAAACTGTGTTCGATAACACTGGCAATATAGAAAGACGGATGTTGCCTAAACTGTGTTCGATAACATTGTCAATATAGAAAGAGGATGTTGCCTAAACTGTGTTCGATAACATTGTCAATATAGAAAGATGGATGTTGCCTAATTGTGTTCGATAACATTGTCAATTTAGAAAGATGGATGTTGCCTAAACTGTGTTCGATAACATTGTCAATATAGATAGATGGATGTTTCCTAATTGTGTTCGGTAACAGTTTCAATATAGAAAGATATATGTTGCCTAATTGTGTTCGATAACATTGTCAATATAGAAAGATGGATGTCGCCTAATTGTGTTCGATAACATTGTCAATATAGAAAGATGGATGTTGCCTAAACTGTGTTCGATAACATTGTCAATATAGAGAGATGGATGTTGCCTAATTGTGTTCTATACCATTGTCAATATAGAAAGATGAATGTTGCCTAAACAGTGTTCGATAACATTGTCAATATAGATAGATGGATGTTGCCTAATTGTGTTCGATATCATTGTAAATATAGAAAGATGAATGTTGCCTAAACAGTGTTCGATAACATTGTCAATATAGATAGATGGATGTTTCCTAATTGTGATCGGTAACAGTTTCAATATAGAAAGATATATGTTGCCTAATTGTGTTCGATAACATTGTCAATATAGAAAGATGGATGTCGCCTAATTGTGTTCGATAACATTGTCAATATAGAAAGATGGATGTTGCCTAAACTGTGTTCGATAACATTGTCAATATAGAGAGATGGATGTTGCCTAATTGTGTTCGATAACATTGTCAATATAGAAAGACGGATGTTGCCTAAACTGTGTTCGATAACATTGTCAATATAGATAGATGGATGTTGCCTAATTGTGTTCGGTAACAGTTTCAATATAGAAAGATATATGTTGCCTAATTGTGTTTGATAACATTGTCAATATAGAAAGATGGATGTTGCCTAATTGTGTTCGATAACATTGTCAATATAGAAAGATGGATGTTGCCTAAACTGTGTTCGATAACATTGTCAATATAGAGAGATGGATGTTGCCTAATTGTGTTCTATAACATTGTCAATATAGAACGATAGATGTTGCCTAAACTGTGTTCGATAACATTGTCAATATAGAAAGATGAATGTTGCCTAAACTGTGTTCGATAACATTGTCAATATAGAAAGATGGATGTTGCTTATTGTGTTCGATAACATTGTCAATATAGAAAGATAGATGTTGCCTAATTGTGTTCGATAACATTGTCAATATAGAAAGATGGATGTTGCCTAAACTGTGTTCGATAACACTGGCAATATAGAAAGACGGATGTTGCCTAAACTGTGTTCGATAACATTGTCAATATAGAAAGAGGATGTTGCCTAAACTGTGTTCGATAACATTGTCAATATAGAAAGATGGATGTTGCCTAAACTGTGTTCGATAACATTGTCAATATAGAAAGATGGATGTTGCCTAATTGTGTTCGATATCATTGTCAATATAGAAAGATGGATGTTGCCTAATTGTGTTCGATAACATTGTCAATATAGAAAGATTGATGTTGCCTAAACTGTGTTCGATATCATTGTCAATATAGAAAGATGAATGTTGCCTAAACTGTGTTCGATAACATTGTCAATATAGAAAGATGGATGTTGCCTAATTGTGTTCGATAACATTGTCAATTTAGAAAGATGGATGTTGCCTAAACTGTGTTCGATAACATTGTCAATATAGAAAGATGGATGTTGCCTAATTGTGTTCGATAACATTGTCAATATAGAAAGATGGATGTTGCCTAAACTGTGTTCGATAACATTGTCAATATAGAAAGATGGATGTTGCCTAATTGTGTTCGATAACATTGTCAGTATAGAAAGATTGATGTTGCCTAAACTGTGTTCGATAACATTGTCAATATAGAAAGATGGATGTTGCCTAATTGTGTTCGATAACTTTGTCAATATAGAAAGATAAATGTTGCCTAAACTGTGTTCGATAACATTGTCAATATAGAAAGATGGATGTTGCCTAATTGTGTTCGATAACATTGTCAATATAGAAAGATAGATGTTGCCTAATTGTGTTCGATAACATTGTCAATATAGAAAGATGGATGTTGCCTAAACTGTGTTCGATAACACTGGCAATATAGAAAGACGGATGTTGCCTAAACTGTGTTCGATAACATTGTCAATATAGAAAGAGGATGTTGCCTAAACTGTGTTCGATAACATTGTCAATATAGAGAGATGGATGTTGCCTAATTGTGTTCGATAACATTGTCAATTTAGAAAGATGGATGTTGCCTAAACTGTGTTCGATAACATTGTCAATATAGATAGATGGATGTTTCCTAATTGTGTTCGGTAACAGTTTCAATATAGAAAGATATATGTTGCCTAATTGTGTTCGATAACATTGTCAATATAGAAAGATGGATGTCGCCTAATTGTGTTCGATAACATTGTCAATATAGAAAGATGGATGTTGCCTAAACTGTGTTCAATAACATTGTCAATATAGAGAGATGGATGTTGCCTAATTGTGTTCTATAACATTGTCAATATAGAAAGATGAATGTTGCCTAAACAGTGTTCGATAACATTGTCAATATAGATAGATGGATGTTGCCTAATTGTGTTCGATATCATTGTAAATTTAGAAAGATGGATGTTGCCTAAACTGTGTTCGATAACATTGTCAATATAGATAGATGGATGTTTCCTAATTGTGTTCGGTAACAGTTTCAATATAGAAAGATATATGTTGCCTAATTGTGTTCGATAACATTGTCAATATAGAAAGATGGATGTTGCCTAATTGTGTTCGATAACATTGTCAATATAGAAAGATGGATGTTGCCTAAACTGTGTTCGATAACATTGTCAATATAGAGAGATGGATGTTGCCTAATTGTGTTCTATAACATTGTCAATATAGAAAGATGAATGTTGCCTAAACAGTGTTCGATAACATTGTCAATATAGATAGATGGATGTTGCCTAATTGTGTTCGATATCATTGTAAATATAGAAAGATGAATGTTGCCTAAACAGTGTTCGATAACATTGTCAATATAGAAAGATATATGTTGCCTAATTGTGTTCGATAACATTGTCAATATAGAAAGATGGATGTCGCCTAATTGTGTTCGATAACATTGTCAATATAGAAAGATGGATGTTGCCTAAACTGTGTTCGATAACATTGTCCATATAGAGAGATGGATGTTGCCTAATTGTGTTCGATAACATTGTCAATATAGAAAGACGGATGTTGCCTAAACTGTGTTCGATAACATTGTCAATATAGATAGATGGATGTTGCCTAATTGTGTTCGGTAACAGTTTCAATATAGAAAGATATGTTGCCTAATTGTGTTCGATAACATTGTCAATATAGAAAGATGGATGTTGCCTAATTGTGTTCGATAACATTGTCAATATAGAAAGATGGATGTTGCCTAAACTGTGTTCGATAACATTGTCAATATAGAGAGATGGATGTTGCCTAATTGTGTTCTATAACATTGTCAATATAGAAAGATAGATGTTGCCTAAACTGTGTTCGATAACATTATCAATATAGAAAGATGAATGTTGCCTAAACTGTGTTCGATAACATTGTCAATATAGAAAGATGGATGTTGCTTATTGTGTTCGATAACATTGTCAATATAGAAAGATAGATGTTGCCTAATTGTGTTCGATAACATTGTCAATATAGAAAGATGGATGTTGCCTAAACTGTGTTCGATAACACTGGCAATATAGAAAGACGGATGTTGCCTAAACTGTGTTCGATAACATTGTCAATATAGAAAGAGGATGTTGCCTAAACTGTGTTCGATAACATTGTCAATATAGAAAGATGGATGTTGCCTAAACTGTGTTCGATAACATTGTCAATATAGAAAGATGGATGTTGCCTAATTGTGTTCGATATCATTGTCAATATAGAAAGATGGATGTTGCCTAATTGTGTTCGATAACATTGTCAATATAGAAAGATGGATGTTGCCTAATTGTGTTCGATATCATTGTCAATATAGAAAGATGAATGTTGCCTAAACTGTGTTCGATAACATTGTCAATATATAAAGATGGATGTTGCCTAATTGTGTTCGATAACAGTTTCAATATAGAAAGATATATGTTGCCTAATTGTCTTCGATAACATTGTCAATATAGAAAGATGGATGTTGCCTAATTGTGTTCGATAACATTGTCAATATAGAAAGATGGATGTTGCCTAAACTGTGTTCGATAACATTGTCAATATAGAAAGATGGATGTTGCCTAATTGTGTTCGATAACATTGTCAATATAGAAAGATGGATGTTGCCTAATTCTAATTGTGTTCGATAACATTGTCAATATAGAAAGATTGATGTTGCCTAAACTGTGTTCGATAACATTGTCAATATAGAAAGATTGATGTTGCCTAATTGTGTTCGATAACCTTGTCAATATAGAAAGATGGATGTTGCCTAAACTGTGTTCGATAACACTGGCAATATAGAAAGACGGATGTTGCCTAAACTGTGTTCGATAACATTGTCAATATAGAAAGAGGATGTTGCCTAAACTGTGTTAGATAACATTGTCAATATAGAAAGATGGATGTTGCCTAAACTGTGTTCGATAACATTGTCAATATAGAAAGATGGATGTTGCCTAATTGTGTTCGATATCATTGTCAATATAGAAAGATGGATGTTGCCTAATTGTGTTCGATAACATTGTCAATATAGAAAGATGGATGTTGCCTAATTGTGTTCGATATCATTGTCAATATAGAAAGATGAATGTTGCCTAAACTGTGTTCGATAACATTGTCAATATATAAAGATGGATGTTGCCTAATTGTGTTCGATAACAGTTTCCATATAGAAAGATATATGTTGCCTAATTGTCTTCGATAACATTGTCAATATAGAAAGATGGATGTTGCCTAATTGTGTTCGATAACATTGTCAATATAGAAAGATGGATGTTGCCTAAACTGTGTTCGATAACATTGTCAATATAGAAAGATGGATGTTGCCTAATTGTGTTCGATAACATTGTCAATATAGAAAGATGGATGTTGCCTAATTCTAATTGTGTTCGATAACATTGTCAATATAGAAAGATTGATGTTGCCTAAACTGTGTTCGATAACATTGTCAATATAGAAAGATTGATGTTGCCTAATTGTGTTCGATAACCTTGTCAATATAGAAAGATGGATGTTGCCTAAACTGTGTTCGATAACATTGTCACTATAGAGAGATGGATGTTGCCTAAACTGTGTTCGATAACATTGTCATTATAGAAAGATGGATGTTGCTTAAACTGTGTTCGATAACATTGTCAATATAGAAAGGTGGATGTTGCCTAATTGTGTTCGAAAACATTGTCAATATAGAAAGATGGATGTTGCCTAATTGTGTTCGATAACATTGTCAATATAGAAAGATGGATGTTGCCTAATTGTGTTCGATAACATTGTCAATATAAAAAGATGGATGTTGCCTTATTGTGTTCGATAACATTGTCAATATAGAAAGATGGATGTTGCCTAAACTGTGTTCGATAACATTGTCAATCTAGAAAGATGGATGTTGCCTAATTGTGTTCGATAACATGGTCAATATAGAAAGATGGATGTTGCCTAAACTGTGTTCGATAACATTGTCAATATAGAAAGATGGATGTTGCCTAATTGTGTTCGATAACATTGTCAATATAGAAAGATGGATGTTGCCTAATTGTGTTCGATTAAATTGTCAATATAGAAAGATGGATGTTGCCTAAACTGTGTTCGATAACATTGTCAATATAGAAAGATGGATGTTGCCTAATTGTGTTCGATAACATTGTCAATATAGAAATATGGATGTTGTCTAAACTGTGTTCGATAACATTGTCGATATAGAAAGATAGATGTTGCCTAATTGTGTTCGATAACATTGTCAATATAGAAAGATGGATGTTGCCTAATTGTGTTCGATAACTTTGTCAATATAGAAAGATAAATGTTGCCTAAACTGTGTTCGATAACATTGTCAATATAGAAAGATGGATGTTGCCTAATTGTGTTCGATAACATTGTCAATATAGAAAGATAGATGTTGCCTAATTGTGTTCGATAACATTGTCAATATAGAAAGATGGATGTTGCCTAAACTGTGTTCGATAACACTGGCAATATAGAAAGACGGATGTTGCCTAAACTGTGTTCGATAACATTGTCAATATAGAAAGAGGATGTTGCCTAAACTGTGTTCGATAACATTGTCAATATAGAAAGATGGATGTTGCCTAATTGTGTTCGATAACATTGTCAATTTAGAAAGATGGATGTTGCCTAAACTGTGTTCGATAACATTGTCAATATAGATAGATGGATGTTTCCTAATTGTGTTCGGTAACAGTTTCAATATAGAAAGATATATGTTGCCTAATTGTGTTCGATAACATTGTCAATATAGAAAGATGGATGTCGCCTAATTGTGTTCGATAACATTGTCAATATAGAAAGATGGATGTTGCCTAAACTGTGTTCGATAACATTGTCAATATAGAGAGATGGATGTTGCCTAATTGCGTTCTATACCATTGTCAATATAGAAAGATGAATGTTGCCTAAACCGTGTTCGATAACATTGTCAATATAGATAGATGGATGTTGCCTAATTGTGTTCGATATCATTGTAAATATAGAAAGATGAATGTTGCCTAAACAGTGTTCGATAACATTGTCAATATAGATAGATGGATGTTTCCTAATTGTGATCGGTAACAGTTTCAATATAGAAAGATATATGTTGCCTAATTGTGTTCGATAACATTGTCAATATAGAAAGATGGATGTCGCCTAATTGTGTTCGATAACATTGTCAATATAGAAAGATGGATGTTGCCTAAACTGTGTTCGATAACATTGTCAATATAGAGAGATGGATGTTGCCTAATTGTGTTCGATAACATTGTCAATATAGAAAGACGGATGTTGCCTAAACTGTGTTCGATAACATTGTCAATATAGATAGATGGATGTTGCCTAATTGTGTTCGGTAACAGTTTCAATATAGAAAGATATATGTTGCCTAATTGTGTTCGATAACATTGTCAATATAGAAAGATGGATGTTGCCTAATTGTGTTCGATAACATTGTCAATATAGAAAGATGGATGTTGCCTAAACTGTGTTCGATAACATTGTCAATATAGAGAGATGGATGTTGCCTAATTGTGTTCTATAACATTGTCAATATAGAAAGATAGATGTTGCCTAAACTGTGTTCGATAACATTGTCAATATAGAAAGATGAATGTTGCCTAAACTGTGTTCGATAACATTGTCAATATAGAAAGATGGATGTTGCTTATTGTGTTCGATAACATTGTCAATATAGAAAGATAGATGTTGCCTAATTGTGTTCGATAACATTGTCAATATAGAATGATGGATGTTGCCTAAACTGTGTTCGATAACACTGGCAATATAGAAAGACGGATGTTGCCTAAACTGTGTTCGATAACATTGTCAATATAGAAAGAGGATGTTGCCTAAACTGTGTTCGATAACATTGTCAATATAGAAAGATGGATGTTGCCTAAACTGTGTTCGATAACATTGTCAATATAGAAAGATGGATGTTGCCTAATTGTGTTCGATATCATTGTCAATATAGAAAGATGGATGTTGCCTAATTGTGTTCGATAACATTGTCAATATAGAAAGATTGATGTTGCCTAATTGTGTTCGATATCATTGTCAATATAGAAAGATGAATGTTGCCTAAACTGTGTTCGATAACATTGTCAATATAGAAAGATGGATGTTGCCTAAACCGTGTTCGATAACATTGTCAATATAGATAGATGGATGTTGCCTAATTGTGTTCGATATCATTGTAAATATAGAAAGATGAATGTTGCCTAAACAGTGTTCGATAACATTGTCAATATAGATAGATGGATGTTTCCTAATTGTGATCGGTAACAGTTTCAATATAGAAAGATATATGTTGCCTAATTGTGTTCGATAACATTGTCAATATAGAAAGATGGATGTCGCCTAATTGTGTTCGATAACATTGTCAATATAGAAAGATGGATGTTGCCTAAACTGTGTTCGATAACATTGTCAATATAGAGAGATGGATGTTGCCTAATTGTGTTCGATAACATTGTCAATATAGAAAGACGGATGTTGCCTAAACTGTGTTCGATAACATTGTCAATATAGATAGATGGATGTTGCCTAATTGTGTTCGGTAACAGTTTCAATATAGAAAGATATATGTTGCCTAATTGTGTTCGATAACATTGTCAATATAGAAAGATGGATGTTGCCTAATTGTGTTCGATAACATTGTCAATATAGAAAGATGGATGTTGCCTAAACTGTGTTCGATAACATTGTCAATATAGAGAGATGGATGTTGCCTAATTGTGTTCTATAACATTGTCAATATAGAAAGATAGATGTTGCCTAAACTGTGTTCGATAACATTGTCAATATAGAAAGATGAATGTTGCCTAAACTGTGTTCGATAACATTGTCAATATAGAAAGATGGATGTTGCTTATTGTGTTCGATAACATTGTCAATATAGAAAGATAGATGTTGCCTAATTGTGTTCGATAACATTGTCAATATAGAATGATGGATGTTGCCTAAACTGTGTTCGATAACACTGGCAATATAGAAAGACGGATGTTGCCTAAACTGTGTTCGATAACATTGTCAATATAGAAAGAGGATGTTGCCTAAACTGTGTTCGATAACATTGTCAATATAGAAAGATGGATGTTGCCTAAACTGTGTTCGATAACATTGTCAATATAGAAAGATGGATGTTGCCTAATTGTGTTCGATATCATTGTCAATATAGAAAGATGGATGTTGCCTAATTGTGTTCGATAACATTGTCAATATAGAAAGATTGATGTTGCCTAATTGTGTTCGATATCATTGTCAATATAGAAAGATGAATGTTGCCTAAACTGTGTTCGATAACATTGTCAATATAGAAAGATGGATGTTGCCTAATTGTGTTCGATAACAGTTTCAATATAGACAGATATATGTTGCCTAATTGTCTTCGATAACATTGTCAATATAGAAAGATGGATGTTGCCTAATTGTGTTCGATAACATTGTCAATATAGAAAGATGGATGTTGCCTAAACTGTGTTCGATAACATTGTCAATATAGAAAGATGGATGTTGCCTAATTGTGTTCGATAACATTGTCAATATAGAAAGATGGATGTTGCCTAATTCTAATTGTGTTCGATAACATTGTCAATATCGAAAGATTGATGTTGCCTAAACTGTGTTCGATAACATTGTCAATATAGAAAGATGGATGTTGCCTAATTGTGTTCGATAACTTTGTCAATATAGAAAGAAAAATGTTGCCTAAACTGTGTTCGATAACATTGTCAATATAGAAAGATGGATGTTGCCTAATTGTGTTCGATAACATTGTCAATATAGAAAGATAGATGTTGCCTAATTGTGTTCGATAACATTGTCAATATAGAAAGATGGATGTTGCCTAAACTGTGTTCGATAACACTGGCAATATAGAAAGACGGATGTTGCCTAAACTGTGTTCGATAACATTGTCAATATAGAAAGAGGATGTTGCCTAAACTGTGTTCGATAACATTGTCAATATAGAGAGATGGATGTTGCCTAATTGTGTTCGATAACATTGTCAATTTAGAAAGATGGATGTTGCCTAAACTGTGTTCGATAACATTGTCAATATAGATAGATGGATGTTTCCTAATTGTGTTCGGTAACAGTTTCAATATAGAAAGATATATGTTGCCTAATTGTGTTCGATAACATTGTCAATATAGAAAGATGGATGTCGCCTAATTGTGTTCGATAACATTGTCAATATAGAAAGATGGATGTTGCCTAAACTGTGTTCAATAACATTGTCAATATAGAGAGATGGATGTTGCCTAATTGTGTTCTATAACATTGTCAATATAGAAAGATGAATGTTGCCTAAACAGTGTTCGATAACATTGTCAATATAGATAGATGGATGTTGCCTAATTGTGTTCGATATCATTGTAAATTTAGAAAGATGGATGTTGCCTAAACTGTGTTCGATAACATTGTCAATATAGATAGATGGATGTTTCCTAATTGTGTTCGGTAACAGTTTCAATATAGAAAGATATATGTTGCCTAATTGTGTTCGATAACATTGTCAATATAGAAAGATGGATGTTGCCTAATTGTGTTCGATAACATTGTCAATATAGAAAGATGGATGTTTCCTAAACTGTGTTCGATAACATTGTCAATATAGAGAGATGGATGTTGCCTAATTGTGTTCTATAACATTGTCAATATAGAAAGATGAATGTTGCCTAAACAGTGTTCGATAACATTGTCAATATAGATAGATGGATGTTGCCTAATTGTGTTCGATATCATTGTAAATATAGAAAGATGAATGTTGCCTAAACAGTGTTCGATAACATTGTCAATATAGAAAGATATATGTTGCCTAATTGTGTTCGATAACATTGTCAATATAGAAAGATGGATGTCGCCTAATTGTGTTCGATAACATTGTCAATATAGAAAGATGGATGTTGCCTAAACTGTGTTCGATAACATTGTCAATATAGAGAGATGGATGTTGCCTAATTGTGTTCGATAACATTGTCAATATAGAAAGACGGATGTTGCCTAAACTGTGTTCGATAACATTGTCAATATAGATAGATGGATGTTGCCTAATTGTGTTCGGTAACAGTTTCAATATAGAAAGATATGTTGCCTAATTGTGTTCGATAACATTGTCAATATAGAAAGATGGATGTTGCCTAATTGTGTTCGATAACATTGTCAATATAGAAAGATGGATGTTGCCTAAACTGTGTTCGATAACATTGTCAATATAGAGAGATGGATGTTGCCTAATTGTGTTCTATAACATTGTCAATATAGAAAGATAGATGTTGCCTAAACTGTGTTCGATAACATTGTCAATATAGAAAGATGAATGTTGCCTAAACTGTGTTCGATAACATTGTCAATATAGAAAGATGGATGTTGCTTATTGTGTTCGATAACATTGTCAATATAGAAAGATAGATGTTGCCTAATTGTGTTCGATAACATTGTCAATATAGAAAGATGGATGTTGCCTAAACTGTGTTCGATAACACTGGCAATATAGAAAGACGGATGTTGCCTAAACTGTTTTCGATAACATTGTCAATATAGAAAGAGGATGTTGCCTAAACTGTGTTCGATAACATTGTCAATATAGAAAGATGGATGTTGCCTAAACTGTGTTCGATAACATTGTCAATATAGAAAGATGGATGTTGCCTAATTGTGTTCGATATCATTGTCAATATAGAAAGATGGATGTTGCCTAATTGTGTTCAATAACATTGTCAATATAGAAAGATGGATGTTGCCTAATTGTGTTCGATATCATTGTCAATATAGAAAGATGAATGTTGCCTAAACTGTGTTCGATAACATTGTCAATATATAAAGATGGATGTTGCCTAATTGTGTTCGATAACAGTTTCAATATAGAAAGATATATGTTGCCTAATTGTCTTCGATAACATTGTCAATATAGAAAGATGGATGTTGCCTAATTGTGTTCGATAACATTGTCAATATAGAAAGATGGATGTTGCCTAAACTGTGTTCGATAACATTGTCAATATAGAAAGATGGATGTTGCCTAATTGTGTTCGATAACATTGTCAATATAGAAAGATGGATGTTGCCTAATTCTAACTGTGTTCGATAACATTGTCAATCTAGAAAGATGGATGTTGCCTAATTGTGTTCGATAACATTGTCAATATAGAAAGACGGATGTTGCCTAAACTGTGTTCGATAACATTGTCAATATAGATAGATGGATGTTGCCTAATTGTGTTCGGTAACAGTTTCAATATAGAAAGATATGTTGCCTAATTGTGTTCGATAACATTGTCAATATAGAAAGATGGATGTTGCCTAATTGTGTTCGATAACATTGTCAATATAGAAAGATGGATGTTGCCTAAACTGTGTTCGATAACATTGTCAATATAGAGAGATGGATGTTGCCTAATTGTGTTCTATAACATTGTCAATATAGAAAGATAGATGTTGCCTAAACTGTGTTCGATAACATTGTCAATATAGAAAGATGAATGTTGCCTAAACTGTGTTCGATAACATTGTCAATATAGAAAGATGGATGTTGCTTATTGTGTTCGATAACATTGTCAATATAGAAAGATAGATGTTGCCTAATTGTGTTCGATAACATTGTCAATATAGAAAGATGGATGTTGCCTAAACTGTGTTCGATAACACTGGCAATATAGAAAGACGGATGTTGCCTAAACTGTGTTCGATAACATTGTCAATATAGAAAGAGGATGTTGCCTAAACTGTGTTCGATAACATTGTCAATATAGAAAGATGGATGTTGCCTAAACTGTGTTCGATAACATTGTCAATATAGAAAGATGGATGTTGCCTAATTGTGTTCGATATCATTGTCAATATAGAAAGATGGATGTTGCCTAATTGTGTTCGATAACATTGTCAATATAGAAAGATGGATGTTGCCTAATTGTGTTCGATATCATTGTCAATATAGAAAGATGAATGTTGCCTAAACTGTGTTCGATAACATTGTCAATATATAAAGATGGATGTTGCCTAATTGTGTTCGATAACAGTTTCAATATAGAAAGATATATGTTGCCTAATTGTCTTCGATAACATTGTCAATATAGAAAGATGGATGTTGCCTAATTGTGTTCGATAACATTGTCAATATAGAAAGATGGATGTTGCCTAAACTGTGTTCGATAACATTGTCAATATAGAAAGATGGATGTTGCCTAATTGTGTTCGATAACATTGTCAATATAGAAAGATGGATGTTGCCTAATTCTAACTGTGTTCGATAACATTGTCAATCTAGAAAGATGGATGTTGCCTAATTGTGTTCGATAACATGGTCAATATAGAAAGATGGATGTTGCCTAAACTGTGTTCGATAACATTGTCAATATAGAAAGATGGATGTTGCCTAATTGTGTTCGATAACATTGTCAATATAGAAAGATGGATGTTGCCTAATTGTGTTCGATTAAATTGTCAATATAGAAAGATGGATGTTGCCTAAACTGTGTTCGATAACATTGTCAATATAGAAAGATGGATGTTGCCTAATTGTGTTCGATAACATTGTCAATATAGAAATATGGATGTTGTCTAAACTGTGTTCGATAACATTGTCAATATAGAAAGATGAATGTTGCCTAATTGTGTTCGATAACATTGTCAATATAGAAAGATGGATGTTGCCTAATTGTGTTCGATAACTTTGTCAATATAGAAAGATAAATGTTGCCTAAACTGTGTTCGATAACATTGTCAATATAGAAAGATGGATGTTGCCTAATTGTGTTCGATAACATTGTCAATATAGAAAGATAGATGTTGCCTAATTGTGTTCGATAACATTGTCAATATAGAAAGATGGATGTTGCCTAAACTGTGTTCGATAACACTGGCAATATAGAAAGACGGATGTTGCCTAAACTGTGTTCGATAACATTGTCAATATAGAAAGAGGATGTTGCCTAAACTGTGTTCGATAACATTGTCAATATAGAAAGATGGATGTTGCCTAATTGTGTTCGATAACATTGTCAATTTAGAAAGATGGATGTTGCCTAAACTGTGTTCGATAACATTGTCAATATAGATAGATGGATGTTTCCTAATTGTGTTCGGTAACAGTTTCAATATAGAAAGATATATGTTGCCTAATTGTGTTCGATAACATTGTCAATATAGAAAGATGGATGTCGCCTAATTGTGTTCGATAACATTGTCAATATAGAAAGATGGATGTTGCCTAAACTGTGTTCGATAACATTGTCGATATAGAAAGATAGATGTTGCCTAATTGTGTTCGATAACATTGTCAATATAGAAAGATGGATGTTGCCTAATTGTGTTCGATAACTTTGTCAATATAGAAAGATAAATGTTGCCTAAACTGTGTTCGATAACATTGTCAATATAGAAAGATGGATGTTGCCTAATTGTGTTCGATAACATTGTCAATATAGAAAGATAGATGTTGCCTAATTGTGTTCGATAACATTGTCAATATAGAAAGATGGATGTTGCCTAAACTGTGTTCGATAACACTGGCAATATAGAAAGACGGATGTTGCCTAAACTGTGTTCGATAACATTGTCAATATAGAAAGAGGATGTTGCCTAAACTGTGTTCGATAACATTGTCAATATAGAAAGATGGATGTTGCCTAATTGTGTTCGATAACATTGTCAATTTAGAAAGATGGATGTTGCCTAAACTGTGTTCGATAACATTGTCAATATAGATAGATGGATGTTTCCTAATTGTGTTCGGTAACAGTTTCAATATAGAAAGATATATGTTGCCTAATTGTGTTCGATAACATTGTCAATATAGAAAGATGGATGTCGCCTAATTGTGTTCGATAACATTGTCAATATAGAAAGATGGATGTTGCCTAAACTGTGTTCGATAACATTGTCAATATAGAGAGATGGATGTTGCCTAATTGCGTTCTATACCATTGTCAATATAGAAAGATGAATGTTGCCTAAACCGTGTTCGATAACATTGTCAATATAGATAGATGGATGTTGCCTAATTGTGTTCGATATCATTGTAAATATAGAAAGATGAATGTTGCCTAAACAGTGTTCGATAACATTGTCAATATAGATAGATGGATGTTTCCTAATTGTGATCGGTAACAGTTTCAATATAGAAAGATATATGTTGCCTAATTGTGTTCGATAACATTGTCAATATAGAAAGATGGATGTCGCCTAATTGTGTTCGATAACATTGTCAATATAGAAAGATGGATGTTGCCTAAACTGTGTTCGATAACATTGTCAATATAGAGAGATGGATGTTGCCTAATTGTGTTCGATAACATTGTCAATATAGAAAGACGGATGTTGCCTAAACTGTGTTCGATAACATTGTCAATATAGATAGATGGATGTTGCCTAATTGTGTTCGGTAACAGTTTCAATATAGAAAGATATATGTTGCCTAATTGTGTTCGATAACATTGTCAATATAGAAAGATGGATGTTGCCTAATTGTGTTCGATAACATTGTCAATATAGAAAGATGGATGTTGCCTAAACTGTGTTCGATAACATTGTCAATATAGAGAGATGGATGTTGCCTAATTGTGTTCTATAACATTGTCAATATAGAAAGATAGATGTTGCCTAAACTGTGTTCGTTAACATTGTCAATATAGAAAGATGAATGTTGCCTAAACTGTGTTCGATAACATTGTCAATATAGAAAGATGGATGTTGCTTATTGTGTTCGATAACATTGTCAATATAGAAAGATAGATGTTGCCTAATTGTGTTCGATAACATTGTCAATATAGAATGATGGATGTTGCCTAAACTGTGTTCGATAACACTGGCAATATAGAAAGACGGATGTTGCCTAAACTGTGTTCGATAACATTGTCAATATAGAAAGAGGATGTTGCCTAAACTGTGTTCGATAACATTGTCAATATAGAAAGATGGATGTTGCCTAAACTGTGTTCGATAACATTGTCAATATAGAAAGATGGATGTTGCCTAATTGTGTTCGATATCATTGTCAATATAGAAAGATGGATGTTGCCTAATTGTGTTCGATAACATTGTCAATATAGAAAGATTGATGTTGCCTAATTGTGTTCGATATCATTGTCAATATAGAAAGATGAATGTTGCCTAAACTGTGTTCGATAACATTGTCAATATAGAAAGATGGATGTTGCCTAAACCGTGTTCGATAACATTGTCAATATAGATAGATGGATGTTGCCTAATTGTGTTCGATATCATTGTAAATATAGAAAGATGAATGTTGCCTAAACAGTGTTCGATAACATTGTCAATATAGATAGATGGATGTTTCCTAATTGTGATCGGTAACAGTTTCAATATAGAAAGATATATGTTGCCTAATTGTGTTCGATAACATTGTCAATATAGAAAGATGGATGTCGCCTAATTGTGTTCGATAACATTGTCAATATAGAAAGATGGATGTTGCCTAAACTGTGTTCGATAACATTGTCAATATAGAGAGATGGATGTTGCCTAATTGTGTTCGATAACATTGTCAATATAGAAAGACGGATGTTGCCTAAACTGTGTTCGATAACATTGTCAATATAGATAGATGGATGTTGCCTAATTGTGTTCGGTAACAGTTTCAATATAGAAAGATATATGTTGCCTAATTGTGTTCGATAACATTGTCAATATAGAAAGATGGATGTTGCCTAATTGTGTTCGATAACATTGTCAATATAGAAAGATGGATGTTGCCTAAACTGTGTTCGATAACATTGTCAATATAGAGAGATGGATGTTGCCTAATTGTGTTCTATAACATTGTCAATATAGAAAGATAGATGTTGCCTAAACTGTGTTCGATAACATTGTCAATATAGAAAGATGAATGTTGCCTAAACTGTGTTCGATAACATTGTCAATATAGAAAGATGGATGTTGCTTATTGTGTTCGATAACATTGTCAATATAGAAAGATAGATGTTGCCTAATTGTGTTCGATAACATTGTCAATATAGAATGATGGATGTTGCCTAAACTGTGTTCGATAACACTGGCAATATAGAAAGACGGATGTTGCCTAAACTGTGTTCGATAACATTGTCAATATAGAAAGAGGATGTTGCCTAAACTGTGTTCGATAACATTGTCAATATAGAAAGATGGATGTTGCCTAAACTGTGTTCGATAACATTGTCAATATAGAAAGATGGATGTTGCCTAATTGTGTTCGATATCATTGTCAATATAGAAAGATGGATGTTGCCTAATTGTGTTCGATAACATTGTCAATATAGAAAGATTGATGTTGCCTAATTGTGTTCGATATCATTGTCAATATAGAAAGATGAATGTTGCCTAAACTGTGTTCGATAACATTGTCAATATAGAAAGATGGATGTTGCCTAATTGTGTTCGATAACAGTTTCAATATAGACAGATATATGTTGCCTAATTGTCTTCGATAACATTGTCAATATAGAAAGATGGATGTTGCCTAATTGTGTTCGATAACATTGTCAATATAGAAAGATGGATGTTGCCTAAACTGTGTTCGATAACATTGTCAATATAGAAAGATGGATGTTGCCTAATTGTGTTCGATAACATTGTCAATATAGAAAGATGGATGTTGCCTAATTCTAATTGTGTTCGATAACATTGTCAATATCGAAAGATTGATGTTGCCTAAACTGTGTTCGATAACATTGTCAATATAGAAAGATGGATGTTGCCTAATTGTGTTCGATAACTTTGTCAATATAGAAAGAAAAATGTTGCCTAAACTGTGTTCGATAACATTGTCAATATAGAAAGATGGATGTTGCCTAATTGTGTTCGATAACATTGTCAATATAGAAAGATAGATGTTGCCTAATTGTGTTCGATAACATTGTCAATATAGAAAGATGGATGTTGCCTAAACTGTGTTCGATAACACTGGCAATATAGAAAGACGGATGTTGCCTAAACTGTGTTCGATAACATTGTCAATATAGAAAGAGGATGTTGCCTAAACTGTGTTCGATAACATTGTCAATATAGAGAGATGGATGTTGCCTAATTGTGTTCGATAACATTGTCAATTTAGAAAGATGGATGTTGCCTAAACTGTGTTCGATAACATTGTCAATATAGATAGATGGATGTTTCCTAATTGTGTTCGGTAACAGTTTCAATATAGAAAGATATATGTTGCCTAATTGTGTTCGATAACATTGTCAATATAGAAAGATGGATGTCGCCTAATTGTGTTCGATAACATTGTCAATATAGAAAGATGGATGTTGCCTAAACTGTGTTCAATAACATTGTCAATATAGAGAGATGGATGTTGCCTAATTGTGTTCTATAACATTGTCAATATAGAAAGATGAATGTTGCCTAAACAGTGTTCGATAACATTGTCAATATAGATAGATGGATGTTGCCTAATTGTGTTCGATATCATTGTAAATTTAGAAAGATGGATGTTGCCTAAACTGTGTTCGATAACATTGTCAATATAGATAGATGGATGTTTCCTAATTGTGTTCGGTAACAGTTTCAATATAGAAAGATATATGTTGCCTAATTGTGTTCGATAACATTGTCAATATAGAAAGATGGATGTTGCCTAATTGTGTTCGATAACATTGTCAATATAGAAAGATGGATGTTTCCTAAACTGTGTTCGATAACATTGTCAATATAGAGAGATGGATGTTGCCTAATTGTGTTCTATAACATTGTCAATATAGAAAGATGAATGTTGCCTAAACAGTGTTCGATAACATTGTCAATATAGATAGATGGATGTTGCCTAATTGTGTTCGATATCATTGTAAATATAGAAAGATGAATGTTGCCTAAACAGTGTTCGATAACATTGTCAATATAGAAAGATATATGTTGCCTAATTGTGTTCGATAACATTGTCAATATAGAAAGATGGATGTCGCCTAATTGTGTTCGATAACATTGTCAATATAGAAAGATGGATGTTGCCTAAACTGTGTTCGATAACATTGTCAATATAGAGAGATGGATGTTGCCTAATTGTGTTCGATAACATTGTCAATATAGAAAGACGGATGTTGCCTAAACTGTGTTCGATAACATTGTCAATATAGATAGATGGATGTTGCCTAATTGTGTTCGGTAACAGTTTCAATATAGAAAGATATGTTGCCTAATTGTGTTCGATAACATTGTCAATATAGAAAGATGGATGTTGCCTAATTGTGTTCGATAACATTGTCAATATAGAAAGATGGATGTTGCCTAAACTGTGTTCGATAACATTGTCAATATAGAGAGATGGATGTTGCCTAATTGTGTTCTATAACATTGTCAATATAGAAAGATAGATGTTGCCTAAACTGTGTTCGATAACATTGTCAATATAGAAAGATGAATGTTGCCTAAACTGTGTTCGATAACATTGTCAATATAGAAAGATGGATGTTGCTTATTGTGTTCGATAACATTGTCAATATAGAAAGATAGATGTTGCCTAATTGTGTTCGATAACATTGTCAATATAGAAAGATGGATGTTGCCTAAACTGTGTTCGATAACACTGGCAATATAGAAAGACGGATGTTGCCTAAACTGTTTTCGATAACATTGTCAATATAGAAAGAGGATGTTGCCTAAACTGTGTTCGATAACATTGTCAATATAGAAAGATGGATGTTGCCTAAACTGTGTTCGATAACATTGTCAATATAGAAAGATGGATGTTGCCTAATTGTGTTCGATATCATTGTCAATATAGAAAGATGGATGTTGCCTAATTGTGTTCAATAACATTGTCAATATAGAAAGATGGATGTTGCCTAATTGTGTTCGATATCATTGTCAATATAGAAAGATGAATGTTGCCTAAACTGTGTTCGATAACATTGTCAATATATAAAGATGGATGTTGCCTAATTGTGTTCGATAACAGTTTCAATATAGAAAGATATATGTTGCCTAATTGTCTTCGATAACATTGTCAATATAGAAAGATGGATGTTGCCTAATTGTGTTCGATAACATTGTCAATATAGAAAGATGGATGTTGCCTAAACTGTGTTCGATAACATTGTCAATATAGAAAGATGGATGTTGCCTAATTGTGTTCGATAACATTGTCAATATAGAAAGATGGATGTTGCCTAATTCTAACTGTGTTCGATAACATTGTCAATCTAGAAAGATGGATGTTGCCTAATTGTGTTCGATAACATTGTCAATATAGAAAGACGGATGTTGCCTAAACTGTGTTCGATAACATTGTCAATATAGATAGATGGATGTTGCCTAATTGTGTTCGGTAACAGTTTCAATATAGAAAGATATGTTGCCTAATTGTGTTCGATAACATTGTCAATATAGAAAGATGGATGTTGCCTAATTGTGTTCGATAACATTGTCAATATAGAAAGATGGATGTTGCCTAAACTGTGTTCGATAACATTGTCAATATAGAGAGATGGATGTTGCCTAATTGTGTTCTATAACATTGTCAATATAGAAAGATAGATGTTGCCTAAACTGTGTTCGATAACATTGTCAATATAGAAAGATGAATGTTGCCTAAACTGTGTTCGATAACATTGTCAATATAGAAAGATGGATGTTGCTTATTGTGTTCGATAACATTGTCAATATAGAAAGATAGATGTTGCCTAATTGTGTTCGATAACATTGTCAATATAGAAAGATGGATGTTGCCTAAACTGTGTTCGATAACACTGGCAATATAGAAAGACGGATGTTGCCTAAACTGTGTTCGATAACATTGTCAATATAGAAAGAGGATGTTGCCTAAACTGTGTTCGATAACATTGTCAATATAGAAAGATGGATGTTGCCTAAACTGTGTTCGATAACATTGTCAATATAGAAAGATGGATGTTGCCTAATTGTGTTCGATATCATTGTCAATATAGAAAGATGGATGTTGCCTAATTGTGTTCGATAACATTGTCAATATAGAAAGATGGATGTTGCCTAATTGTGTTCGATATCATTGTCAATATAGAAAGATGAATGTTGCCTAAACTGTGTTCGATAACATTGTCAATATATAAAGATGGATGTTGCCTAATTGTGTTCGATAACAGTTTCAATATAGAAAGATATATGTTGCCTAATTGTCTTCGATAACATTGTCAATATAGAAAGATGGATGTTGCCTAATTGTGTTCGATAACATTGTCAATATAGAAAGATGGATGTTGCCTAAACTGTGTTCGATAACATTGTCAATATAGAAAGATGGATGTTGCCTAATTGTGTTCGATAACATTGTCAATATAGAAAGATGGATGTTGCCTAATTCTAACTGTGTTCGATAACATTGTCAATCTAGAAAGATGGATGTTGCCTAATTGTGTTCGATAACATGGTCAATATAGAAAGATGGATGTTGCCTAAACTGTGTTCGATAACATTGTCAATATAGAAAGATGGATGTTGCCTAATTGTGTTCGATAACATTGTCAATATAGAAAGATGGATGTTGCCTAATTGTGTTCGATTAAATTGTCAATATAGAAAGATGGATGTTGCCTAAACTGTGTTCGATAACATTGTCAATATAGAAAGATGGATGTTGCCTAATTGTGTTCGATAACATTGTCAATATAGAAATATGGATGTTGTCTAAACTGTGTTCGATAACATTGTCAATATAGAAAGATGAATGTTGCCTAATTGTGTTCGATAACATTGTCAATATAGAAAGATGGATGTTGCCTAATTGTGTTCGATAACTTTGTCAATATAGAAAGATAAATGTTGCCTAAACTGTGTTCGATAACATTGTCAATATAGAAAGATGGATGTTGCCTAATTGTGTTCGATAACATTGTCAATATAGAAAGATAGATGTTGCCTAATTGTGTTCGATAACATTGTCAATATAGAAAGATGGATGTTGCCTAAACTGTGTTCGATAACACTGGCAATATAGAAAGACGGATGTTGCCTAAACTGTGTTCGATAACATTGTCAATATAGAAAGAGGATGTTGCCTAAACTGTGTTCGATAACATTGTCAATATAGAAAGATGGATGTTGCCTAATTGTGTTCGATAACATTGTCAATTTAGAAAGATGGATGTTGCCTAAACTGTGTTCGATAACATTGTCAATATAGATAGATGGATGTTTCCTAATTGTGTTCGGTAACAGTTTCAATATAGAAAGATATATGTTGCCTAATTGTGTTCGATAACATTGTCAATATAGAAAGATGGATGTCGCCTAATTGTGTTCGATAACATTGTCAATATAGAAAGATGGATGTTGCCTAAACTGTGTTCGATAACATTGTCAATATAGAGAGATGGATGTTGCCTAATTGTGTTCTATACCATTGTCAATATAGAAAGATGAATGTTGCCTAAACAGTGTTCGATAACATTGTCAATATAGATAGATGGATGTTGCCTAATTGTGTTCGATATCATTGTAAATATAGAAAGATGAATGTTGCCTAAACAGTGTTCGATAACATTGTCAATATAGATAGATGGATGTTTCCTAATTGTGATCGGTAACAGTTTCAATATAGAAAGATATATGTTGCCTAATTGTGTTCGATAACATTGTCAATATAGAAAGATGGATGTCGCCTAATTGTGTTCGATAACATTGTCAATATAGAAAGATGGATGTTGCCTAAACTGTGTTCGATAACATTGTCAATATAGAGAGATGGATGTTGCCTAATTGTGTTCGATAACATTGTCAATATAGAAAGATAGATGTTGCCTAAACTGTGTTCGATAACATTGTCAATATAGAAAGATGAATGTTGCCTAAACTGTGTTCGATAACATTGTCAATATAGAAAGATGGATGTTGCTTATTGTGTTCGATAACATTGTCAATATAGAAAGATAGATGTTGCCTAATTGTGTTCGATAACATTGTCAATATAGAAAGATGGATGTTGCCTAAACTGTGTTCGATAACACTGGCAATATAGAAAGACGGATGTTGCCTAAACTGTGTTCGATAACATTGTCAATATAGAAAGAGGATGTTGCCTAAACTGTGTTCGATAACATTGTCAATATAGAAAGATGGATGTTGCCTAAACTGTGTTCGATAACATTGTCAATATAGAAAGATGGATGTTGCCTAATTGTGTTCGATATCATTGTCAATATAGAAAGATGGATGTTGCCTAATTGTGTTCGATAACATTGTCAATATAGAAAGATTGATGTTGCCTAAACTGTGTTCGATATCATTGTCAATATAGAAAGATGAATGTTGCCTAAACTGTGTTCGATAACATTGTCAATATAGAAAGATGGATGTTGCCTAATTGTGTTCGATAACATTGTCAATTTAGAAAGATGGATGTTGCCTAAACTGTGTTCGATAACATTGTCAATATAGAAAGATGGATGTTGCCTAATTGTGTTCGATAACATTGTCAATATAGAAAGATGGATGTTGCCTAAACTGTGTTCGATAACATTGTCAATATAGAAAGATGGATGTTGCCTAATTGTGTTCGATAACATTGTCAATATAGAAAGATTGATGTTGCCTAAACTGTGTTCGATAACATTGTCAATATAGAAAGATGGATGTTGCCTAATTGTGTTCGATAACTTTGTCAATATAGAAAGATAAATGTTGCCTAAACTGTGTTCGATAACATTGTCAATATAGAAAGATGGATGTTGCCTAATTGTGTTCGATAACATTGTCAATATAGAAAGATAGATGTTGCCTAATTGTGTTCGATAACATTGTCAATATAGAAAGATGGATGTTGCCTAAACTGTGTTCGATAACACTGGCAATATAGAAAGACGGATGTTGCCTAAACTGTGTTCGATAACATTGTCAATATAGAAAGAGGATGTTGCCTAAACTGTGTTCGATAACATTGTCAATATAGAGAGATGGATGTTGCCTAATTGTGTTCGATAACATTGTCAATTTAGAAAGATGGATGTTGCCTAAACTGTGTTCGATAACATTGTCAATATAGATAGATGGATGTTTCCTAATTGTGTTCGGTAACAGTTTCAATATAGAAAGATATATGTTGCCTAATTGTGTTCGATAACATTGTCAATATAGAAAGATGGATGTCGCCTAATTGTTTTCGATAACATTGTCAATATAGAAAGATGGATGTTGCCTAAACTGTGTTCAATAACATTGTCAATATAGAGAGATGTGTGTTGCCTAATTGTGTTCTATAACATTGTCAATATAGAAAGATGAATGTTGCCTAAACAGTGTTCGATAACATTGTCAATATAGATAGATGGATGTTGCCTAATTGTGTTCGATATCATTGTAAATTTAGAAAGATGGATGTTGCCTAAACTGTGTTCGATAACATTGTCAATATAGATAGATGGATGTTTCCTAATTGTGTTCGGTAACAGTTTCAATATAGAAAGATATATGTTGCCTAATTGTGTTCGATAACATTGTCAATATAGAAAGATGGATGTTGCCTAATTGTGTTCGATAACATTGTCAATATAGAAAGATGGATGTTGCCTAAACTGTGTTCGATAACATTGTCAATATAGAGAGATGGATGTTGCCTAATTGTGTTCTATAACATTGTCAATATAGAAAGTATATGTTGCCTAAACAGTGTTCGATAACATTGTCAATATAGATAGATGGATGTTGCCTAATTGTGTTCGATATCATTGTAAATATAGAAAGATGAATGTTGCCTAAACAGTGTTCGATAACGTTGTCAATATAGAAAGATATATGTTGCCTAATTGTGTTCGATAACATTGTCAATATAGAAAGATGGATGTCGCCTAATTGTGTTCGATAACATTGTCAATATAGAAAGATGGATGTTGCCTAAACTGTGTTCGATAACATTGTCAATATAGAGAGATGGATGTTGCCTAATTGTGTTCGATAACATTGTCAATATAGAAAGACGGATGTTGCCTAAACTGTGTTCGATAACATTGTCAATATAGATAGATGGATGTTGCCTAATTGTGTTCGGTAACAGTTTCAATATAGAAAGATATGTTGCCTAATTGTGTTCGATAACATTGTCAATATAGAAAGATGGATGTTGCCTAATTGTGTTCGATAACATTGTCAATATAGAAAGATGGATGTTGCCTAAACTGTGTTCGATAACATTGTCAATATAGAGAGATGGATGTTGCCTAATTGTGTTCTATAACATTGTCAATATAGAAAGATAGATGTTGCCTAAACTGTGTTCGATAACATTATCAATATAGAAAGATGAATGTTGCCTAAACTGTGTTCGATAACATTGTCAATATAGAAAGATGGATGTTGCCTAATTGTGTTCGATAACTTTGTCAATATAGAAAGATGAATGTTGCCTAAACTGTGTTCGATAACATTGTCAATATAGAAAGATGGATGTTGCCTAATTGTGTTCGATAACATTGTCAATATAGAAAGATGGATGTTGCCTAAACTGTGTTCGATAACACTGGCAATATAGAAAGACGGATGTTGCCTAAACTGTGTTCGATAACATTGTCAATATAGAAAGAGGATGTTGCCTAAACTGTGTTCGATAACATTGTCAATATAGAAAGATGGATGTTGCCTAATTGTGTTCGATATCATTGTCAATATAGAAAGATGAATGTTGCCTAAACTGTGTTCGATAACATTGTCAATATAGAAAGATGGATGTTGCCTAATTGTGTTTGATAACATTGTCAATATAGAAAGATGGATGTTGCCTAATTGTGTTCGATAAAATTGTCAATATAGAAAGATGGATGTTGCCCATTGTCAATATAGAAAGATGGATGTTGCCTAATTGTGTTCGATAACATTGTCAATATAGAAAGATGGATGTTGTCTAAATTGTGTTCGATAACATTGTCAATATAGCAAGATGGATGTTGCCTAATTGTGTTCGATAACATTGTCGATATAGAAAGATGGATGTTGCCTAATTGTGTTCGATAACTTTGTCAATATAGAAAGATGAATGTTGCCTAAACTGTGATTGATAACATTGTCAATATAGAAAGATGGATGTTGCCTAATTGTGTTCGATAACATTGTCAATATAGAAAGATAGATGTTGCCTAATTGTGTTCGATAACATTGTCAATATAGAAAGATAGATGTTGCCTAAACTGTGTTCGATAACACTGGCAATATAGAAAGACGGATGTTGCCTAAACTGTGTTCGATAACATTGTCAATATAGAAAGAGGATGTTGCCTAAACTGTGTTCGATTACATTGTCAATATAGAAAGATGGATGTTGCCTAATTGTGTTCGATATCATTGTCAATATAGAAAGATGAATGTTGCCTAAACAGTGTCCGATAACATTGTCAATATAGATAGATGGATGTTGCCTAATTGTGTTCGGTAACAGTTTCAATATAGAAAGATATATGTTGCCTAATTGTGTTCGATAACATTGTCAATATAGAAAGATGGATGTCGGCTAATTGTGTTCGATAACATTGTCAATATAGAAAGATAGATGTTTCCTAAACTGTGTTCGATAACATTGTCAATATAGAGAGATGGATGTTGCCTAATTGTGTTCTATAACATTGTCAATATAGAAAGATGGATGTTGCCTAAACTGTGTTCGATAACATTGTCAATAAAGAAAGATGGATGTTGACTAATAGTGTTCGATAACATTGTCAATATAGAAAGATGGATGTTGCCTAATTGTGTTCGATAACATTGTCAATATAGAAAGATGAATGTTGCCTAAACTGTGTTCGATAACATTGTCAATATAGAAAGATGGATGTTGCCTAATTGTGTTCGACAACATTGTCAATATAGAAAGATAGATGTTGCCTAATTGTGTTCGATAACATTGTCAATATAGAAAGATGGATGTTGCCTAAACTGTGTTCGATAACACTGGCAATATAGAAAGACGAATGTTGCCTAAACTGTGTTCGATAACATTGTCAATATAGAAAGAGGATGTTGCCTAAACTGTGTTCGATAACATTGTCAATATAGAAAGATGGATGTTGCCTAATTGTGTTCGATAACAGTTTCAATATAGAAAGATATATGTTGCCTAATTGTGTTCGATAACATTGTCAATATAGAAAGATGGATGTTGCCTAATTGTGTTCGATAACATTGTCAATATAGAAAGATGGATGTTGCCTAAACTGTGTTCGATAACATTGTCAATATAGAAAGATGGATGTTGCCTAATTGTGTTCGATAACATTGTCAATATAGAAAGATGTATGTTGCCTAATTTTGTTCGATAACATTGTCAATATAGAAAGATGGATGTTGCCTAAACTGTGTTCGATAACATTGTCAATATAGAAAGATGGATGTTGCCTAAACTGTGTTCGATAACACTGCCAAAATAGAAAGATGGATGTTGCCTAAACTGTGTTCGATAACATTGTCAATATAGAAAGAGGATATGCCTAAACTGTGTTCGATAACATTGTCAATATAGAAAGATAGATGTTGCCTAATTGTGTTCGATAACATTGTCAATATAGAAAGATGAATGTTGCCTAAACTGTGTTCGATAACATTGTCAATATAGAAAGATGGATGTTGCCTAATTGTTTTCGATATCAGTGTCAATATAGAAAGATATATGTTGCCTAATTGTGTTCGATAACATTGTCAATATAGAAAGATGGATGTTGCCTAATTGTGTGCGATAACATTGTCAATATAGAAAGACAGATGTTGCCTAAACTGTGTTCGATAATATTGTCAATATAGAAAGATGGATGTTGCCTAAACTGTGTTCGATAACATTGTCAATATATTAAAAGATGGATGTTGCCTAAACTGTGTTCGATAACATTGTCAATATAGAAAGATGGATGTTGCCTAAACTGTGTTCGATAACATTGTCAATATAGAAAGATGGATGTTGCCTATACTGTGTTCGATAACATTGTCAATATAGAAAGATGGATGTTGCCTAAACTGTGTTCGATAACATTGTCAATGTAGAAAGATACAGAAAGATGGATGTTGCCTACACTATGTTCGATAACATTGTCAATATAGAAAGATGGATGTTGCCTAATTGTGTTCGATATCAGTGTCAATATAGACATATGGATGTTGCCTAAACTGTGTTCGATAACATTGTCAATATAGACATATGGAAGTTGCCTAAACTGTGTTCGATAACATTGTCAATATAGACATATGGATGTTGCCTAAACTGTGTTCGATAACATTGTCAATATAGAGAGATGGATGCTACATAATTGTTTTCGATAACATTGTCAATATAGAAAGATGGATGTTGCCTAAACTGCGTTCGATAACATTGTCAATATAGAAAGATGGATGTTGCCTAAACTGTGTTCGATAACATTGTCAATATAGAAAGATGGATGTTGCCTAATTGTGTTCGATAACATTGTCAATATAGAAAGATGGATGTTGCCTAAACTGTGTTCGATAACATCGTCAATATAGAAAGATGGATGACACCTAATTGTGTTCGATAACATTTTCAATATAGAAAGATGGATGTTGCCTAAACTGTGTTCGATAACATTTATTTGTTTACATTTCACAGATTTGATAAGTTTTGCCACGGGACCATTAAAATTTGGATCTTCGAGAACAAACACAGAACTAAACTATTTAATTTCAAAAATTCCAGATATTCTAAAGAAGTCTTTAGCTGCTAACACTTACAAAAACTATTCTTGTGGTTTTAAAGTTTGGAATAAATGGTGTAAAAAGTATAAATGTACGGTTTTACCAGCGGATCATAAACATTTAGCAATTTGTATTGACCATTTGATAGAAAGCAAAGTTTGAGTTTCTAAGTTAAACTCTGTTCTATTTGCTATAAGTTGGGCTCACAATATAGCGGACATGAACGATCCATAGTCAGGCGGATGGTAGAGAGCGCTAAATGGACTTTAGCCAAAGCAGCCATTCCGAAAGAACCCTTCACAGTGGAAATGTTAAACAAAATTGTTCGATTATATGGTAACGATCAAAGTGAATTAGCAAACCTAAGATTTAGTACGCTCTGCGTTTTAGGCTTTACAGGTTTTCTGCGATACGCCGAACTAGCAAATATAAAAAGATCAGACATATATTTTTTCGAAGATAGATTAGACATTTTTATCGAAGTGACCGACAAATATAGAGATAGAACGCGAGTAACTTTAGCGAGTTCGAGTGACATAACGTGTCCTTTGATTTGTTTAAAAAGGTATCTTAAAGCAGCAGGTATCCATGAAGATTTAAAAGAATTCATTTTTAGCTCTATTTCAAAAACGAAACACGGTTTCAAATTGAGAAAAACGGGAAAGTTTTCCTATGGTAGAGCTAGACAAATTCTTTTGAAAAAATTGGAAGAAATGGGGTACACCAAGTCTTCTTTCGGTTTGCATTCTCTACGATCGTGGGGTGCTTCTTCAGCCGCTGCGGCAGGGGTGAAAGACCGACTCATACTTAAACATGGGCGGTGGAAAAGTCAGTCATCAAAAGACAGGTACATTCACGAAAGTATATCAGATAAAAAATCTGTGACTTTAAATCTCAAGTTGTAAACGCGTTGAGTACGGTTTCAGAGTTCTTTTAATTTGACTTAAATAACGGTTTCCGTATTCCGTTTATAAACATTGTAATTGCCCGTTCTTTGTGGCGATCTCTTAGGCTGTAGGCTCACTCCCAGCTATGTGTTGTGCTTATCCTCAACCACTACCCCCGTTCAATTTTTATTGCTGATTTAAAAAAATAAAAAGCACTTATTTTTTCACATTCGATTTTCTAGAGTACGCCCGGGCGTACAGGAGTATGCCTAAATACGCCCCTGAATAATATAACAGTTACACAAAACTAACGAAGACGATAAACTTGTGACTAGAAATATGTGAACAAATAATTAGTTTAAATGAAGAAAAAAAACTCATGACAATGCCATCCATATAATTTAGGTAACTGTTAAACACAATTCTGCTTCACAAAGATTTTAAAGTAACGAAGACATAAAAACCAGTTAAGAAACTGTATTGTCTAATATAGATTGAAATTAAGTGAATCTTGCCGTAATTTCACAACATTTTATTTATACCCAGTTCTAAGTTTTACATGGACTGTTGTGGAGCTTGCAATATGTCGAGTATAATAATCAGGATTAAAACATTTTTTACATTTTACATTTTATATTATTCAAATAGTTGCGTGACAGGTCCCTCATGTATCTTTTCCAAAGCTGAGCAATTTGTTGAACTGTGTCTCAAGATATGAATGAATATTTACGCAATGTCAAGGCAACACTGCTCCCGGTTCGTTTGGGGCTGGCCATACTATGCTTCAGTTTTCTTCCAGTACAGAACAGAAGTAACATCATGCTAATGCCTTTGTCATATGACCTATTGGAGTGCCAGCCATATCTCCTATTTTAAACTGTCGATTTTCGTCTGCTGTAAAGTTATTGTGGATTGTTTGTGTATATCCATTGACCCAGTGGCAACCATACTAAGCATGCATATAAATTGGTATATACAGAGGTGTATTCTCTGTATACAACTAAGTGTTGTATGTTTGTAGATTCTGACCTTTTTCCATTTTGACCCATTGCACAGACATCAGTTAATCCTGAAATATAAAGTAAGACATTAAAACAATATGTATATACAGTTTATTTTTATTATTTAAACAACCAAAATACATTGTTAAATCTGTTTACAAAACTATTGGGTGCTTGTACTCACAGACACTTTGTTCCACCCATGAACATTTATGAAAAACAACTACATTGTCTCTTACACCTTAATGGTTAAATAGTTAAAAACGTTTTTAAAACATACTTTTGATATTGCAAATAATTTGGACAGATCCACTGATTTACGTCATGCGTTAATCGGAACTGAGCCCTGCAGGAGGGTATACTTACACCGCCATAACTCTGCAAGTATATGCTAAGATGTAAATCTAGTGGTGTATTCTGATTCTTCGATAAATATAGATATAAAAATCGAACAGGAAAAGCTGCATTCAAGACGACAGTCAACCACAAACACACGAAGAAACAAAGAACAAATTTAAAGATGAATAAAAGGCCAAATAAGACATCACTAACACAAAAAGGGTCGACAATAGGGCTACCGCCTTGGAACGCTCAGTGGCAAAAATGCCGTTGGGGGTATAAACCAGGTTCTAGGGTGCACCAAACCTCACATTTACCTTAATCCGGTCATCGCACAATTAAAGAGGAAAGCATAGTGGTGAACTGTAAATGGGTCCACCACCAAGCATGCAGTGCTTTGCAAAATGATAGGGTCATAACCTCTTTTGATCAACCTTTTAACAAATTTAACAAATTATGAAAGTTCCATGATTTTACAAATATTATGGCTTCATAGTAGGTGCAGACCAGTTTTGCGCTTTACGTTTTACCAGCACAATGAAACACAGTATACCAACACATCCAACACATCCAACACATCCATGGTTAGGTCAATAAGGTAAGAGAAGATCTACTAATCGAACAGGAAATGTATCTTTCAATGACCACAATAGTGCAAACACATTGGAATGATCAGTGGCAAAAAGGCCGCTGGGGGTTTAAATCATAAAGATTAAAATTAATACGGGTTACATCATCATCATCATCACCATCACCATCATCATCAACACCATCATCATCGTCATCACCATCTTCACCGCCACCACCATCATCAACTTCATCACCACCATTATCATCACCAAAACTATCATCATGACCAGCATCATCATTATCATCATCAATGCTGACCACCATTATCATCATTATAATCATCATAATCATCATTTTCACCACATCATCATCAACACCATCATAATCATCATCATCATCAAGCATCAATAACATAATATAATTTAATCATCATCACCACCATCATCATCACCAACACCATCATCACCCCGTGTGGTTCCGGGGGCACCCGTTTGGTTACGGGGCAAAGAATAGGACCACTGCAGATCCCGTTGGAGGGGAAGGCAGAGGGGTAGAACCCCGCCAAATTCATGTTCATTTTATCATTTTTTGTTCATGCTCATTAAAGGTCTTCATCATGACCGCTGCATTGTTTCAGGTGCCATCTCGCTCATATCACTAGAGTGGCAGAAAAACTATAACGTGCCTCCAGCGTAAATGGAGCGTCTATAATAGAATTTGCAGCAACTCGGCAGTTCAGGGTGAGAAGGTTCTAGGCCCGTTCTCTATATTTTATCTCGATGTACATGGAGGATGAGCCTGGCATGTTCATTCCTGTTAGGCGCCATATAACCTTTCATGTGTTGGTGCGCCTTAAAACCCCAATTCAATTCCATCATAATCATCACCACCTCATCATCAGTACCATAATCACCACAACCATCATCATCAACACTATCATCATCATCACCACTGCGTCAGTCATATAATTCAATGCAGATTTTGTATACTGATTATAGAAAGAGGAACAGGACGTTCATTCCATTTATTGATAAAGTTGGACACACCAGTGCGAATGCGCTTTTCAAACATGTAGCTTCCTCGAGCTCGTACTAATTATACTACCGAACCAGATATCATGAGTCTGTTGACTTAATTATCTTTTGAATTACTGTACTATAATTTAGCGCTGACATTTTGTGTGAACTGATTTTATATGCTTAATAACTCGGCCATGGTCAGAACGCGGTCAGTTGTCATTTGAATTGGAGGGACATGATGTGGCTTTCTAGGATGGCTATTTTTAGGGATAAATGCTTCTTGATAAAAGGTTAATGTTATTTAATTAAAGTTCATAGATACCTCATCTGTTTTAATTAGGGTTCAAGGAAGTTTCAGTCATTATTTTGTTGACGGGTCTGCCATTTTAAAAGGCCACGTCACATCTGGGTGCATGGATAAAATGTGTATAAATATACAGACTGAAAGATTGTCGGGTAGAGCCTAGTCTGCCAGAGTTGTATAATAGAGAGCCCTGTCTGGCCGAATAAAACGTGTTGTCATTTGCACCAGTGAGTTTGTCGATTCACAATCCCACAACGACGCATAGGAGCAGTTTTGGTCGCCTAAGACCAGGATTTCGACCATAGGAATTGTCGCGCACACAAGAAGAAGTACAAGGTTAGTAGTTTTTACTTGCATATTTTAACTTCGTTGAAAATATTGGCAAAATTCAAAATTTAAACATGGCAGAGCAAAATATTGGTCAAATATTTATGGGGGTAGCACAACAGATGGCAAACTTAACAGATAAAATTGAGACTCACACGGCGGCGGTACATGTACATATGGGTGCACAGACAGAGGCTCTCGGGGAACAGGGTGTGTTTTATGCAATTAAAATGTTTGATGGCTCCTCCGCAAACGAGTACAAGGATTACATTAAGAGCATAGATAAGTATGCATTCTTACATAATTATGATCAAAAACCGAAGCTGCTAGCTTATCAAACTAGTAAAGGCCCCGTAGGGGGATTACATAAAGAGATCCTTAAAAGAAAGGCGAGATCTGACATGGGATCTATTAAAAATAGAACTTGCCGCCCGATTCTCTGACGTAACTGACACGTCACATGCATTTTCTCTACTTAGCAAAACTAAGCAAAAACCAGGGGAAAGTGTTTAGCTGTATTCCGAACGAATGTTAAACCTCGCTGAAAAGGCATACTTAGAACGAGGGCCGGGTAACGAACCAGTAGTGCAAAAACAATTAGTCGATTTTTTTACGGATGGGGTGACCCAAGATTCTATTAGGTATAAGCTTATGAGGGAAAGGTCTAGAACGTTTAATGAAGCTGTCAGAATAGCCATTGAGGAACAAAATTTCAGAAAACGCTTTGATTTAAGGACTGGGGCTAGAGAAAGGAATGACTTTCCTAAGTTTAGTGGGAGGGCCAATGATCAGCACGAACCGATGCAAGTCGACCACACGAGACCGAAAAGACCATGTTTTAAATGTGGCAGCACAAAGCATATATCTAGGTTTTGTCCTAACCAGAGACCGGCTAACGTAAACGCTGTATCGCAGAACTTTAGGGGGCAAGGTCAAATAGTATGTTGGGAATGCGGCCAGCAGGGTTACATCAGACGTTATTTCCCAGAACTAGACGGTAGGGATAGGGGACCTATTAACTGGGGAAAAACAAAAAAACAATAGGCAGGGAAACTAAGGTGCTCGAGCCATGTAGAGGCCAATGGCTCGCGAAATAGGGGTTATAAGAAACCATTTTTTAAAATTTCTTTGGCGGGGAACGCAAATTCTTGCATTATTAATATGGGGAAAACAAAATTAAGGTGCCTCTTAGACTCAGGAGCTATGTGTAGCTTGATGCATGAAAGGATGTATAAGACGTTAACAATTAAACCAAAATTAGAAAATAAACAAGCAAACATACAGTCTGTCGATGGAAGCTTATTAAACGTTTTAGGAAGAATTAACTTGAAATTTGAGGTGAAAGGCGAGAAATTAGAACATCCGTTTTATATTGTCTCGGACATGAACAGAAATGTTATCTTGGGGCATGATTTTCTCGTAGATAATGGCGTCCGTATGTACTTCTATCTGGGGTGTTTACGCATAGGCAAATCAATGATTCCGTTTGTACCCGATATCCACATTTCATCTGTCGTTAGATTGGTATCCACGGTCATTCTTAAACCAAAATCCTTGACCCTGAGTAGGGGTAAGATTAAAGGGACTTCTTGTTTACCTCTTGGTGGGAGTTATGTACTGTCGAGTAATGATACAGGTTACATGGGTAAACGGCCAGACCTTGAAGTAGTTGATTCAGTCATTCAGTTAAAGCGGTCTCGAAATTTCCCAATGATGATTACAAATCAGAGTGGTAGAACGATTAAATTGCTTAAGGGTACAACCATAGCCCGCTTAGAACAAAGTTCTGGTGTATATATAATCGATAATGTAGAAAGTGTGAATGGTTATCGCAAAAATGCAGACCACTACGCACAGTCGAAGGTCAGAAGTTTCAGTGAAGTACTTCCCTTAATAAACGCGCCTGAAGAAAACAAGCAAATGATAGGTGAACTAGTATATAGGAATCTAGATGCAGTAGCCTTTAGCGAGCATGATCTAGAAGAAACAGACATTTTGAAAATGCGAATTGACACCGGGGACAGCCCACCGGTGAAGTTGAGACCTTATAGAACCCCTTTGAATGATCTACAGGTTATCGATGCAGCGGTTGACCAGCTGTTAGCCGCCGGCATTATCAGACGATCTCGTAGCCCGTATTCTGCGCCAGTGGTAATTGTCGCAAAAGAGGACAGTACCAAACGACTGTGTTTGGACTTCCGCCGGTTGAACAGCGTAACGAAAAGCTATTCCTTTCCCCTCCCATTGATCGACTCCGTTTTGGAGAAATTAGGCAAATGTCAAGTGTTTAGTTCAATCGATTTGTTTGCTGGGTTCTTTTGTATTGAGGTCCAGCCTGAAGATAAGGAAAAGACGGCATTTGCCTGTCACGGGGGTCTCTTTGAGTACAATCGAATGCCTTTTGGGTTACGTAATAGCCCGAGTTACTTTTGCGAGATGATGTCGGTTGCATTACAAGGGTTAGAACATTTTGCTTTACCGTATGTCGACGATGTTATAGTGTTTTCTAAATCAATAGAAGAACACTTATCTCACTTGCAACAGGTGTTCGATAGAATGAAAAAGCATAAGTTAGACGAAACTGAGCAAATGTCAGTTTATGAAACCAGAAACAAACCATTTAGGGTTCATAATAAGTAAGGATGGGGTAAAGCCAGACACAAGAAAGGTCGAATCAATTAGGGGGTTAGCTCCGCATAGGACTGTTAAAGGTGTCGGAGGGTTCTGCGCGATGGTGGGTTATTATCGCCGGTTTATCCCAAACTTTAGTGCAATCGCCGAACCCTTGTTTAAACTCACGAAAAAGAATGCCCGTTTTAAGTGGGACGAGTCAAGTCAGAAAGCTTTTGACTTTCTTAAGGAAAGCTTAACCGTAGTTCCCTTATTAGTATACTCAGACATGAATAAGAAATACCTGCTCTACACGGGCTCGTCCGAGGGTTGCATTTGGTCAGTATTGTGTCAGGAGGACGCAGATGAAGATGGGGTGGTTGTTGAAAAACCAATTTACTTCCTCTCCCATAAATTATCCCCAACCCAAGCCCTCTGGCCAATCATTGAAAAAGAAATGTATAGTATAGTGTATAGCTTACAGAAGTTCGAGCACTACTTAAGAGGCAGTAGAATTCAGATTTTCTCAGATCACCGCCCTCTACAGTATGTGTTAGATAAACAACCCTTTAACAATCGCAAAATATCAATGTGGGCGCTAACGATTCAGTCATATGACTGTGAAATTGCTTACATTAAAGGCAAGGATAATGTTATAAGTGACTTATTAAGTAGAGTACCCGAGGGAAGTGTACAAGATAATACGGGGGCCGATTCTGAAATCGATGTTAGTGACAGGGCGTATTGTGTAAACATGATAAATACCTCGCAAATGACCCCCTTAAGTACACTCATGCTGAATTGCCGGTATTTGAGGATATTGGAACACCGACCCTCTAAGATCTTGATATGAAAGAGGAGCAAGAAAAGGACGAAGCGATAACGTCCATTAAGTCCCAATTACATGTCGGGAAGGCCAATAAAACTACGTCACGGAGTTTCGTAGTTCTAGATGAGATACTGTATTACATATCTCAGGTAGACGATGACCCAGTTGTAAGGTTATATGTCCCAGAACATTTGTCAAACGAGGTCTTGAAGAGTTACCATAACCTTGCCCATTTAGGGATTGACAAGACAGTCGATACTATCAAAAAAAGTACTATTTTCCCAACCTTTACAAGCGTGTACACACGTTCATAAATGAGTGTGTCACATGCCAACAGCGGAATCTTACTGCTATAAGACCACCAATGGGGGAGACAGAGATAAATCCTTACCCCTTCTCAAAAATTGCTGGGGACATTTGTGGACCCCTTCCAACTTCATTAGCAGGAAATAAATACATCTTTACTGTCATTTGTTGTTACTCAGGGTACCTTGAAGCCTACGCACTTCCTGATAAAACAGGTGTCTCGATACTGCACGTGCTCCTTGATGAGATATTTCCTAGGCATTCCATGCCGCTAGTCTATTTAAGCGATAATGGCCGAGAAAATGTCGATAAAAAGTAGTCGACACCCTCACAAAACTTAATGTTAAATGCATTACATCTTCATTCTACAACCCTCAAGCTAATGGGTTAGTCGAAGCCTCGCACGCTGGGCTCATAAACATAATTTCCAAGAAAATAAAGAACGACCCGACCACTTGGGATGTATATTTGAACCAATCTCTAGCAGGACTCCGTATGACCGTAAATGAGTCGACAAAAATTGCCCCATTCAACCTCCTATATGGGCGTGACCCAACTCTCCCCATAGATGTTATTTTAAAACCAAGACGAAAGTACCTGGGCACAGACGCCCACGAAATCGCTTTACAAGAACAACATAAGGCATTTACAAGAGTTTATCATAGAATGAAAAAATTAAAAAGGAAAGGGGCCGAGAAAGCAGACAAGTCGAGTAAGAATATCGAGTTCAAGGTAGGGGACGCGGTTTACCTTAAAAACCACGTAAGAAAGAGTAAATTAGACTCAAGATGGTTACTTTTTTGGCGAATAATAGAAGAAAAGTCACCCCTAACTTACGTCATAACAAGTCAGCTCGATGGTAAAACCAGAGAGACGCATGCCCGACACATAAGGCTAGCAAATCTTGAGAATTGGGACATCCCACTCAACGAAAGGGGGCGACCGCTACTCCAGGCCGCTTACGCAGCCTCGCCTGAAAGTAGTGACATGGACGGGGAAACTAGTGATTCGGGGGGTGAACCCATAGCTGATTTGACCCGGAAGTATCGAAGAGTCAGATCGGACTCATCGGGTGGAAAGTGATATCCCTTTAATGGAGTTAGCGCGACGTATAAAACCCCGAAATAATAGGTTAAAAACAGAAAATCGGTCCATAAGTATTTCAGAATCAGAAACTGACGCGCAGTCAGTTAAATCTGGGAATTCAATTAATTCTGAAATAACTGATGCATTAGGGATGGCTAGTGGCCATTAATCTGGTGGTGAGGATGAATTCGTGGATGTGTCCAATTATGGGGGGAGCAAATGGAAATAGACCACGTAGTTAAAGAGGGAAGTACTAATGAGGCAGCAGTTTGCTGTAATTCGACCTGGAACAGACAGAGTTCCAAAATCAAAAGCCTTTTGCTGGCAATCTCTGCAGTTTTAGATTAAATGGGTAATTTGTGGGGCATCATATCGTGGAGAAATAATGGAAAATAATAGTGATATATAATTCCCCTATAATTTCAGTAATAGCTGTATTTGCTGCTACGTTTCATACAGTCTCCCAGACAGGTCAAATAAGGGTTATGCATGTATCTTCAGTAAAATGACGCCATTATCTATACAAGGTGAGAATATGGGTCGTTGAATAAGTATCTATTGTTCTTGTATTGCAGGGACGCAATGCTACATTCTGCATTACTCATCTTCTACTTGGCAAGTTATCTAAGTTAATCTACAGCGGTAGTTGTAGAGAATGTTTTTTTTAATAAGGTATCAGAATTTTCCATGTCAAATTCAAGGTGGTTACTTACCTTTGTCATATCAATCAAGAAATATGACGATTTTCTTGACGAATTGTCAAAAGATATTGATAGGGCGTCCGGTTTATCAGACACTATTTTAAGTTTATATTCACCCAAGAACGAGGTTAGTTCGGACTCAAAGGGGGAGGGCCTAGACAAATTTGGGGATATGTCAAAGAACTTTACAGACCCTTTCAAACGTAAGTACAGTTCAGAATTTGCGCAAAATGCCGAGATTTTTCAGAGTTTACGGCATGAGATAGACTTAACGCGAGATATTCATAACGATCTAGTGGCAACTTTCGCTCACTATAAAATGTTACAGACTTCAAAACTGAAACAAAGGCAAAAGCGCGCAATATTTGGGTTTCTAAGCCCAATATTTACAGAAGTTTTTGGGCTGTTAGACGCTGCTAGTCTAGACAGTGTAAAGAGAAATGTAAAAAAGCTATCGAACAATCAAAAGGTAATACAGCATACCCTTCAAGACAGTATAAGCGTTCTGAATGCCTCTGGATTCGCCATTAGGCAGAATAGACAGGCAATTAACGGAATTGTTAAATCACTATCAACTTTGAGTAAGGAATTTACACAAACGCAGGGCGACCTTAATCGGAAGGTCAATAATATTGAGAACTTTTTATATCTCTTCTCAAAACTGAACCTAATTTTGGACGAGATAAAATCAATGATACAAAACTGTGTTTCTTTTTATATGCAATTCGAAATTAAACTAAATATCCTTACAATGCAGAGATTAAGTGCTAACATAGTTCCAGCGAGTCAGTTACAGAAAGCTCTTTTAGAGTTATCAACTTATCTACCCGCAACGTTAGAACTCCCCAAAGACCCGAAGACTCAATTATTCGATTATTATAAATTTTTGAAGTGTGATACGTTTTTAGAAGATGGACAAATAATTATAGTGACGGAAATCAGGCTGACAGAACACACTAGATTATTTGAGTTGTATTACTCGAATTCCCTTTTCCTACCATACACTGACAACAAAGAAAGTCAAGATAAAAATATTGTCGCATACTACAAACTTGAAAGCCCATTTCTAGCAATTAACCGAGAAAGAACGCTGTACTTCCTATTATCATAAAAGTGAAGCAGAATTTTGTAGAGAACCCCCATTAAATTCCTGTAATTTGCGACGTGGAATTCTGAATGTATATCAGTCTAGTGATTGCATTGTTAACCTTTTCGTGCGAAATAAGGAACACTTTTTAGACTTTTTTGTAAGGTTGCCATTGCTTCCTTTCTTCCCTGCTCTACTAGTTCTTTTTTTTGAACTTCACTTATTTTAGCCTTTTTTTGTTTGGTGTCCTGTTTTAAACTATAATATTTATCCAACTCATCTAAAATCATCTTAAACTCTTGATCAGATATTTGTGCATCACTCAACGCTTTTGATATTAACTGCTTTATACTATTTAACTTAGCCTCTGCCAAAGTTTTTATTTCATGATGTTTTTGAGCTTTTGCATTAAGCTTGCGTCTGATAAAATTAATACAAACACCTGTAGCTCCACATACTATTGCTGCTATTTCTAAAGGTAACAATACTGGAACAACAAATCCAATCCCAGCCATAATAACACCTGCAGATATCAAGGTAGTGTCAATTCCATCTGTAATATTAATACCACGTTTATATTTTTTATAAAGTGACTGACGTATATCTCGTTCTGTAATTAACTTTTTTTCAATCTCTGAAATCTTTTGTGATCTATAATTTTGTCCGTCTTCCACTGGCAACTCAGGATATATACTTGGTGCTGTTGGTTGCTTCATTTTTTATTAATAAATAAAAATGTTAATTAATTCAATTAATAATGATGCCACCGTATTTACAGCGGTAGCGTTAGCAACCTTGCATACAAAGTTAACAACAGAACCAGCACCAATTTCTAAAGGTTTATCAAAGTTATCATGATTGCGTGGGATGATGTGAAGCGTTATACCATAATTTGGTTGTTCAACACCATTGACAGAAACTATTACAGTTACGTCACCAACTAATCGTTCACATGCTAAACCTATTCCCATAATCCGTCCACGGCGTGTCATTACATGCCCCACATTTGATTCTGCCCCACCATTACCATATGAGAGTATTCTATTCAACACAAGTGGGCCCTTAGCCTCCGCAAATATTGTTATAATCCCATATTTAAGATTATCAACTCTATCTCTCAAATGATTAAACAAGTCAACAAAAGGCAAAACTCGCCTATGTAAATCTGAAACAATATCTATCAAAGCTTCCAAGTCTCCTGCTTTTTGTTTAGGGCTTGGTGGTCCAAATATACTCATTGTTTTTTTTATAAAAATATATTTTTTAAATAATTTCTAAAACACAACTCATAGGCAAACCGTGATTATCTATCTTGTTGCCATACTCATCTCTGACTTCTATTTTCAATTCAGTAATTGCATCATTTGTAAGACAGTGATATTCAGGATATAAACTTGTATATACTCTATCTCCAAACTGCTTATTTACTACAGGTACAACACCTATAATAGTGCTTGGTGCACCATTGAAATAATTACTACTCGTATTAACTTGTTTCAGATGAACATATAGCTGTTTATAAGGAGCTAAATCAATTGGGTAATTTCCGAAATGAATACCTTTTAACCATTTTCTGTCCTCGAATCCCAGCATTTTTGAAAGACCGCTTGACATTCGTGTCTCTATTGGCGTATCTAAAAAGGATTCAGCACTTTGGACAATAATGCCCAGGGTAATCTTTTCATTTAGAATTTTAAAAACTCTTATCAAGTCTTTAAAGTTATAGAGTCCATCTGGTAAACGTTCTGTTTTATCTGGGTTTCGTGTCTTTATGGTTTCATGATTAATATTAAACCAACCAATAGTGTATGTAAAACTTTTTAATCCAACGCGCTTAGTTCCATTTCTATTATCGATATACTGTTGTAAATTAATAGAGTTGTCTATGTTTGAAATTGTATGAAACATTTTTTTTAATATATATATATATATAAAAACACAAATAAAAAGGATTTCTAAAGAATTCAAATATAACCCGGATGCTCACTATTTAAATACTTTCAGCAAGAAAGTGATAGATATAATAAATCAAAACATAGTCATTACATCAGACGGTAAAGACTTTAAAGCATCATTTCCAAATGTCTTTGAAAAATACAAACTTCCATACGTCAAATCAGATGCTATAGTTCAAAGCTGGGGAACAGATTGGATGCTATTTTGGCAGAATCAGTTAAATTTTGCTATTTGGTGTGCGACAACTGGATGTGGTATTGATTTCAACAATCATCTAAAAGCTGATGCCTTGGTTGGTTCGTTATTTCGATTTCATGTCTACTACCAAGTCAGAAGAATATTATCTGAGATGAGTGTAGCAATGCCGCAAGACTCAAATTGGAATGCTTTTAATAACACATATAACCGAAACGCATACGAGAGAATATGCAAGGAGTTTAACGTTGACTTAAATTCAGACTGGAGACAGAAACAAAGCTATAATAATGGGCTAGGAACAATTTATAATTACTGGACACATATTGGTTATCATCCTTTGATAAATACTGCATACGACAACAAAACGATGAGTTTTACAGTCTAAAAGAGTGATAAAACATACCACATTGATTACATTGCACAAGGATCTGAGGCTGACAACAGCTGGTCTATTATACTAGATTGTTCATCTGGATTTACAAGAGCAGGAGTAGAAAGAATCAATGACAGCATAAGATCATACTGCTGGGCAATACTTGGCTCACAATCACAAACAAGAACAGATATACTTGGAATTGGAACAGCATTTGATGCACAAAAACAATTTCTAGCAAATGTAGAGGACGCAATAAATAGCCCCATCGACTTGCCCAGTCAAATTTCAAGATATGAAAACACCCTAAAATATGCAAGAAGTAAGGTAAATTTTGTCTATGGAAGTGGATTGTATATGTCTCCGAGTGACATGGAATTAAGAATCGGAATAATACAAGACTACAATAATGAAATTGTAATAGCAACCGATGCACAAGCATTAGGATTGAATAATGATGTAAATGTAAAACCAGTGCCACCAAAAATTATTCAACCTTTTCAAGGTACCACAACAAATAAATTTTTACCGGAACATTCTGACTTTGATAAATCATCAATACATAAAACTGTGGAACATAACCCACCAGAAATACAAAAAATAGCGATTGAACACGAAGATAACAAAACAACTATAATTGTTGGTACTATAGTAATAGATCTTGCTGCATTACTTATTTACGAGATTTACTAAACCACTCTTTGGCTGCCACATACAACAACCCGGAAACAAACACAAGCAAAGCCCATAGATTGTTACCAAGCCAATTAATAACATTACCTGTTGCAGATAAAAGCCATGATACTATTGCACCAATAACTCCTGGAAGTGCTGCAGCAGCTTTACCAGCTAGGTTGGCAAGAAGTTTACCAAGATTAAATAGTTGTTTTTTTATCCAGTCTTTTACACTTGATGAATCAGGTTTTGGAGTTGGAGTTGGAGCAGCACTTGATGTGGGAATAATAGAATTAATTATCACCCCAAGAATCATACCAAACGCAGTCAGGATACTAACAATAGTAATACCTTGCTCCCTAAACAAGCTTTTAATCCTCTCACCAAGAGTTGTATCCTCGTTTAACATTTTGTTTATTGTCTCTTTTATCCTGCTTACTTGGTTACGAAAAGCTTCTCTGTTTTCATTAATGACATCGATTCTTGCACCTCTCTCATCTTCAAGGTCTTTGATGCGATCGCTAATTCTTTTTATCTGGAATTCATCATTATCAGTCTTAGCTTGTTCTAACTTTTGTTTTTCTCTTGTTATGTCTTTATCAAGTTGTGTAAGTTTTGCCACGTTATTGGTGAGTTCTTCCTTGACAGTTGTCATTGCTTTTACTATTCCATCCATTTCACGCCTGTCTATATTTGTTTGTATTGAAACATCAGGACGCTTGTCTATATTTGTTTGTGTTTCAGCATCAGGACGCTCAATCACATCCCAGTCATAAAGAGCACTTTCCATTGACTGTGCTGTGTCATTCGCAAAACTTGATAAATCTTTTAATGGGATATTATCGACATTATTTGGTAAATCGTTTATTGTGCTCTCCAATACTTGTCGATATTCTTGTGATACTTTTGTTCTACTGTCATACTCCGGCAAATTCAAAAATTGTCTTATCGCCCTTGTTTCCCCAGAGCCAATAATCCTGTTATATTCATTTGCCAAAGAACCAAGAGCAAGAAATGTAAAAGAGCCTTGCCTGGCAGTTATTCTTATTCCTTTATCACCAACAATCCAGTATAATGTTTTACCATCATTTGATACTTTAAACTGGTCATAATCCATTTTGTCCGGTGCCATCTTATATCGTTTTTCTATTTCATTATAAAAGGATTTTACAAGATTTTTCTTGTATATTTCAAGTGTGGATTCTGCCAGCTCTCCCCTAAGTTCAGCAATATGATCGCTTTGATTAAGAAGACTTCTTTGAACCGGCTCATCAGGCACCATTGGTAAATCATCATCATAATATTCATCATAATCATCTGGATCAAACGTAGGATTGTCAAAATCAAATCCTCCTTCAGCCATTGTTCATTTTATTTAATTTTAAAAAATATATTTAAAAAATAAAAACAATGTCAGCTTACGGAAATAAACTCAACCCTCATAGAAAACTAAGAGAACCTCATGGTGCCAAAGGCATCCGCACAAGTGTAGTAATAACTAATAATCCATCAACAATAGACCAAAACCACAACTGCTTGTAAGATTTCCCAATCTAAGTACTAATGATGTTCCTCGTACTGCTCGTCTTGCCTTTGAAATAGAACTTAAAAGCAGAACAGACGCCAACGCTACTCTATTTCAAAATCTGGGTAGAACAATTGTGAAAAAAATGACAATAAGAATAAGTGGCAACGAAGTCATGTCAATAGATGACAGTGATATATATCATTGTTATGTAGATTTATGGAAAAGCCCTACTGAACGAGTAAACATAGCTTACCAAGGTATTGGTAAATCAAACATGTTAAAACATAGAATTGGTGCGGGAGATGCTTCCTCAGACACCGGAGATGAAGCTATAGCAGCAGCTTATGGAAATAGATTTTGTATACCACTGGACTTTGAAATGTTAGAAAGTCATATGCCATTTTATCAAGCGGGGCTTGGTGATAGGTTAGAATATGAATTAACGTTTAACGATTATAACAAAGTTATCAAAAGCAGTGATGCTGATGCATCTTATGTAATAAAAAATATCTGCTTGGAATTTGATACGGTTAGTGATGTTGAATTATCCAGACAAATAAGACAGCAAGTCAATGGTAAGATAGTATTTTTGTATGATCGTATCTTGCGACATAGAAAAATAACAGCAAACAAATCTGAAACCCTTTGGAATATCAACATTAATGTACCAGCACAGAGCATGAAAGGTATTCTAATGCTGTTTGAAGACCCAGAAAGAACAAGCGCAGAAACCTATTACAACCCAAAGATTGAAAAGGTTGAAATGACAATAGAGGGAGTACCAAATCAGTTGTATAGTCAGGGCATGAAGGCATATCAACATTGGGATGAAATCAACAAATATTTTGCTTTAACATCAAAAAGAAATAAAGAGACAGAAATAGTAGCGAGGGACTTAAACTTTACCAATGTTTCTATTGAGACTTATTTGACAAAATCATATGCTTTGTGGCTTGACCTTAGAACATGTGATGACAATTTATTATACGGCAGTGGAAGAAGAATAGAAAACGGCAGTGAAGGCATAACGATATTAATAAATAAAAAAGCAGATGCAGATCAAACTTTAAATATTTATATATATATAATACAAGATGCGCAAATCAATTTCGAAGATGGAAGATTCAAAGAAGTACGATACTAGTTTACAACAAAAATATCCTAAATATTCACACAGTGCCATTATCTGTGGTCAGACAGGCTGTGGTAAAACAGAGTTTGTTCTTGACATACTTGAACATGAGTATGTTAGAGTTTTTGAACATATAATTATATTGTGTCCAACCATAGAGTGGAACGAGGCTTATACAAATAGATCCTGGATAGGTGATGTAAAACATCCAAAAGATAAAAAAAAAAAAAATTGTCAATCCCGTGAGCAACGGTAAAGAAATGTTACAAGAACTGTTGCGTTTATTTTTCAAAAGATATGCTGGCCAGCCCTCATTATACATCATTGATTGCTCAGCCACAAAAGAATTAACAAAGAAAAAAGATATGTTGTCAGAGTTGGCATTTTCTGGTCGTCACGCCAAACAATCAGTGTGGGTTATTTCACAGAGATATAATTCTGTATTGAAAGATTTAAGGGAGCAAGCAAAATGGTTGTGTATGTTTTACACCAAGGACAGAGATAGTTATGAAAATTGTTTGAGAGAAAATGATGTTATTCCGACGCTGGAGGAGAGAACCAGAATAAGAAAAGCTTTAGCAAAGACAAAATATTCCAAGTTAATTTTGAGGACTGACCAACCAACTGGTTATTGGGTTGAATACTCTTTTTCAAAAATAAAAACTAGAGTGTCCCATATAAACCATACACTCAATGCACCAACCAATATCGGTACAACAGCACTACTCATGTTTTTCGGGGCTTGTAAAACATACCCTCTTGGCTCACATATAAAATATTCTACGCCGTCCTTTGTCACAGAAATTACAGGCGTTTCCTGTGCACCTTTTGCATACGTTTGTAAAAACTTACTTTCTGAAACACATATACAACATTTTACGTCATCGTCATCTCTTGTCATAATTTCCAGTGCTGTTTTATTTTTGTCATAATCACTAATCTCACCGTCTGTTATTTTCAAATCCATTTTTTCTTATATAATATTTTTTTATTATTACAAAATATATTTATTTCATAATATCCGCAGGTATAATACCTTTTTTTTTTTACAACTGTTGCTAATAGTAATACTAACAGCAAAGTAGCAATGTTAATAGCAATACTGACCATGAATATAGTATTGCTAATAGCATTGCTCATAGCAAATTAGTAATGTTAATAGCAATGCTTGCAGCAAATTAATAATGTTAATAGAAAAAATAGCAATGTTAATAACAATGCTATTAACAATACTAACAATTACCAGTTGCATGAATATCGCAGCTGGTTGTTTTGTATTTTATATTTATTTCAAGATAAAAAATAAGATTAATAATATAAAAATGAATGCGGAAGAACAATTACAAAATATATCGGAACAGACGGAACCAGATGAATCAAAGCAACAAGAAACAAAAAAAGAAAGATTATCAGCCATAGTGGCTTGCGGTGGTAGTCGTCAATATTTGGGTAAAGACATACAACTCACAAACATAGATGGCATGTCACCAGATGAAATTAACAAACTTTACTGCAGATATGAAGCAAGACTTGGGGCAAGCATGACCAAGACTTTAGGCAATTCTTTTATTAACTTGTATGTGATGGGAGTATCAAAATATTGTAATGTAACCAATCCACCAAAGCTGATTTAGAGGAAGACCCATTTATTAATCATGCTTTGACAAGCGCTTGTTGTGAGTTGTATTACAGGTATGGAATGTGTTTAGCACCATTTACAGCAATACTGACAACTGTTAGACATATTGATTTTAATAAAAATAAAAATATAGATAATATAAATGCAGAACCAAGAGAGTGAAGTTATACCTGTTGTTACACAACCTGTTGAACAACAAAAAGTAAAAAATCCAAAAAGAATAGAAGCTGGAAAAAAAGGAGCAGCGGCAAGAAAGGCAAAGCGTTTGCTTCAGGATGCAAAGCAAGATGCTGCAAAGCAAGATGTTGCAAATCAAATAACAAAAATAACAATAGATGAAGAGGAACCAGAAATCAAAATAAACGTTACAAAAATTATATTCCACCGTGTCTGGTTTTATTTGGTATTGCTGGGTTGGGTTTGTATATTTATAACAAGAAATCTGCTACGCAACCTGTGCAAGCTGCTGTTCGTGTTGCACCAAAAGACCCGTTTGATTGTTTTTAATAATTTATTTAAAAAAATAATATAAAAAATAATATAAAAAAAATGGCAGCAAGTATTGACGGAAAACAAATTGTAAATATGATGTATCATGCAGGAGTGGAAACACTTCTAACTGTTGGATATTCTGAGATTGGCAGAAAACTACTAAAAAGACCAGCCCCTAAAGTGGATTTTAATATGGTAGATTTTGGGATGCTGTCTGTGGATATAATGTTAGCAATGGCTACAAAGGATATGCTGAATAAGCAAGGTATTATTCCTGCGGATATTATGAAATAATTTTAAAAAAATATATAAAAAAAAATGGCAAGTGCAGTAGCAATGATGATAGGTGGCGCATTAACAAATGCATTGGCGTTTAGCGGTTCAAATTATTTCTTTTCAAAAATGGGAAGTCATTCAGATGAGGAAAGACAAAGACATGACAAAGCCGTAGAACAATTAAACGCAGCACAAGCGGAGTGGAATAAAAAAAGAACAGAGAGGTTAGATTTTATTAATAAGCAACTGCAAAAAGAGCATCATGCAGAGCAGACTTTTGATGATGTGGACCAAGCTTTGAAACAGTATTATTACATAACTGGCAAACATTTGCTTTTAGAACCGGAGCCCAAGTTAAGTGATTTTTATACACCATCTCCTGATCAACAGAATAGAGAAATTACGTTTATTGTGGTGGGCATGGCTGCAACTGGATTTGTGGCGTACAAATTGAGTTCATAAAAAAAATAGTTTAAAACTATAATTACTTTGGATTTCTTTGGAATAACTAAATATGTTTACTTTGAAAATAACCTTTGGAAAGACTAAGTCATATGCATGATACCTATTGTTTTTGTTGTTCTTACATGGTTTCAATCCAAATGGTCGCATATAATATGGTACTTCACCGTTGTCTAATAATGTCAATACCATGGATGGACCATATTCAGTTTCTACTATTTTCGTATCTGTAATAGTGTATATTTTATTTACTTCCAAGTCTGTCCATTTCTTTGTGCTATTTTGATATTGCACTTCGAGCAGTTCATCAAATTGTGCAGTTGTGATATCCATTTTTTCTTTATAGTTATATAAAGTTTAATCTTTAGTAGAAAAAAATGGAAAAGACTTATTACAGCCCAAAAGGATTTTGGAGAGGTTACACAGCAGTTAAAAAATTAGCAAAAGAGGCTGGTGTCAGTGAAAAAAAGGCCTTAGAATTTTTAAAGAAACAAGCTGTGTGGCAGATTTATTTACCTGCGCCGAAGAAAATAATTAGACCCAGGTTTGATGTTTCTGCTAAGAATGGAGTGCATCAAGCTGATTTGTTATTTCTGCCGCATGATACTTTTGGGATTGGTCGTGGACGCAAGACTTATAAATATGCATTGACTGTTGTTGATATTGCAAGTAGATATAAAGAAGCAGAGCCACTAACTTCCAAGGATAGTAAAGAAGTTGCTAAAGCATTTGAAAAAATATACAGTCGACATTTGAAATATCCAAAGTTATTACAAGTGGATCCAGGCAGAGAATTTATGGGTGCAGTATCGCAGTTGATGGCAAAACATAAAGTAAATATCAGACGAGGCAGAACAGAAATACACAGAGACCAAGCTTTAGTTGAAAGATTTAACAGAACATTAGCTGAAAGATTGTTTGGTTATCAGTATGCTAAGGAAATAGATTCACAAAAACGTAATAGAGAATGGGTAAAGAGATTACCAGAAGTTGTTAAAGCCATAAATGCGGAGACAAAAAAGCCCCCTCCTGTTGAAACAAAAATATTAAAAGATGATCCTATCTGTATGAATGCAGGTGTGAGATATTTATATCAACCCGGGGAACAAGAAGGTGGAAGACGCAGAGCAACTGATCCAATGTGGAGTGTAGATATTCACAAGATTAAAAGTTATATGGTGACGCAAGGTATAAGAGTTTATTATTTGAAATTACCAGCGCCACAGAGAGGATTTGTTAAAGAAGAATTACTTATTGTTCCTGCTGATACTCAAATTCATAAGTTTTTATAGAAACCATGTGCATCAGTTGTAATTCCATCTTCTCGGATGTATCTTTTTGAGTAAAATGGTGATAATGTAACTTTGTTTACTGTTATGCCATATATTTGATGCTTCATTGATCGTATCATATTCATTTTATGGGTGTATTTTTTCTTGCCAAACAATGCATCCTTGTAGTTTTCAAAGTTTGTTTGTTTTTTGGTTATATATTCTTTTACACCCTTTGCTTTTTTAATAATCTGCTCATTCACTTTCAAAATAGAATCTTGTTTGGATTTTAATCCAATATTTTCATCTTTCTTAACATTTTGCACATCCGCTCTCAACATTGAATATAGTTTGGGTCCTTATCCAATATTCTTAGATATATACTCAGCTATAGAATCACCATCATCTTTTGTTTTATTTATTATTGTATCTACTACGTTCTCAATCGTCTGCTCATCCGCTCTCAAAATAGAACATAGTTTGGATTCAACTATAGGAACACATTCATCTTTTATTTTGTCTGTTACTTTCTCAATCATCTGCACATCCGCTCCCAAAATAGAATATAGTTCGGGTCTTGATTCAATATACTCAACTATTGAAACACCAGGACATTCATCTTTCATTTTATCTATTACTTTTTCAATCATCTGCTCATCCGCTCTCAAAACAGAATATAGTTTGGGTCTCAATCCAACATACTCAGCTATAGCAACACCATTACATTCGTCTTTCATTTTACCCAATACTTTTTTGTTTGTATCATCATGCATTGGATGGTATTTCGGATAATCACTTAAGTCATATTCATCTTTTATTTCAACCATATCTTTGTATGCATCATCTGTTTTGATGTTTACCAGTAGGCTGTCAGTGTCTGTGTATAATAAAGTACAGTCATTTCCGTACCTTTTCTTTAGGGTATTATAATACCAATCATACATCATATACTTTGATAAATCCAATACTGACATCCCAACATAGATTGGTTTGTTTAATGTTAATTTTGTTTTGTTTACATGTACTGCTGATAATTCATCTGAAAATTGTATACGCCTGTTAAAGTTGGGTTTGGCTATTATTTTTCTTATCTTTTCATTTTCAGAGCCGTCAGTTCTGACTAGTTTTATATCTGTCCGCTTGCGTAGATGTTCCATTGTCTTGCCAAACACAGAGTTGTTCATAAGTTTGTAAAAATCTTTTTCAAAGTTTGATTTAGCTTCTTTCCTAAATTCTGTGTTTAGGTTTATGTATGATGCCATCCATGGTTTTTCATAAAATTCTAATACTCTGTGTATTTTCTTTAGTTTCATGCCTAAAGATAAATACAGTTGCAGGTTTTTGTAATGTATCACATATTTTTCTTTGTCCCTAAGATTGGGAACTAGTTGTTCTGTATTTATCATGCCATTATTTTCTAACAGATCTGTTTGGTATTCAGACAACCATTCTTTTTTCACTGCTAATCTTTCCGGTGCAAGCGGATAGTCATTGTGAGCTTCATGAAGCTCTTTAGGATATTCCAAATCAACTTCTAAAAAATATCCTTTTCCTTCTTTTGGCTCTGGCAACGTTTCTGTTTCCACCCACTTAAAGCCAGAATATGGAAGTGGTTGACTCATTGCCCATCCATAAAGATTATTTGCATCAAAATACATTAAAAAGTTGTTTTCCTCGTTAGGGTTATAATCAACTACATGTGGATTGTTTGCTTTGGCATATCGTTTTGATACCATACTTATACCACCTCGCATTCCTTTTTCTATGAATAAGTGCATGTCAATGTCTCTCAAAAGTTCTAAATCTATTTTTGAATGTTTAACATGTTTAAGTAAAGCATCCCAAGATAATCCAGGTGCTGTATAGTAATGTAAAGCATCAAGTTTGTATGCACTCATACATGTTTTTCTAAAAGTTTGAAACACATCTGCTAACAGAGTAACATCAGTTTTTAGATATAAATCATGATAGTCTCCAAGAGTTTTACAGTTAAACTCTTTCCATATTTTGTGAGCGTATTCGTAATCTTTGGAACTTATACTTTCATCTGAAAGACTACTGTAAAACTTTTCTATAGGCGGTAATTGCGTTTCCTTAAATCTTTCCATACTGTCCATATATTCGTATGGATAAACACCTTTTCGTAAAAGTAAATCTGTTTGTTCCCCAAACTGATTTTTGGTAATTTTGAAATCAGATTTGTCTGTTGCTTTAACCAATTTTTCCAAAGACGAAGCCATAAATTGAAAGCTATCCAAAAATCAAGTTGTCCGGCACTAAATGAAATATACTTTTCAGCGTTGTTTGGAATGCATATAATATTACCTGTCATTTTATGTATTTTTTGGATTATAAGATGACTATCATATCCTTTGAGGTTGTGAAATACAACAGGAATGATTGTTTTATTTGGTTTTATTTTTAGTTTTAGGTTGCAGTTTTTATGTGCTGCACCTCTGTATTCACCTGTAAAATGACAGTGGTCTCTTACTTTACAGTTTTTACCACATTTCCTACCTATTTCATTTTCGCATATCCAGCAGTGTGTTGCTTTTTCATAATCTTCCTCATTTTGTTGTGTCATGATTAATGGTTTTGGGTGAGCAAATATTTTATTAATGTTGCTCTTCTCACATTCTAAGTAATTTAAAAACTTTTCAACAGCATCTTCACCTCTGTAAATAACAGGTTCTTCAGCTTTGCCATCATATCTGACAACCTGGTATCCAAAACCACAAGCTTCGTGTACATTTGTGATTTCAGATTTCTTTCCAAATTTGATTGATTGCGGTTTGATTATACTTTCAAAATCAGAATATATTGCATAAGGCACAGGCATCTGATTTTGATGATTTTTAAATTTTACAGTATTTTTACCTTCTTTTGGCATTTCTATTCTGCAAGAAGTTTTGTTAATACCATCACAGTCTTCTTTGTGTTTTGTAAGTAGATCTTCTCTTGAAAAGCCGTAAAGACAACGATCGCAGAAATAAGTTTTACCGTGATGTTTGTTTTGATCGTAAAGTAATCTATTTAGATTTTTAATCCAGCAATAGTGATATTTTGTTGTTATTGTTTTTGGTTCGTTGGAATAATCATCAGGGTTATAACTGTCATCTATAATTCCTTCTTTATTATTTGGATCATCTTCATCTTCATTTTCTAAATCAACCTCAACGTCTTCAGAAATTAAAAGCAAGTTAATTCTTTCCATTTCTTGCGGTTGCTCTGATATTCTATATGGAAATATAGATACCCTTTTTCCTGTGCATCCGTAAATTAATAGCAAGGTTGTTTTGTTTTTCTACTTTGGAAATTTGTGAAATTGTAGTGGGAAAGTCAATACCATCCATATTCAACTTACCCATGTGTTTGTTATAACTAGATATCCTAGTTGGATTATTTTTATTAGGCCACAAAGCAGAAACCAATGCTACTTCCAAGCACTTATTATCTTCATTATTAACATTAATTATTGCTTTTTTATCGGATACTGCTTTAGACAAAGGAATATATGAAGAACCTTTTAACGGCTCGTACTTTGCAATATTTAAGTAAAACGTAACACAGTGATCAATCTCCAATCCAGATGCTGTGTTTGTAAATCTTTCACGACTCTCTTGTATATTTGCAGATGATTCATCGTAAAACTCATTTATTTTTTCAGAGTTTAAGATTGCATTTTGTTCGCTGTGTAATACTGCTGTGGTGTATTTTTTGGTATCACCATCATCTTTGAATAAATCTACAGTGAGACCTAATTGAAACTTTAATCCATTCATCTTTGTCAGCTCTTTGCTTATTTGTTTTGTAATAAGAATTTTTTTATCACGAAATAGTTTTTGAGGGTCTTTGTATTTCTCGGCAGATATCTCATATGCTTTAAAATAGCCACACATTGGTTTGTCAACCAGTTTTAATTCTTCTTTAGATGTTCTATCATTAAGCTCTTTCAATTCATTTATAACATTGTCTCGTAATTTAGCATATTTCTGATTTTGCTCATCTTGTAATTTATCATATTTCTGCTTTTCTCGTTTACGTTGTTTCTTAGCACGTCGTCTCTTGAGTAAATTTTCTAATGTTTGAGATTTAACCTCTTTTGAAGTTTCCTTTGGTTTTAATGCATTTATACCGTTAGATAGTGTTTGCTTATCTATTACACCTGTATCATACAGGCGTATTAAATTTTTTATAGTCTCTTCGTTTTCCATACTTTATTTGTTATATATTTAAAAAAAAAAAAAATAATATAAAAATAATTATATAAAAAATAGACAATGGAAAGTAATGTTTGTCAATTTCTTAAAATTGGATTACATAATCCATGTAAAAGCAAGCCAACAAAAAATTCCGATTATTGCAGTTTGCATAAATATAGATTAAAAACAAGTCATGTGTTACCGTGCCTAAAATGTAAAAAAGGCACTTCTGCAAGATATCAAGTATGTGTTGGTTGTGGTGCTCATTCGATTAAAATGAAACACGAATACTGGAAGTTAAAGTCGTACAACGCTGAGTGTCTCCGATTTAGATGTATTGAGGTTTAAAACATATTTTGTTAATTTCATGTTTATTTGTTGATTTAACTAAAATTCTGATAACAAATCAACAAATTTGTTTTATATTAAATAAACATTTTATATTTTTGGGGTGTAATTTTGATAACTTATAAAAAAAAATAAACTTGCAATCTTCACTACCCCTATTTTAAAAAAGTTTTAATAAATCAAGTAAAATCACCATTTCATGGTGATTTATTATATATATGTATTTTGGGCGTTTTCTGTTGTAATTTGAGGCGAAACGGAGTGAGACGAAAATTACAACAGAACGCCCAAAATACATATATATAATACCGAAAAGCCTTCATGATTTTAAAGAGTTTCCCTTGTCTACCTTGAAAGAGCGTCTGTCGAGTCTCAGTTCTATAGAAAGTATGCCAGATGTTAATGCATTTCCAGTTTGGGGAACAATTATGATAATTTTGGGGTCAATCATATTTTTGGCAATAGGTGGGTGTTTCTTCATAAAATATCTTAACACTTATAAAGATACTTTGCCATTCACGAAGTTGAAAAAGCTTGTAACTACTAGATCCAGACTTCACAAAGAAGTGGAGGAACCGGCGCAGCCAGAAGGCAAGGTTTGTGTTAGAACCCAAGGAATCGAGCAGAACACTTATATATTGTTTTACATTAATATTGTAGGTTTTGATTTTAATTGTTATATGCCTCTGCCGTTCGTGATTTATGAAAAAAATATAATAATTAATTATACTTTTATCTTTGGTTGGGGGTAATGCGTCAAAGTCATATAATTCAATGCAGATTTTGTATACTGATTATAGAAAGAGGAACAGGACGTTCATTCCATTTATTGATAAAGTTGGACACACCAGTGCGAATGCGCTTTTCAAACATGTAGCTTCCTCGAGCTCGTACTAATTATACTACCGAACCAGATATCATGAGTCTGTGTGAACTGATTTTATATGCTTAATAACTCGGCCATGGTCAGAAAGCGGTCACAGTTGTCATTTGAATTGGAGGGACATGATGTGGCTTTCTAGGATGGCTATTTTTAGGGATAAATGCTTCTTGATAAAAGGTTAATGTTATTTAATTAAAGTTCATAGATACCTCATCTGTTTTAATTAGGGTTCAAGGAAGTTTCAGTCATTATTTTGTTGACGAGTCTTGCCATTTTAAAAGGCCACGTCACATCTGGGTGCATGGTTAAAATGTGTTTAAATATACAGACTGAAAGATTGTCGGGTAGAGCCTAGTCTGCTAGAGTTGTATAATAGAGAGCCCTGTCTGGCCGAATAAAACGTGTTGTCATTTGCACCAATGAGTTTGTCAATTCATAATTCCACAACGACGCACCTACACCATCATCATCATTACCACCAACATCATTATCATCATCATTAATGATGACCACCATTATCATCATTATCATCATCATCAACATAATACTCCTCCTCCTCATCATTATCATCATCATCGACACCAACAACATCATCATAATCATCACCATCATTATCAAGCATCAATGTCGTAATCGTCTTAATCGCCATCTCTATCATGTATCGAAGCTATATATCGGCATGACAAGCATCAACAATCATCATCCTCAGTCATCATCGGAAATCATCATAATCAGTCATCATCATCAGTCATCATCATCACTCATCATCAGTCATCAGCATCAATCGTCATCAGTCCATCAGCAATCGTCATCAGTCATCATCAGCAGTCATCATCCGTCATTATCAGCACTCATCATCAGTCATCATCAGCACTCATCAGCAATCACCATCAGTCAGCATCAGCAATCAGCATAAGCAATCACCGCCATCATCAGCAATCATCATCATCATCATCAGCAATCATCATCATTAATAATCAGCAATCATCAACATCATCAGCATCAGCATCAACAATCATCACCATCAGTCATCATATGCAAGCATTATCAGTAATCATCATCATCATCAATCATCATCAGCAATCATCATCATCATCAGTCATCATCAGCATTCATCATGATGTCATCATTAATAATAATCATCATCATCAGTCAACATCAGCAATTATCATCATCATCAGTCATCATTAGCAATCATCATTACATTACTTCACAAGTGTATACTATATAAGTCTATGCTAGCAAAGATGTCCGCTGACGGTCTTGCTGGATGTCAATTCAAACTGAATGTTGTTCAGGATTAACAAATCAATCAACCAATTTTAAGACGTAGTTGCCACAAAACTGTCTTTTGAAAATATTATTTTTATCAGTGGCGGCCAATTTGGATGTCCGGTCATCCAGACTTTTACTTAGGACCACCTACACATCATGCGCTTTAAATTTCTATAAACTGTCAGAACATATATTAAGTAGTTTCAGAGGAGCAGTCGACACACAAAAATACGGACGGACGGACGGACAACGGACGCCGCCTTATGGTATACACTCTGTTGATCGTTCATCAGTAGAGCTAAACATCCAGATTGTCGTGTGTTCCTGTACTTTTTACATAATTTCGAAGAAAATAAAATACTGAAAGGAAAAAGAAACGCGACACGGGGATTTCCGCTATATATTGTATATACTGCACACTTAATTGCATTTATATTCCAAGGAAATAATCCCGGATGTTTTGTAACAAAAAATGTTGCAGTTAGAGAAAGGACACAACTGTGATATTGTAGACGTTTTAATCACAGTACACGTTGTAACAAGAAATTCATAGATGTTGAAGTTCCTCTTTGAAAAATTGAGCCAGTTCAGTACTGTATTTAACATAAAGAGTTTGCAAAAGTTTACATCCTAAGTTTGCTCACACGCGTACTCTGTCAATAATGAAACTTTGCTGTTACGTGTTGCTTTACTCTTTTTTCCGAAAGGAAAGATCTTAGGTAGCCAGCCATGTACCATTCGATTAACAGCAGCATAGTGTACATACACACAGAAATATTAACAATTTGTTGTTAGATCTGTGACATACACGATCTAATTGCGAAGATATACCGTTTATTCTTTGTACGTACGACCAGCCCCTCAGTCGATAACCAATCACGCGCTTCAGTGTTTATACCAACACGAATACCATTGGCTCACGACAGCAACGGGGCGGCCCCCATCACTGCTGTGCTGCGCGCACCACCAAACGTTATTTGTAACAGTTTTACTCAGGCTCTGAGTTTTTACAACCGATAGTTCGGAGTGGCACATTCTAAAAAAATTAAAAGGATATTCTAGGATTGCGGAATAGTCATTATCAGGCAAGTACACACTATATTACTATACACATACAAATATATTATCATATTGTAAAAATGCCATTGAACGCCATGATATTGGGTCATTCAATCCCCAGGCGTCTTGAAGTTTACATGAAGAATGGCATAGATACCCGCATATGGCGATTTCATCAGTCAAATTGTCTAATGAGATTGGCGAAAATCGCCATAGCTAATTAATATTACATGTACCAATACGATTATATAAACATGATTAATGTTTTTAATAGCAAAACAGTTATTTTCAATTAACGACAAATCGTGTAACAACTTAGATTACGTAATATTGCCTAATAATATTTAGTACATCGTTTTTATCGTGCTTTATTCTATATCTTTTTCATTATGTAATTACCAAAAATAGTATGTGTTACATCATATTACAATGTTTCATGCAATATTCATGACTATTATTTTACCATGAAATACATTCACACTCTCGTGAATAAACATTGTGGCATATATCGACACTATACTGACAAGTTGTTCGTTACTTACTTCCCAGAATAAACAATGCGCATAAAATATTTAGGGAAATTCCCGTGTCGCGCTTCTTTTTCCTTTTAGTATATAAAATAAAGAAACACGTATATGCAGATTTTAATACGAGATGCTGAAGAAAGGGTCAGAAAAAGTGTGTACATTGCGTCTTTTCAGTTTGGAAATATCGTGGCGACGTGAGGCTCCATTTTTCCAAAAATGGAAGAATTATGTGTCAAACGGTCCGTACGATTATTATTATTGAAAAAAGCTGGCCTGGAAAGCTAGACGACTCGGCTAGAATTTCAGTTTAATATTAATTACTGTTTTGTGATCGAAGTACAATATATTTGACTGTTAGCAAAATAAACACCAATTTAAATTGATATTTATGATTTAGCAACAACAACCAGAATAGAAGCGTCGACGTTTGCGCTAGCAATTACTAAACCGAACGTAACGTGCCGTTAAATGGAAGCGTTTGCACATTTCTAACGACACTGAAGTACATAATGAGGAGATTTCATCTTTTGGGGTTAACACCAATCACTCCTACTGGTCGCCTCCAGGTCTCAGGTTCATGAACAAACTTAAAAGTTCCATTGCAACCTTAAGCTCAAAATTCAAATATTTCTTTTAGTTTTTTTTAGTTAGTTTTTTTTCATACGGAAAATTCCAGGACACTTGTAATGTTTGCTTATTTCTATTTCTGTCAATTAATTCCAAGTCCATTAAATATGATTTAAAAATAAATATACTCAGCAAAAATAGAAACGTCCCTCTTTTAAGCTGGGATTTGCATAGGGTTGACTTTGTTACACTTTGTACACCAATCTAGATATAATTTCATCATTTTATCACTCAATCATTCTGATCAATATTAATAATCATCAAAAACCAAAGTGTGTCTGTTGCTGCTTAAACATTTTTTATTCAAATTGCGAAATCACTATATTTTTATTATAAAGGGAGGTAATCTGAAAATATTCGTTCTTGAAAGCTGTATGGCGCAAAAATGAGCGAAAAGATCAGCGTCTTTTCTCTGTTTTTGTGGTGATGAGGTCATTCTCTGTTTATTTCAATATAACAAAACTGTGTTAACTCAAAGTTTTAACCACAAGACCCGGAAATGCTGTTTAAACCAAATCAAGGGGAATACGTTTGCCCACAAGTTTGATTTAAAGAAAATTGTTTTCATGACGGTGCTGACCTTTAACAAAGGCATTGGCATATAAGATTAAATAAAATATAATTTCACTGTGTCCAAATCTATGGGTAAAGTTGGGGACGTTTCTAGTTTTGCTCAGTATAGTTCTGAGCTTGAGCATGAAAATGAAAATGACTTAAGTTTGCTTGTGGACTTGGGGGCCAGACCTTTTAATGGCAGACTTCTTTAAATGAACACTCGGATACTTTTGTTTTAATGTCATCCAAAAAATGTTTGGAAGCATTACTAATTATTTTAGAGACTCTTAAACCGATAGTGGTTCTTTGTTGCATGGTCACAGACAGTTCTCTTTGTTCAGACACAGGTGTAAATCGTTTAATTGAAAATAAGACCTGTCAGAATAACTGTGAGAATAACAGATGAAACCATACTCTATCTATTACTTAATGACATTATTTCCTTTTCAAAGTAATGGATTTCAGGAAAGTTTGGTAAAAACTTTTTAGCGATGTCATGAAAAGTTGTTATCTGTAACGTTAGTGTTAATATCTTTAACGGAAGAGGTGAGTGTCACCTTTAGCGGAATTGTTACATTTGACGTTGTTACAAATTTCGTTTCATCGTGTTCATTTCGGTAAACACGAATTTTGAAATAAAACACAACATTCGAGTTTCCTATAAATGATCAGGAGGAGGGATATTCTAGTCGACTTATTGTAATATAAGGTCAATATAAAAAGAACTTCGTGTTGTTGGCATGTATCGTACAAGTCGAGACACGTATATGTGTGTAAATGTCGATAAAACGGCGTCTAACTTTATCGAAAAAAAAGCCGTTCGATAAATTCTAAGATCGTTTTCTTTTGGCTTTGTAACCGGAGGCCCCGGGTTCAATCCTCCGTGGTGCCACTGAGTTCCGTCGGTGTGTTCTTGGGCAAGACACTTTACCTTAGCCTCGTCCGTCGGATGGGGACGTAAACCGGGCGGTCCCGTGTATCGGTCTATCTTCCGAGCACGTTAAAGAACCAAGCTCTAAATAACCTATACTGTGTTGATGAGCCGTTAACCAACATTCAATTCAATTCTTTTGTAACTTGAGACTTGGGGAAATTACTTATCAGCAGCGTGGTTAACAAACCACATAACGCACCTTGGCGACTGCCGATTGTTAATAATAAAATCAATATTTTCTCATGTTTCATCACTGAAAGTCGCGTTGCAATGGAAACCAATTAGCGAGTATGAACAGTTTTGAATTTTGAACATCAATACTAAGATGGCTCTAGTACATAAAAGTCCTGATACGACAGTACTGTCGTTTAAGATTTTACATGAAAGAAGGTATGTTTTATTTTATTTTATTAAACTTTTAATTTTAACATATTGCAACTTAAGAACTTCAGGATCCGCTGAATGATGTAGTTAAAATAGAGATTACGGTGAAATGTAATAAAGCATTGCCTGGATATTTTTTATATTTGAAACTTATTATGTATCGGTACTTTTACCATCAAGTGATGCCATATTGAGAAACTGTCTGTCTAACTATTCTATATATATATTTATAAAACAAGTGAAAAGTTACAGAGATATATATAGAAATGTTGTCAACATATATGTACCACTTACATAAATATATTACATTTAAATCAAGATCGAATGCAGTCCATAATATGTTGTGATTTAAATATATTTGTAATACAATATTTCTAATGTTTTGAATTTACAGCTTAAGGAAGTTAAATCTTTTCCACAAATAAATGAATTTATATTTTACTATAGCATCAGGTAGACTATAGTGCATCCATACATGTATAATGTACTGTATAATTAAGATGTGTGTACACTTGATAGTCAAATAAAATGTTCTACCAAACGCCAACCCCTAAATAAGGCTATGGATGTCGAATGGGTGGGTTGTCAATTATTATTTAAAACTTTAAATTTTAGACACTTTTCTCCAATAAGGTAGATATATGTGTATTCTTTAAAACTGCGACGTAAATAAACAGCCCGGATATTGTTAGGGGAAAATAGAGTCGTATCCACAGTTTGATGTCTTCGGCGGCTGGGGCGGGGTTATCCTCAGTCACCCAGTTTCCCACTTTGTTTATCTTTGTTTATTAATAAATGTATTGTCTTTCTGCCTTTCTATATATCTTGGATAGCAGGTGTTCCTGTCTCAACCAATCAGAAACGGTACAGGTGTATCGGCAAAAACAAAACTTTGATCAGGAGAACTTTTCTAGAAAACATGCAAGCGTGCAGATGATCTAGACTAACACATCTCTAATGTCAATCTCTAGAAGGTTTCCATATTGGATACGTCATATTAGCATGGCGTACCTTAGATTACCGCCGAAAGTAATTCCCATTCAAAATCAAAGTGATCATCAAAGTGTTTCAATGTCATTTAGCCGATTGCTCCATCTAAAGTTTATTTACTTGAAGCAGTGGTTCATCTGTATTGTAACAAACATGCAACGAAAAGCATACATCAACACGTGTGGCTAAGGCCATATTGTTTATATAGCAACAGTGCACAATGTTCTGTCCGGCTAACAACATGTCAAGATTTTGAACATGCCGATCCGTCGATATACACACGAGGCATGATCCCAAAGAATGGCGGGATTGGCCAAGGTTTTTACAAATCGTTAAAAACGATTATAAAAAGAATTCGCATTGTATTTAGAAGGTCTCCATATTGGTTACGTCATACTAGCATGGCGCGCCTTAGAATTCCGCCAAAGGAATTTTCATTCAAAATCAGTTATCATCAAAGATGTGCACTGTCATGTAGCCGATTGTGCCATCTATAGTCTATTTACACTAAAGCAGTGGTAAAAAACTGAATCTGTATATAAATAACAAGCATGCAAAGCAAATCATACATCAGCACGTGTAGATGACGGCCATAATGTTTATATAGAACAGTGCTCTAGTTTCTGTCCCGTTGCCTTCCGGCTTTCAAAATGTCAAGATTCTGAACATACCGATCCGGCGAAATACACATGAGGCATGATCCCGAAGTATGACATGACCGTGTTACCAAGAATGCGATTATAAGTTGTACACACACTGTATGAACCCAACAGGTAACCTTTCATATCCAAACGGTAACCCCACGACATACCAAAAGATAACCCAAGCTATCCAAAAGGTAACCTGATTTAAAAAAAAAAAGGCCTACACCGCGACGTGGCTTAGTGATACAGCGTCCACTCACACGCGGAAGGTCATGAAGTCAATCCCCGGGCGGGTCATGCCAAAGACTTCATAAAAATGGAACTGTTATCTCCCTTGCTAGCTGTGAGAATCATAGCTATTATGGTGTGTACCTACCACGTGCAGGCGGGTGTCCACAGTTCGTATAGTTTTTAGATACAAGTTGTTAATTATCAGTTACCTCTCAATTGTGTTGAACTTTAAAACACCGTGGAGGGAAGTTTAATATCAATGAGATACCGGTGGCCCGAGGTAAATGCGATGTTTGCGTTTCTAGATGATATTTGTAAGATTTTACTTCCGCGGTCGGGATGGTAAAGACGCCGCGTTTGAAACATTCTCGCCTCTAACCGCTGCGGGTTCGAATACCACTGGGAGCTCGACTTGCAAGTGAGAAAGTGTCGACTCTTACGGATGACGGGAGGTATAACAGTACTGGCTCTACCCAGGAACATTTGGGTTGGCTGCCTCCACCATAAAAAATCGACCGTCATATATAGCCTAAAATGTGCTGTAAATGCCGTAAAACACCGTGCAACCAACCAGCCAAGTTTTCAGGTAAAGCCTAACTGACCTATCAGTTAACTTGTGAACCTTGAACAATGTTTTTAATAGTAGCATGTAGAATATGTTATTATTATTATTTGACAGAGGCTCAAGGAAGGTTTCAATTATTCCAATCAAAACGATGCCTTTCTGGAAGAAAGGAGATGGCAAGGTCCAGCCGGCGAAGAACATTCCATCCATGTCATCATCAATGACGTCACTGTCACCATCACAACTGAATGCCGCCATTATGGACATGCTAAACGTCAACAACACCGGAAACCAGTGTCAAAACGCATGTAGAGGTAACACATGTTTACATTCATTGAATGTTTACTTTTAATTGTGTATCTAAATCATATATATAGTTTTTTGAATGAATTTGAAAACAAATATTCATGCGATATTAGATGTCAGCTCACCTGCTGTCGGCTCTGTGGCAAGTTATAGAATAAATGAATGGTGTTTTACGGCACGTCGACACATCATTAGGTCATATTGTGCGCAAAAACTGATGCAAGATGAAGAAATGAAGTAGTAATAAAAAATTAATGTAAATATATAAAGATAAAACTATTTACAAATAAGGGATGATATAGTAGTAATATAAACTATATATGTAAATCAACAAATGCCCGTCAACGGGTATATAAACAAGTAAATATATATAAGAACATATAATAATGATTTATATAGTCTGATTTCTTTCAGGAAATCTAAAACAAACTAAAATCTATAGTATCAAATAACTCTTTCATAGTATTAACAGTGTAGTACCTTTGACGCATAGGATCAAAGTCTTGACATTCCAACAATATGTGTTTGACCGTTAACGGTGCAAAGCTGTGTATACATTCTGGTAATTGCTCACCTTGTAATAAATATGAATGACTATAACGTGTATGTCCTATCCTGCACCGAGCTAGGACAACTTCTTCTCGACGAATGGGTCTACTAGAAGGACGCCATTCTCCGAGTAACGGTTTAATTTAATTTTATTGTTAACTGACAAATCCCAAGCGGCTTGCCAAGAGTTACGAATATATGTGTTAATACAACTTTTAAAATCAGTATAAGGTAATTTGACATTAGATATATGTAAACATAATACTGCGCACTATCAGCTCTATCATTACCAAATATTCCTACATGGCTTGAAAGCCAGCAGAAAATAATAACATTATCAACTGTAAGAGAAATGTACTTTTGTAAAATTTGAAGCACAACTGGTTATTATCATGTTTCATATTACCCAGGGCTTAAAGAGATGAACAGCTGCTGCAGCTACCTTATCTCTATCTTTAGAACCATCTGTGTATATATGTTGAAAGTTACTGTATTTCGATTTAATTTCATTAAGTTTGCTTTGAAAGACCGTAGGGTATATACTGGATTTGTTACTATTAAAAACATCAAAACTACTTGTTGGTGTTTCCAAAGTCCACGGTGGAATTTGTGGTACTTTGTATTTGGTAATCAAATTTACGTCGATTTCAGTGTCTCTTAATTTTGGTTTAATACGAAGACCAAATGGTCGAATGGCCTTCGGTTTTCGATCAAAAACAGGTTCATAACTAGGATTTAAAACAGTATCGAAAGTTGGGTTTGAAGGGTTAGATTGTAATTTAATGGCATACTGAAGCGCTAATTTGTCCCGGCTATGAGACAGTGATGGTTCATTAGCTATACTATTGAGCCGTAGTCCAGCTTGGTTCTGATAAGAGATCTATAAAGTTGTAAATGTACTTTACGATCTGCTCCCCAATTAGTGTTAGTAAGAACTTTAAATAAATTAAGAGCTTCAAGGCACTTGGCCTTCGAGTATTTATATATATTTATAAACGTTAATATACGGTCGAAAATAAGACCAAGGAATTTTGTCTCATCCACTACTGGTATTGTTGACCCATCTATAGTTAGATGAGGGTCTTCATGATGCTTACGTAGTTGACATAGAAAATTGTCTCTCAGTAGTATTCATGGTTTGTGCACGATAACATATAACAAAGTCGTCAACATATAGAGAGCCATCCACACCAGGATTGATGCATTTAACTATACTATTAATTTATAGAAGAAGCAGAGAATTTGTTAGTGAATAAATACTGAAAAGTGAATCCCGTGGAAGTAACACACACAAACAAGAGAAAAAAGTAGCAGACTGGGTTTTATTGAGTCTGTTCATGAGAGGTAATGTTAAGTGCAACACCTCTCACGCCTCCTAGCACCGGTTTAAGCGATATTCTATTTTAAAGCCACAAAGATTGGGCTTGATTATCCCAAAGGACCAGTAAGTAACACTACTGATTTGTAGTCGGGGTGACGACTTTTTAAGGCCGCCACACAGCACTAAACAAACGCTAGTGTGAATGTCAATAAATACTGAAAAGTGGCTCCCTTGGAGGCAACCAACACAAGCAAGAGAAAAAGGTAGCAGACTTGGTTTTACTGAGTCTGTTCATAAGAGGTAATGTAAGAGTGAACTATATACTTGTAAAATTACTATTTAAGCACACTAATACGTTTAGTACAATTTCACAAATTTCAATGCGGGAGGACAATCGAAACCCAAGAGACGGACCAGCACTGCTTTGGGTTATTGATATAATGTAAACGATGAACAAATGAAAATAAAGATAATACCTCCGATTGCAATAAATGTGTTTTTGTCTAAATGCATACATTCACACTCAAACAGGATGACATGTGCTGGTCTATAAAACATTTTAATTTCACTTTACGGTGTTGACAATTTGCTCTTCTGTAGTAACACTGATATATATTATTACAACAACAGTGCATCAACATTACAAATTCGCGCCAATTAAAAGGGCCTGTAACTGTACTTCAAATATTGAAAACTTGATCCCTTGGAAGAAACAAACACAAACAAGAGCGAAAAGAAGCGAGATCAGTAATTCGTATTCGGTGGTGTGTGTATGTGGGCGGGGGTGGGGTGGGGTGGGGTGGGGGGTTAACGTTAATGGAGGGGCACGTTTAAAGTGTCCGCAAGCTGGGCAAAGTCCTCTAATCTCTCCGACAAGGTATGAAGCATTCACTGATTTAAGAGCTATTAGGAAAGTATGTAAATTAAGATGTTTGATTAAAAAATAGCAAACTGAAAAAATGTAAAAATCTGAAGCAATAAACGTTGTCATGAACGAGGTACGAAAAGGATTGGGTACGAAACTGAATAAAATTGTCAGAAACATACGACGTTTAAGGTAAAGCCAACGTAAATTCACACCATATTTCGAAACCCAACCAAAGATGATTATTTACGGAGACGATTGCTTCCGGTTCCTATTTAAGACCGGCATAAACGTTACAACGCAGTTTATGTTTTAAGCTATGTAGTTTTCTGTGTTTTGTTTCAGAAAAAATAGTTTAGCACATTAACGAGATAATGTTTTTAAGAACGTTTTGTAAAATTCAGTAGTAATACAGCTGAACCAGGGCTGTTGTTGGGTTTCATTTGTTTAACTCAATATGTATAGTCAAACCGCCACATTCGCGTTCAGTGTTTTGTTTTTGTGTTCAGTTACTGGAAAAGTGGTATATACGTTATATCGATTTTACATTTATTTATATTTTACGCTTTTTCGTGGAGATTGTTTCATAATATGCGGTGTCTGCCTTTAATATATCTAAAAAACGTAATAAGTACTTTATCATAAAACTGTAATTTCGGTCATCTTTTTTGTTTTTGTTGGACAAGTATTACATACTTCTTTTCTTTTTATCACTTTCTAAATGTTTGGATTTGCTAGTTTTTTATGCTTTTGTTTTTGGGTTTATAAGTTATTAATATCTGATATTGTATGTGTCTGTCGAATTCGAATCAGATGTCTTAAAATGATAATTAAAACTATATTCTCTTCATTTCTATAACAGGTGACCCAATTACGACGGCTGGTCAGAGAAACCAGATGATCAAAATGTTGGCGATCATTCTAATCCCAGTTTCCATTTTGGTTGGGTTGACCGGAAACTCATTCGGAACAACTCTAAACAATTACCTCTACTCAACATCAGTCCGTTCTACACTGCTTTTCAGGTAATGAAATCTCAGACAGAATATTTAGTCTGTGATTAGTAATGCAACTATGTTCGCTTTCAACATATTAAGTAGTTAACCTACTTTTCAACAAGTCAATGAACGATGGCATTGATATGTAAATGAACATGTGGGATTGTAATATGACGCATGCGCAATGCGCCATGAACGCTTAATAAAAAAGAGACCGCACTTAATAAAATCGAGGCATAATCTAAATTGTAATGAAATAAGTTATACCATGATTGTAATGTATTCAAATCATCTTGTAATATATTCTTATTTTTACATGAATTGAAAATCTTTGTATCGTCCGCAAATGGCTGCGATTTACTGTCAGTAATATCTGGTAGTTCGTTTATAAAGAGTATAAATAAAAGAGGTCCCAATACTGATCCTTGGGGTCACTTAAGACGTCTTTCTCTGTAGATGACTGGCCTCTTATAACTACTGTTTGATTACGTCCAGTGAGAAAATCTCTTATCCAATTTAAAACCTTCCCATGTATCCCATAAGCCTCCAGTTTCAATAACTGTCTCTCATGTTCAACTGAATCAAATGCACTTCGGTAGTCAAGATATACAATATATGTTAGACATGATTTACCTTTTACAAAGCCACGTTGATTTTTGCTGATAAGATCTTCTGAATCCAAGTGAACAAGAATGCTTTATCTGAGTATTGATTCAAGTATTTTATAAGATACACATGTTAAATTAATGATCTATAGTTCATAACAGAGATTCTAGAACCGTTCTTAAGAAGAGGGGTGACATTTGCACATTTCCTGTCAAACGGCCATTTACCACTGTCGAATGTAGTTGGAAAAACATTCCACAATGGATAAGCTAGTGACGTACTAAATTTCCTCAAAACTTTAGGGTGTACACCATCAATACCAGGCGACTTATCATATTTGAGTAAGTCCAACTTTTTAAAGACCTCTTGTACTGTAAAGTTACAATCATCAATGGATCTATCATTTCTTAAATCAAATGTAGGTAAGCTATCGTTTTCAGGTGCTTTAGTGAAAACTGACTGAAAGAAATCTAAGAAATATTCAGCAGTTTCTGAATCCGTCTTTGTAAATTCTCCATCTTCCTTTTTTAAATTCTCAACACTAGCTTTCACCTTTTGTTTCCTTCCCATATATCCATAAAATGCTTTAGGATTATCCTTAAATTTCATAAATTAATATTTTTCAAACTTCACACGTGCTTCACGTATTTTAAATTGCGCTTTATTTCTGACCTCAGCATATTGTTCAAAATCCTGTCTTAACTGATACTGTTTATACTTTCTGAACATGTTGCTTAGCCTTCTTAACACTAGAAGTGAGCCATGGTGGCTTATCTTGGTACTTTCCAAACAACTGTTTTGGAGTAAATAGTTCGACTGCAGATGTTTATACTGATATGCATTTTGAATCTCAGGATCATCGACATTCAAACGCGACTCCCTGGATGTGGACATTATTGTTAACGATTTCCTTTTAATTGGATGTCCTTTTATTTACACAGTCTTGTCAATTTGAGGATGAAGATATGATAATAGCGAGGTTATGCACACTTAAAATCGAAGTTAAGCTAACCAGTGCGCATTTTTGCCTACTGACAGTTCCAAGACGGTAACTCTGTTTTCGCCACGTTTTGTGTTGTGTATTGTCCTTTGCATTGTATATTTAATTTGCGCTTTGTTTGTGGTACAATGCGGATCTACGATGCCATTGCGTTTGGGTGTTGTGATTTCTATAGGACCTTTCTCGTTCTTAATGTTCATTTCAGCTCGAATTAGGTTGTATGCGTTTTCTAAAATAGTTGTGTTTTCAAGTGAAAGTTGTTGCCAAAATGCGACTACTCGTTTCTTTATATACATCAACACAATATGAAAGTCTGTATTTCGTTTTTGTTATTCAGTTTGGACATGGCTTACATGATACGATCCCTGCAGAGAGAGCGCGATGGTAGCGCCCTCTATCTGAGTTCTATCAGACCGGAAACGAAGGGGTTTCTACTACAGCGTTACTTGGATACAGACGAAGCAGTCCAAAATCTCCCAGAATGGCCGACATCGCTAAGTAACACGAGATCGGAGTTCGACTCCAGTGAAACGTTTCTAAAAACATTGAATAGGCATAGGTAAAACCTTCCCTCAGATATATTCTAAAACAACTCAAATATAACGCGCTATTTTATTGGTTAACGATTTTCGAACGTAAAACGTCCAATTTACCATCTGGAAATATCGTGATAAATAATAGATATAGTCGGGCCTCAGCGTCAGAGTGACCGTACTCTAAATTCCTCTATCTGGTAGTTGTAGTACGGTATAGCCACGCCCCACTAGTTACTCTTAATTAAACGATTTACTGCTTTGTATTCAACAAAGGAAGTGTCATCGACCGTTCCACAATGCGATAAAGATCTTGACTTACTGTGCATTTCACGGTGACTGGACGTCAAATATGAACCGAGATTTTTCTTTTATTACTTGCTATATGTTTTCATACCTGATATGGTTAGACAGAATGAAAATAGACGCTCCTATCTTGCCATAGTCATCCGTTATGCTTCACAAAGCCTAAAATTCATTTTGACCCCCTTGTTTACATTGTAAAAATTAAATCAACATGACGGCATTTTTTTAGAAATTGCAGGGTGGTGGTGTTGTTCAATGTTCAGCACCTCCAGCAATTGATCATACTTATCTTTTTTTTTTGGAATGAAAAATATTATATCTAGCAAATAAAACGTAGGTAAATAGTATACTGCGTTTATATTTTATAATTAACACCTCTATTGGTCAAGTGATTTTTTAAGTCACACTACCCTAGGAAAATGGAATGTTCCGCCGTCGCCATTTTGGTTTGCGGCTGTCAACACAATTACATGTAAACAGTGGGGGTCAAAATGTATTTTTGACTTTGCGAAGCTTAGGGGATGGCTACGCGAAGATTGCAAACAGATTCAGGAGTGTCCATTTTCATTCTGTTCAATCATATTAGGTCTGAAAACATACAGAAAGTAATAAAAATATCTCGATTCATATTCGACGTCTAGGCACCCTGAAATGCACAGTAGTTTGTGACCTTCAGTTTCCGTGTCAGTTTAAATTTAAGCATCTCATTTTAGAGCGTGATTGAACTCTTTGATGTTTTAGAAATAATGCGTAGGTCAAATGCAAAACAGAAAATAATGATATTATTAGTTTAAACTTATTTATTTTACATCGCTTGTAACGAAAGCTTTCTGAACTTATTTGAATCACTCTCGATGTCTTCCTGGGTAGAACCAGCACTAAGCAATGCAGATAAAGTGTCTTGCTCAGGGACACAACGCATATGGCAATGGCGGGGATCGAACCCACGACTTTTCGATATTGGGGCCAATGCTATACCACTAGACCACAAAGCCCCAATTGCTGCTCCGATTGAGTACATGCGTTTTGGCTTTCTATGCTTTTGTTGTATTCATGTATACATGATCATTTTTGTGTTGCACTCACCTCGCCTATCAATACTGCCTCGAATATAGTCTGGCGGGGATTTCTTTATCTACACTGTCCCGTTTTACTAGAATGACAACATGTAGGTAAGAGTGAGGTTTGTTGCACCCTATTATAACCTGGTTTGAACCCCTAGCGGTCTTTTCCTTGCCACTGACAGTCAAGGGCAGTATTCTATTGTCAACCTTTCTATGTTTATCATGTCACGTACATCGCTTTGTATTTATTCTTGTATTTGTTGTTTGTTTCGATGCGTATTTTTGGTTGACTGTGGTCCTTGACTCTACTTTACATTACAATCAGATACGAGCTGGACACAATGAAGGTGACGTTTCATGAAGAGTTGATCACCTACTCTGATTGGATAGAGGTGTTTATTAAGTGGTTCTATAAGTCTATCACCGAAGCCAGGGCAGAAAAGGTAAATAGAATTACTTCTATCACTTTTGCATGTTCATTTTTTATTATTCAGATAAATCCAATAAGTCACAAGACTCTTCAGGATACAACAAATACATATAAACTTTATTTACTTGACAGCGATGGGGAAATCTATATACAGAACTATACAAACAAATAACATAATGAACAGAAAACGTATTCATATGTACACGGCAACTAATAATAATTTAAATAAGAGTTGATATTGTTGGGGGAAGTGGGGGGACATGAGTGTTGTTTTTTTCACCACAACTATGTAGAGAACGTGACAGAACCATGCGTGTGTTGTTGTTGTTGTTGTTTGTTTTCACCACAAATATACAGAGAATCGCTAATGTTTTCTGTACATTTTTATATTAATTTATACACAATATTACTTAAAGTTTCAATTTCAATGGCTTTGTGTACGAAAACGCTTAGAAGTTTGATGTCCTTTTGTTTTCGCATTTGAAAGGTGTATTGCATACGACGCATATTCTCTTTTGTATCGCTTTACTGGCTGGTTTTACCATCTTACGGCTTGCGGCTTCTATTTCAAGAGTATGCGAGGACACACGCATACTGACATTGCTAAATTTTAGATCAAAATTATAATCCCGATCAGTTTGTTAAAAATGTGCTTCTAGAAATCTATAACATTGAATATCAATTGTGGATCACTTTATCATTATTCTTAACTTTACGCAATATGAAAACAATACATTATTGGCAACCCCTTGATCTGATCATGCATGATAAAACCCAAGAAATTCTAACATATTTTTATTTTATTAGGATTTAGATCAGCATCCGCTATTATCATATTGTAAATATCTCTTATATTAATTTCTTTATTAACGTTCGATATGTTCAGCGTAAGTTGTAAGTTGTCCCGACTACAAATCAGTAGTGTTATTACTTACTGGTCCTTTAGGATCATCAAGCCCAGTGCAGTTTCTAAGAAAAATCACATCATCAGCATATAGCAATAAATAGTTTGATTATATCTACGTTAATGCCGTCAACCCCGTTTAAGCTAAATTCCTCTTCTATGTCATTTATAAAGATTCGAGAAAGAAAATGGGACAAATATTCACCATGACTTACTCCTATAACACACGTAAAGTTCCCAATGAGCTTATTTGAAAGCTTGAGTCGATATTTTATACATGTATAGGTAGATTTGATAATATCTAAAAGTTTACCTCTAATAACTAGTTTGATTAAATTGCATAATACATAGTCAAAATCCTTTGTAAAATCAATGAAAAACAATACACTTTTAGGGTGTACACCATCAATACCAGGAAACTTATCACATTTGAGTAAGTTCAACTTTTTAAAGACCTCTTCTACCGTTAAGTCACAAGCTGTTTGCCAGCATACATCATAACAAAACTACTTTCACTTAGCTTCGTCCGTCGGATGGGGACGTAAACCGGGCGGTCCCGTGTATAGGTCTATCCTCCGAACACGTTAAAGAACTATAGGAATCATTCGATAATAAGAGTAGGGCACGGTTCCCGGACTCCTATTTATCCTTCCCCTCTCTCTGGGGCGGCTCTAACCTATACTGTGTTGATGAGCCGTTAAACAACATTCAGTTCAATTCAATTCATAACAAAAGTAATATCTGCAGTGCTCATATTTTTGCTAAAACCGGCCTGTGCTTCAATACAAAAAGTACCTCTATAATTTTCAGGATTATTAAGACTACCTTTTTTGTGTAGTTGTATTATGTACCCGTCTGATCCTATTTCCGGGGAAAGAACTGTTTCAGAAATAGTGTTAGCAGCATAGGAATATATGTGTTTTTGCAATGTACAAATAATTCATTTAACAATCCATCTCGTCCAGAAGTTGGAAAATAGAAGTCAGTACATCTGTATGACTTATTTCAATATTAAGTTCTTCAAATATAATTTGGTATATATGTTTATGTTTAACATACTTTTCATTAATCATCTGGCGTAAAATAGGATCACTTGAATTAGTAATGCATTTAACATATCCTTCGAATATAGATATACTAACATTAGATGTTTTAGTTTTAATGTCAGCTAATTCTTTCATGTTCCAGTACAACCTTGTGCTTTTAAAACGACAAAATCTCAACAATCTTACTACAACTGAAATTGAAGGATAATAAAGCCAGCTACTGCACGCCAGTATGGAGCAGATGGTGCAGAGACCACCAGACCACCAGATGCACACACTACTGAGTATTATGATGCAAAACATCCACACTGCATCACTCATTTACATGCCTGTACCGCTTACGTGCGGAGTATATAAAAAAGAAGTTAAATGAATGCAAATCGATATAAATTACAAATAAAACTGAAACATAGTTTAACTCAGTTATCATAGGATTGAAATATTCCATATCTGTTTTACAGGTTTGGAAAGCGTTTGTTGCTTACCAAGAACTTCTAGTGGCATCTGAGTATCTAGGCCGTGAACGCGCCATGGGCGTCATCTTCTACACCCTCGGGGAGTTCCCGACGCGGGAAGAGTATCTTTACTTTGTGGAGAGCCAGGACACGTCCAACGCGTCGTTCGCCGCGGCGCGACAATACTCGACGATCGCAAAAGAGATTTATGACGCAAAAATCAAGGGAAATCCAGGCATTATGAGAACGATCCAGAACAAAAGAGGCGAGATCCGATCCAGGAATTCGGGTGCAGTAATTAACACTGTCGGCTCGTTGAAGGAAGCTAAGTTCTGGTTTGAGAACATGACGTACTTCCAGGTCAATTTTGTCTTTGTGCACAGTGTTTTAAGGAACATACGGCAATCTTGAAGTACATCTCAAGAATTAAAATTAGCACCTTCATTTTTTAGTTGAGTATTATTTTGAATTTAAACCTGTTTCCATATAATTAAATCAATGGTCATCAACTGACCGTTCCAAGTTCATTATTCTACCGTAACCTTAAATATAATATCGGTGCTCCATACAGTGATACTCAACAGTTAGTAATATGAAAAACAATTTGCTTTAAGCTATTCTAATAATTATTAACAATTTTCAAATACGCAAATGATAAAGAAAAACTAACGCGATTCAGCGAGTTTACAAAACGTCATGATTGCCGTGTGTCCCTGTAACAATACATGTTCCTTCTTTGACATTGTTTTGCAATTCTTTGATCGCCTCACTCAGCTTTGCATGATAACCAATGCCACCGTTAAAGCGAACGTTACATAACGACACATTTTACCTAGATATGAAAAACATTTAATTCCAAAGTATCAGTGAAAACCACGTATATAACGTAAACACAATTTGCAATACGACCCTAGAAACTATATGTACTATGTCATACGTCTCGTATTCTTTCTTTGAAAGAGAACATTCTGAAATTGTATAGGTATTGAGAAAATATTGAACTAACCCTTTTTAGCACAGGTTGAAGGAACGTGTTGGGGACTGAAAAAGAAATAATTGAAAAACAAAAAAATTGAAGAAAAAAAATCTGAAAAAAAATAATCTGATTTATTTTTTTTTAACTTTTTTTTTACTTCATTTGTTCACACACCTCAAAACATCGAATAAATGAAAAAACTGTACACCAAAAACAATCCTACCCAAAATTCTAACCCCATGTAAGCGATATAAACAAGGTCACTAAGAGCTCGTTGGAGACTTTTCACATCATGTGTTTCCATCCTCGATTACAAATCACACATTCAACATTTTTTTCAAATCTACTTGCGAGTTGCATCAAAATATGAACATACTTTCCGAAAAAGTTTACTTCAAACCAATTGTTCCAAAAAAAAAATTCAGTCCCACACGTTCCTTCAACCTGTGATTTTTAGCGGATTCAAATATGAAGTATTCTTATACAAAGAACGATAACTCTACCCAGAAAAAGAGCCACAACTCGACTGTTGGCGAAGGGCGAGTGATCACTTAAGTCGTACACTATTTAAACAATATATAAATGCCGAAAATTGAAGAATGTTACCCCTCACACGTACCATCAAAATCCATGGAAAACTTCCAGTATACACTTAACTTTAGATAATGTATATATGCTTACGTTTTTTCTGCCTACGGCAAGATGATTAGATACCCAACAGGGGCGTAGCCAGAGTGTTTTGGAGAATACGCCCTGGGGGAGGGTGTGGGAGTGCTGGTGGGGGTCCGAGGGTCCTCCCCCGGGAAATTTTTGAAATTTGGGTGCAATTTCGGAGGTTTGTGGCTTTATTTGAGCGAGATTTTGGAGGCTCTCGCCTCCATTCAGTAACTTTTATTTTTTCACATTCGATTTTCTAGAGTACGCCCGGGCGTACAGGAGTATGCCTGGCTACGCCCCTGCCCAACATCAGTTATTAACGTGGGATATTTAAACTACACGTATAGTTTGCATTCAATGTATCCGTTTGTATGGAATTTGACCTTGTCCGTGAGAAGGTAGAAGCCTTAAACGTGATGCTGCATTACCGATGTGTGAGAAGGTAGAATCCTAAAACGGGATGCTGCATTACCGATGTATGTGAGAATGTAGAATCTTAAACGTGATACTGCATTACCGATGTGTGTGAGAATGTAGAATCCTAAAACGGGATGCTGCATTACCGATGTGTGTGAGAATGTAAAATCCTAAAACGGGATGCTGCATTACCGATGTATGTGAGAAGGTAGAATCCTAAACGTGATGCTGCATTACCGATGTGTGTGAGAATGTAGAATCCTAAAACGGGATGCTGCATTACCGATGTGTGTGAGAATGTAGAATCCTAAAACGTGATGCTGCATTACCGATGTGTGTGAGAATGTAGAATCCTAAAACGGGATGCTGCATTACCGATGTGTGTGAGAATGTAGAATCCTAAAACGTGATGCTGCATTACCGATGTGTGTGAGAATGTAGAATCCTAAAACGGTATGCTGCATTACCGATGTGTGTGAGAATGTAGAATCCTAAAACGGGATGCTGCATTACCGATGTATGTGAGAAGGTAGAATCTTAAACGGGATGCTGCATTACCGATGTGTGTGAGAATGTAGAATCCTAAAACGGGATGCTGCATTACCGATGTGTGTGAGAATGTAGAATCCTAAAACGTGATGCTGCATTACCGATGTGTGTGAGAATGTAGAATCCTAAAACGGGATGCTGCATTACCGATGTGTGTGAGAATGTAGAATCCTAAAACGGGATGCTGCATTACCGATGTATGTGAGAATGTGGAATCCTAAAACGGGATGCTGCATTACCGATGTGTGTGAGAATGTAGAATCCTAAAACGTGATGCTGCATTACCGATGTGTGTGAGAATGTAGAATCCTAAAACGGGATGCTGCATTACCGATGTGTGTGAGAATGTAGAATCCTAAAACGGGATGCTGCATTACCGATGTATGTGAGAATGTAGAATCTTAAACGTGATGCTGCATTACCGATGTATGTGAGAATGTAGAATCCTTAAACGGGATGCTGCATTACCGATGTGTGTGAGAATGTAGAATCCTAAAACGGGATGCTGCATTACCGATGTGTGTGAGAAGGTAGAATCTTAAACGTGATGCTGCATTACCGATGTATGTGAGAAGGTAGAATCTTAAACGTGATGCTGCATTACCGATGTGTGTGAGAATGTAGAATCCTAAAACGGGATGCTGCATTACCGATGTGTGTGAGAATGTAGAATCCTAAAACGGGATGCTGCATTACCGATGTGTGTGAGAATGTAGAATCCTAAAACGGGATGCTGCATTACCGATGTGTGTGAGAATGTAGAATCCTAAAACGGGATGCTGCATTACCGATGTGTGTGAGAAGGTAGAATCCTAAAACGGGATGCTGCATTACCGATGTATGTATGTGAGAATGTAAAATCTTAAACGTGATGCTGCATTACCGATGTGTGTGAGAATGTAGAATCCTAAAACGGGATGCTGCATTACCGATGTGTGTGAGAATGTACAATCCTAAAACGGGATGCTGCATTACCGATGTGTGTGAGAAGGTAGAATCCTAAAACGGGATGCTGCATTACCGATGTGTGTGAGAATGTAGAATCCTAAAACGGGATGCTGCATTACCGATGTGTGTGAGAATGTAGAATCTTAAACGGGATGCTGCATTACCGATGTGTGTGAGAATGTAGAATCTTAAACGTGATACTGCATTACCGATGTGTGTGAGAATGTAGAATCCTAAAACGGGATGCTGCATTACCGATGTGTGTGAGAATGTAGAATCTTAAACGTGATACTGCATTACCGATGTGTGTGAGAATGTAGAATCTTAAACGGGATGCTGCATTACCGATGTATGTGAGAAGGTAGAATCCTAAAACGGGAAGCTGCATTACCGATGTGTGTGAGAAGGTAGAATCCTTAAACGTGATACTGCATTACCGATGTGTGTGAGAATGTAGAATCCTTAAACGGGATGCTGCATTACCGATGTGTGTGAGAAGGTAGAATCCTTAAACGTGATACTGCATTACCGATGTGTGTGAGAATGTAGAATCCTAAAACGGGATGCTGCATTACCGATGTGTGTGAGAATGTAGAATCTTAAACGGGATGCTGCATTACCGATGTGTGTGAGAAGGTAGAATCCTTAAACGTGATACTGCATTACCGATGTGTGTGAGAATGTAGAATCCTAAAACGGGATGCTGCATTACCGATGTGTGTGAGAATGTAGAATCTTAAACGGGATGCTGCATTACCGATGTATGTGAGAATGTAGAATCTTAAACGTGATACTGCATTACGGATGGGTGTGTGAAGGTAGAATCCTTAAACGTGATACTGCATTACGGATGTATGTGTGAAGGTAGAATCCTTAAACGTGATACTGCATTACGGATGGTGTAACTTACTGAAACTCCCAATGATATGAGGCGTTAAGTTTAGCGTTCGGTTTAGTAATCTATCTAATGGCCGATGAGTCTTATGTTGTCACTCATTAGCGATCGTATTTATCGTTCTTGGTATTCGATGGTTTTAGGTTCGAATCCGCTTAGATGTGGTTCATAATTCTCTCCTTATTTATATAATGAATATTTAGCTATTAAATGTCGAGTTTCACGAACATCTCCGCACATTCCACTAGTAAGTCTAAGATCGAAACTGTGTCGGTGATTTCCACTATGAAATTCGGATTTGGGAGACAATATTCTCAGACCGCACTGGGAGTTATGTTTAAGTTAAAGAAACCGAAATGGAATCGACATTTTTAAATCGATGGAATATTTGAATGCACCAAATCACGAACCTTTTTCAGATGTATAACATATATATTAAAGGTAGAATTTCGTGAACATCTAGTTCTCTCCTAACACAATACAAATATACACAATAAAGAATACTAAGATGTACACTGTATATTTCAGGACATTATCCGTGAAGCCCAGGTATCACTCGCTCTCACCATAGACGGTTTGCTTGCGGCTCGTCAGCAGACGGACCTGACCAACATCATCATCATCTGCATCATCTTCAGCGCCGTCCTCATTCTGTGTCCAGTCATCATATACGCCGTGTACAACCTCACAGTAGAAATTCAGAGATGCTCTCTTCATATTGCTGATAGGTAATTGATGAACTTTGTGTACAGTGTTCAAGTGTCACAAAACAATTCATCAGAAACATGCCAGAAATCATGCCAGAAATCGTGTCTTGTTTAGTTTAGTCCCTCGGTTCCAGTCTATACTTCCGAGAGACCAGTAAATCTCCATATATCGCGTTGGTACCCCGCAACAGACTGGCTCACCTGGTTTCATGACCAGGAGATTTGAAACTGTCGAAATGAGCTACAACTACCCACAATAATGATATGTCACTACAATATTTACGTCTGGAACGTGTTTTATCGTTATGATTAGGGGTGTCTACACAGCCATTAAAACTATCTATGAAATGTTTTTTTAACCATGTTTACATGTGATGTGTATACATTTGACTAAATATGACATACGACGGAACATACGACGGAACAGAAGTCATGTATGTGGAAACGTAAGGCGAACTGGAATGGATTGGCTCCAAAAAAAAAGCATTCTGCTAGTTTTTTCTCTTGTTTGTTTTCATCGTCTTGAAGCGTTCAAGTTAAATCACAGCATCTTTATAAATAAATCCGTCAGAACTAGACATGCTAGAGACAAACTACTATTTCATCGTCACTTTCTTACTACACAAATGTCTACTCTGATCGTACAACTTATTATTAGTTTCAAGAACAATCCCACTGTAACCGAAGGTCCATCCTACATGGGAACATCCTACGTGGGAACACCACCATCTGCCTTGATACTCATTAAATGATTCCGGCAGTATCGATAGCAAGAAAAGAAACGAACTAATGCGCCTTAAGTGAGGCCAAGTCTGCCTCCTGAACATGTTTTATTGTGTTCGAAAATTTTAAAATTGCCTGATGATTATTTGATGAATTTCCCATCCCATCCTTCCGGCATATCCAGCTATGGGTATATTAACTGCGTGATGGTAAATCTGGGCTTTGAATAGTCATTCTTGTTTTGTTAACGCAAAACGTGGATTTAATCAAGTATACTGTTGTTTATTGTAGATTTGTTTTATATTTGGTTGCTTTAACTAAGGGACCGGCGTGACCCAGGAGAACTCGGACTCAAGTATCACCGGTGCCACTGAGTTTATTCGATGTGCTCTTTGGCAAGACACTTCCTTCTAGCCTCGTTGGTAGGGTGGGGACGCAAATCGGGCGGTTCCATGTATCAGAGTATTTCCTTCTAGCCTCGTTGGTAGGGTGGGGACGCAAATCGGGCGGTTCCATGTATCAGAGTATTTCCTTCTAGCCTCGTTGGTAGGGTGGGGACGCAAATCGGGCGGTTCCATGTATCAGAGTATTTCCTTCTAGCCTCGTTGGTAGGGTGGGGACGCAAATCGGGCGGTTCCATGTATCAGAGTATTTCCTTCTAGCCTCGTTGGTAGGGTGGGGACGCAAATCGGGCGGTTCCATGTATCAGAGTATTTCCTTCTAGCCTCGTTGGTAGGGTGGGGACGCAAATCGGGCGGTTCCATGTATCAGAGTTTTTCCTTCTAGCCTCGTTGGTAGGGTGGGGACGCAAATCGGGCGGTTCCATGTATCAGAGTATTTCCTTCTAGCCTCGTTGGTAGGGTGGGGACGCAAATCGGCCGGTTCCATGTATCAGAGTATTTCCTTCTAGCCTCGTTGGTAGGGTGGGGACGCAAATCGGGCGGTTCCATGTATCAGAGTATTTCCTTCTAGCCTCGTTGGTAGGGTGGGGACGCAAATCGGCCGGTTCCATGTATCAGAGTATTTCCTTCTAGCCTCGTTGGTAGGGTGGGGACGCAAATCGGGCGGTTCCATGTATCAGAGTATTTCCTTCGAGCAAGTTGGAGAACCATACTAGACATATATTCGTTTGTAACAGTGTGTAGTTTGTAACAGTGGTGTAGTTTGTAACAGTGGTGTAGTTTGTAACAGTGGTGTAGTTTGTAACAGTGTGTAGTTTGTAACAGTGGTGTAGTTTGTAACAGTGGTGTAGTTTGTAACAGTGGTGTAGTTTGTAACAGTGGTGTAGTTTGTAACAGTGGTGTAGTTTGTAACAGTGTGTAGTTTGTAACAGTGGGTAGTTTGTAACAGTGGTGTAGTTTGTAACAGTGGTGTAGTTTGTAACAGTGGTGTAGTTTGTAACAGTGTGTAGTTTGTAACAGTGGTGTAGTTTGTAACAGTGGTGTAGTTGTAACAGTGGTGTAGTTTGTAACAGTGGTGTAGTTTGTAACAGTGGTGTAGTTTGTAACAGTGTGTAGTTTGTAACAGTGTGTAGTTTCCGCATTTCTATGTATCCTTCCCTTCTCTCTGGGTTGGCTCTAAATAAACTATAATTTGTCGTTGAACCGTAAAACAAAATGTTAACTTCCAGAACTAAGGCACTGAGTAAGGAAAAGAAACGTACAGACACGCTGCTGTACCAGATGTTACCTAAAGACGTAGCGGAGCAACTTAAACAGAACCAGGAAGTAGCCACAGAGGAGTTCACCCAGGCCACCATCATGTTTAGCGATATCGTTGGATTTACCCAGATCTCATCCAGAAGTTCCCCATTACAGGTACTAAAGAGAGACACATGGTGACATTGAGAACATGAGCGTTTGTGGGCTGACGTCTCTATAGGATCAGTTGTCACAATGTACCACAAACGAAACTAATGTGCATAAAGTAGTGGACAGTTCCGTATCTATCAAAATTGTTCAAATGGTCAGTGGGGTGATGGTGCAGGTTGTTGACATGATGATACACGTGTACATGTTGTTGACATGACGATACACTTGTACAGGTTGTTGACATGATGATACACGTGCACAGGTTGTTGACATGATGATACACGTGTACAGGTAGTTGACATGATGATACACGGGTACAGGTTTTGACATGACGACACACGTGTACAGGTTGTTGACATGACGATACACGTGTACAGGTTGTTGACATGACGACACACTTGTACAGGTTGTTGACATGACGATACACGTGTACAGGTTGTTGACATGACGATACACGTGTACATGTTGTTGACATGACGATACACTTGCACAGGTTGTTGACATGACGATACACTTGCACAGGTTGTTGACATGACGATACACGTGTACAGGTTGTTGACAGGACGATACACTTGTACAGGTTGTGACATGACAATACACTTGTACAGGCTGTTGACATGACGATACACGTGTACAGGTTGTTGACATGACGATACACGTGTACAGGTTGTTGACATGACGATACACGTGTACATGTTGTTGACATGACGATACACTTGCACAGGTTGTTGACATGATGATACACTTGCACAGGTTGTTGACATGATGATACACGTGCACAGGTTGTTGACATGATGATACACTTTCACAGGTTGTTGACATGACGATACACTTCTTGTACAGGTTGTTGACATGACGATACACTTGTACAGGTTGTTGACATGATAGTACACTTGAGCAGATTGTTGAAATGATTTTATCATCGCACAGGTTGTTGAAATAATGATATATTTGCTCAGGTTGTTGAAATGAAATCCTTGCTCAGGTTGTTGAAACGACGATTTACTGCCGCAGATTGTTAAAATTATGATATTCTTGCGCCGATATTTGAATTGACGATTTACTTGCGTAGATATTTGACATTACGATTTACTTGCACAAATATTTGAAATAACGATATACTTTCACAGATATTTGAAATAACAATATAGATCTACTTCCGAAGATATTTGAAATAACGATTTACTTTCGCAGATATTTGAAATAACGATTTAATTTCGCAGATATTTAAAATAATGATTTACTTGCGAAGATATCTGAAATAACGATATACTTGCGCAGATATTTGAAATAACGATATATGCTTGCGCAGATATTTGACATTACGATTTACTTGCGCAGATATCTGAAATAACGATTTACTTGAGCAGATATTTGGAATAACGATATACTGACGCAGATATTTGAAATAACGATATACATGCGCAGATGTTTGATTTGAAATAACGACATACTTGCACTGATCTTAAATGATATTTGTTGAGATGGTGCTATATATTTATTGCAGATTGTTGAGATGTTGAACAATATCTATTCCTGCCTGGATGATAGAATCGATCTATATGACGTATATAAAGTGGAGACTATCGGGGACGCATATCTCGTCGTTTCAGGTACGAGTATGTGTGTGAAACTAGTGTGTATAGTCTATGTACGAGTATGTGTGTGAAACTATTGTGTATAGTCTATGTGCGTTAAGGGCACTTTGGAATGTCTATTTTACTCAAAATGTCAGTACACGATGAGTCGTTTTATTTTTTACGTCAGTCTTCGCCACATGGTCTTCACTTTTCTATTTATATCACCTCTATGAATCATTGCATCGCATAGGGTCAACTGCTTACATGCTACCCATTTCATTTCCAAACTCCAAATTTTAATATCAGTACATATAGCAATGTGTGCATTGCCCGGATAGCTCTTTTAGAGTACTTGCGATGTAGTCCCGTTATTTAGCCTGTGTGGGTTGTGAAAGCGCGTATCCCTTACAGCTCAGACTATGTCTAACTCTGTGATACTCTTGAAACAGCAGGGGTCATCGGTGTAGCTACTGTAAGGCCATATAGGCCCGGGCATATACATCATTTTGAAAAATAGAAAAAAGGAAGTCCAGAAATGCTATAAAAACTGAATCCAGAGGGGGTTAAGGGTCAACATTTGTTTATTTTATTTTACAGTGTAGGTAATTCAACTTTGTAAATGTCAATTCTCAAATTACGCCAAAACGCACCATTGCATAGCTAAGTTAAAAAAACAACAACCCCGAACCCCCGTAGTTTGTCGGGCTTATATATGCATTTCCAGTCAGCTACGCCCCTGGTAGGTGTCACACGAGTATATAAACTGTTCAGTTTTCCTTGTGCGCGCTATGCTTTCCGATTATCGTATGAAGGTATAATACAATTTCTATAGCGGTGAAATCCATCAAATTTGCGCCTGGGAAATTTTAACCAGAAACATATCATACTTTTTCCTACCATCATATTCTATCATGTCAAAACTAGAAAGCAATATTAACAACAAATATACGTTAAAAAGAAACGTTGATTATATATACATCTTGTGTAATCCTATCAGGTGTGAATATATATTGCATTACTCTTGCATAATGCATTTTACTACCTAGCAGATTCTGAAATATTATTTAATTATTAATATTATTATTACGCATTAATAAGTAGTTTGAAACTGGTTTTGACCCCTTTTTTACGTCCAGAAATTAAATATCACATTTTAAAATCAGTTTTCCTCTTTCCGAAATGAGAAATCTCGTGTCACCTCTCAATAAATACATCGAAGCAATATGACAAAATTCACATCCTCGACAATGCATCAGTTATATTGCAGATTTTATTCCCCGTTGTTTATGATAGAGCTCACTCCCTCAAAAAATAATAAATAATGCAAACGCTGTATCTATTTTATTGTTTACATTATTCAGGAGTTCCAAAGCCAAACGGCAAGAAGCACGCGTCGGAAATCGCTTCGCTATCGTTAGATATTCTGGAGCACGTCAACCGGATGGAGATTCCCCACATCCCGGGCACGAACGTAAGATTAAGGATTGGCTGTCATAGTGGTAAGTCTGTTTTATTCGACCATTAGCTGGAGGCTGGCTGCCATAGTGGTGAGTGTGTTGTATTTGATCATTAGCTGGAGGTCGGCTACCATAGTGGTGAGTGTGTTGTATTTGATCATTAGCTGGAGGTCGGCTACCATAGTGGTGAGTGTGTTGTATTTGATCATTAGCTGGAGGTCGGCTACCATAGTGGTGTGTTGTATTTGATCATTAGCTGGAGGTCGGCTACCATAGTGGTGAGTGTGTTGTATTTGATCATTAGCTGGAGGTCGGCTACCATAGTGGTGAGTGTGTTGTATTTGATCATTAGCTGGAGGTCGGCTACCATAGTGGTGAGTGTGTTGTATTTGATCATTAGCTGGAGGTCGGCTACCATAGTGGTGAGTGTGTTGTATTTGATCATTAGCTGGAGGTCGGCTACCATAGTGGTGAGTGTGTTGTATTTGATCATTAGCTGGAGGTCGGCTACCATAGTGGTGAGTGTGTTGTATTTGATCATTAGCTGGAGGTCGGCTACCATAGTGGTGAGTGTGTTGTATTTGATCATTAGCTGGAGGTCGGCTACCATAGTGGTGAGTGTGTTGTATTTGATCATTAGCTGGAGGTCGGCTACCATAGTGGTGAGTGTGCTGTGTTTGATCATTAGCTGGAGGTCGGCTACCATAGTGGTGAGTGTGTTGTATTTGATCATTAGCTGGAGGTCGGCTACCATAGTGGTGAGTGTGTTGTATTTGATCATTAGCTGGAGGTCGGCTACCATAGTGGTGAGTGTGTTGTATTTGATCATTAGCTGGAGGTCGGCTACCATAGTGGTGTGTTGTATTTGATCATTAGTTGGAGGTCGGCTACCATAGTGGTGAGTGTGTTGTATTTGATCATTAGCTGGAGGTCGGCTACCATAGTGGTGAGTGTGCTGTGTTTGATCATTAGCTGGAGGTCGGCTACCATAGTGGTGAGTGTGTTGTATTTGATCATTAGCTGGAGGTCGGCTACCATAGTGGTGAGTGTGTTGTATTTGATCATTAGCTGGAGGTCGGCTACCATAGTGGTGAGTGTGTTGTATTTGATCATTAGCTGGAGGTCGGCTACCATAGTGGTGTGTTGTATTTGATCATTAGCTGGAGGTCGGCTACCATAGTGGTGAGTGTGTTGTATTTGATCATTAGCTGGAGGTCGGCTACCATAGTGGTGAGTGTGCTGTGTTTGATCATTAGCTGGAGGTCGGCTACCATAGTGGTGAGTGTGTTGTGTTTGATCATTAGCTGGAGGTCGGCTGCTATCGTGGTGGATTTGTTGTGTTTGAACTTTAGCTGGATGTTGACTGCCATAGTGGTGGACTTGTTGTGTTTGATCATTAGCTGGAAGTCGGCTGCCATCGTGGTGTGTTGTGTTTGATCATTAGCTGGAGGTCGGTTGCCATCGTGGTGGATTTGTTGTTTGACCTTTAGCTGAAGGTCGGCTGGCAGAGTGATGGATTTTTCTTTTTTTGTTAACTTTAGCTGGAGGTCGTAGTGGTGTATTTTTTTTATCTTATGTTTAGATGGAGGTCGGCTGCCATAGTGGTGGGTGTTTTATGTTTGATCATAAGCTGGAGGTCGGCTGCCATCGTGGTTAGGGTGTTGTGTTCGCTCTTTAGCTGGAGATAGGCTGCCATAAAGGTGTATTTTCTGTGTACTCTCTAGCTGGAAATCGACTGTCATAGTAGTGAGTGTGTTGTGTTGTGCTTGAACTTTAGATCGGCTGCCATAGTGTTGAGTTTGTTGGGATTGAACTGTAAATGGAGATCGGCTGCCATGGAGGTTTGTTGTGTTCTCTCTTTAGCTGGAAATCAGCTGCCATAGTGTTGAGGGTGTTGTGTTCGCTCTTAGCTGGAAATCGGCTGCCATAGTGGTGAGTGTGTTGTATTCGAAATGTAGCTGGAGGTCGGCTGTTATAGTGATAAGTGTGCCATACATGCGAGTCTGTTGTATTCGAACTTTAGCTGGAGGTCTTCTGCCACAGTGGTGAGTTTGTCATGTTTGACTTTTAGCTAGAGGTCGTCAGCCAAAGTGGAATGAACTTTAGCTTGAGTTCGGCTGCCATGGTGGTATGTTTCTTGTGTTTAAATGGCCGAAGGTCGGAGCTATTACTATGAAATTTATTAGATGGTAGGAATAGGGCAGCGTTCCCGGATCCATGTGTATCCTTCTCCATTCTCTTGGGAAACTCAACATAACCTTAAAATGTCTTGATGAGCCGTTAAACAATACTTAAATTCAAGACGAGTTAATCTTGACAAACAGAGGTGTGTATACTTTATTTGCGAACGGAGGTGTGTAAATCGTCTTGGGAACCTAAGGGTTGTAACCTGTCTTGGTGACCGAAGGCATATAGGATGTCTGATCGACCGGATGTATGTAGATCTTTGAGTATATTTTATAAGCTTTAAATATAACATTCCTTTTTCCCCAGTATTCTTATTAAATGCTATAATAATATGTTTCTTTTCGTAAAAAATCGACAAAACTAAACTACATTGTCTTTATGATAATACCACAATTGTGCAGGTCCTGTAGTCGCCGGCGTCGTCGGAACGAAGATGCCACACTACTGTGTGTTCGGTGAAGCCGTCAATGTCGCCAACAAGATGGAATCATTGGGGAAACGTAAGCATTGTTTTGTAATTTAAGTGGATACATGAAATTATTTTGACATTGATAAAACATGTTCATGTATCAGGGAAGTCGGAGTGGATAGCACGGAAAACTTTGAAACCGGAGGTCATTGGCAATAGTCTTGTCCGTCGGAAACCGTACTTTTTATAGCATCCCAGCACGTTAACGAACCATAAGAATGTATTCGATAGAAAGAGGAGGGCATGGTGCTCGGATGAAATAATTTAACATCACACTCCCTTTCACGTGCGTCTCTAAATTACATCAGATGCTTGTATTGTTGAGCCGCTTCATAAAATCAATACATGGAACGTGAAACGACAGTCATAATATATAAAGGGGCCCTTTGTTTTCCTGGCTGTGCTTTGTTTGGCTAGCTATTTATTCAGTTAACAAGAAATTAGTTATTTTCATCAAGATATAGCCTAAACAATATTTCTGTTGCAAATACATGTTTTTGAAAAAAACCGCATATATGCCTGTCTTGAATATTAACTGTTTTATGGGCTGTTTTGCTTTGTCATTGTATAAATCAAAGCAATTATGTTTAACGATTTCAGGTGTGCCTTGCGTCGCTTAGAGACAATATTCTTTGTTTTCCAACGTGACATTATGTGTAGATGAATGCGTTTCAATTTGACTTGGTGCTAATATGAAATTTGCACCAAAACGTCTATGTTAATTCATATTTCTGTACGATTAGCGACAGCTACATACATATTGATTCGGACTGATAGGAGGCAGGGCTCTCGTCTCTGACGATGGAGATACAAATTGATATGAAAATGAACAGATCTATATCTTATGGAATCGTGTTTGGGCCGTCGCGATCTCGCGTTTTAAAAATAAAAATAATTATTTGTTTGTGCCATGATTGTTTTTTAGCCTGTAAGGTCCAACTCAGCAAGACAACAGCGGACATTCTGACTGAAGTTGGTGGATTTGTCATCCGAGAGAGGGAGAACTTTCCGGAAAAGGTTTATGATAGATACTAGAAGTGCATGCGTTGATAAACTTAGTTGGATTCGATTTTACAAAACGATAACACTATCACACTTGATGTTAAGTAGCCATATTTGTATGAAATTAAAACAATAATAATATACGGAATTGAAAAAGAAAAGCAAGTCTGGAATTTCCGTTATATATTGTTTATACCGCAAACTTAAATTATATATACCGTAAACTTAATTCCACATAATATTCTAAAGAAATCCTAAAATGTTTTATACGAAACAAAAGTTGCAGTTAATTCGAGAGATAACTCAACTGTGATGTTGCAGACGTCCTAATCACAGTACACTTTGTAACAAGAAATTCATAAATGTTGAAGTTCTTCTTTGAAAAAATGAGCCATTAAATCAGTACTGTATTTAACGTAAAGAGTTAGCAAAATGTTGCATCATAAGTTTGCTCACGCTCACATGCTTGAGCCAAATGCGTACTCTGTCAATAATGAAACTTTGAAGGAATGTTATGTGTTGTTTTCCAAAAGGTGTACCATTCGATTAACAGCATCATATTGTACACACACTATTCAGCGAAAATTCCCGAGTTGCGTTTCTGTTTCGTTTCAGTATATGTCTTCTTTTCGTTTTTTTAAACAAACGTAGACTTCGGAAAATGTAAGTTCAAAGAGTAAAACATACATGAAGCGTTCTGCTGTATGCTCTGATAAATTGAAGCATCAGTATGTGCATACATTCTCTTTATACGAATGATAAAATATATACTCAAACAAAATAACAACATTTACGTAGACTTGAATCCTGGGTTCCACATCTTGTTAAACAGTCTTGTTTTCCTTCTCTTTTTTTCAGAATGACCATGACCTTGTTATGGCATTCAAGGGCAACGTGAAGACATACTGGCTGGTTTGTAGGGAGGGGTTCGCGCCCCCAGATACGGACGACTTGTCTGAGGAAGAGACGAAGTGCTAGGAGAGTATCGAGACTGAGATAATGCATGTATTAAACAAACTGTTCGTGAACTATTACATTAGTAATGTGTATTTATGGGTGTTCGAGTTAAAGAAAATAAAAGACATTGAAAAAGAAATCGCAATAAAAGGACATTTTAAAAACTATATAACTTTTAAAAAGGGAATGTGCATTAATATGTTAAGATATTGTCTCCACTTGTTTTATATAATGAATATTGTCTCCACTTGTTTTATAGAATGAATTAATGATTCAGTACAAATAGGAAGAACATTTGGCACTGTACAGATATAAGAATTAAAATTTGATTATGATAAACGAAGTTTTTTGAAGCAATATGTATTATTTTGTTGAATATTTGTGGTTGATAAAAAGCAATATTTAATATTTTATACCATGATTATATATATAGCGTAATTTGTTCTTCAACGTATTTATATCGATCATCGCTTCGTAGACATGAGCCCAAGTTTACTTATAGCCGTGTGACCTTTGACGATTACAAACAGATATGGTGCAGATTGCACTAGGCGTCAGACTGATTTGGTTTTTCTTCCGATGTTGTTTCATTTGAAAGAGGTGTTTTAAAAAAGAATCCCATTTTGGAACATAGCATGCAAGGCAATTGAATGACAAAGAGTGTTAGTTCAAATAAAAATTATAAAATGCATTCATCTGGGCCGCCATACTGACGTCATTTCGAATTTTTCAAATTCATCACTGATATTCGGCAGGTGCCCTTCTGATTTTTCAGGACTTCATCCGCGGTGCGGTAATTCGGTGAGCATATAATCCTAATACATTTAGGGATTCGCGAACCTTTGGGGACCCTTTTAAAAATACATAGAAATATAAAACACACATTTGAGGAAAGTTTGGTGCTTTTGTCCGGCGTGTCTAGATTGGGTCCTAAAACGTGGGTTTTGGTCCCTAGCTATATATATGCAAATCAACTGATCGGACTATTTTCCCCCCGTAATTCCAAGCGCCAAACACGAGAGATGATACTAGTATCAATCGAGGGCGAGAATGCTGGACCGCCTGTCTTGCGAAATGTATCCTTACCGCAAAAGGTCATGCATATGTCAACTTTTCTTACAGTGTTTTATTTTGGATAATAAAAAGAAACATTATCGATCCCAATATTATGTGTGTTTAGTATTATATGCGCTAGGTATGTTTATTAACAGGAATGCGTAGCATTGGCCTCACAGTTAGTTTTTCAGTCTGGTGAAGCTTTTGTAAATTGAGCGTTGTCCCTATTTGTTCAATGAGTCAAAATCGGTCTGGCCTAAATAATAACCTCCGACTATTTTCTGCTGGTGGTTGTCTGCGCTTTCCACATATAGGTTACACTAGTTTAAATGGTTATACATATCCCCTTCCATAGTAAAGTCAGGATGCCGACAACCTGTTAAAAACTCAACGTCATTAGATTCTGGGAAACTGACATTACAAAATTAACAGGTTTTCTATTAGACTTGAACAAGGAAATGAGGGGTTTAATATCTTCTAAGAAAGATTTCTTCAGCTGTATACTAACACTGGGTCATCGGTATGCATTATATTCCCTTGCAACTGCATACCCTACTAAATTTATACCTAAAACTGTCAAAAGCATGATGAGCACCATTTCCAAACATCAAAAACATGCCCAGAATACAGTAACAGCCAAAAAATAACAGGAAACTGTACTAAAAAGGGTCTTAAACAAAAAGAAAAGATTGGCACTCTTTAGTACTACTTGCGTCTGAACTAGGCGAGCACAGACGTTTGATTTAGTGTAATTCAACCTAAAGTGCAATCAAGGAACATCTCGCGAGCTTTTTGGATTGATCAGTTGATTCTTGATTCTAATCATAAAGGCATTATGCCGAGTATTGCTGACACTTTGATATTTTTATTATTATTGGATCCCGGAAGTAAGCTTGTTCGCCAATTTCATGTGCTGTGGATAGAATAGAAAAGAGAAAAGAATACACTGTATTTCCAAGGCCCAATCGTTATGAAATATGACCATAGTGTAAAGCATAGCTATGATATATGATTCGGATATAACTATATATACCATATTAATTATGAATACTATACATGTACAGCGGGAAGATGCAATTGGGTACCATAATAAAAAAAGTATGGTATATACGCATGTTTATAATTTTAAAAATATATAATGAGAGAGAGAGATAGAGAGAGAGAGAGAGAGAGAGAGAGAAAGAGAGAGAGAGAAAAGAGAGAGAGAGAGAGAGAAAAAAAGAGAGAGAGAGAGATTTCACTTAACTTCGATACACATTGGGGTTACCGAAGAGTGTTTTCCGGAATATATAAGTAACTGTTTAAATAATTATAATCTGCTAATTATTGTGTGTGTATAAATGTAATTCGTGGAATGTTATGCATTTGGCTTTTTTTTCACGAGTAAATGTGCTGTTTTAAGAATTAACCGTAGAGCTGATATCACTCTACGGTTTATGTATTGTCTTTTTAAAAACATTGAATTATATTTATTTATTTATATTAAGTTTATAAAAGCATTTTTTTTCTCCACAATATTCCTTTCCTACAGAAAAGTGTCCATCCATTATACACTAGTTTTGTGTTCATAACAAAGGAATCCGAGAGATAAAATGCGATTTTATAAACTTGATATGGATTTATTTTACTATTTTTTGCTCCTTCTACCTATATTGGTATGTACAGTTTTTATATCGCAAGTTCTGTTTAATAGTACTTACACATGTGTTATTTCTTTAACTTCTCAGTTACCTATATAATCAATGTGATTTATAAACACAATACATGAATCTTAAGACAACATTTAAGATCATTTGTGGAGTTCCGTGTGGTTTCCGGGGGCCCCGTTTGGTCACGGGGCAAACAATAGGGTCACTGCAGATCCCTTTGGAGGGGTAGGCAGAGGGGTAGAATCCCACTAAATTCATGTTCATTTTATCATTTTTTGTTCATGTTCATTAAGGTCTTCATCATGATCCCCGCATTGTTTCAGGTGCTATCTCGCTCGTATCAAAAGAGCAGTGGCAGAAATACAATAACGTGGCTCCAGCGTAAATGGAGTTTCTACGATAGAATTTGCAGCAACTCTGCAGTTCAGGGTGAGAAGGTTCTAGGCCCATTTTCCATATTTTATCTCGATGTACATGGAAGGTGAGCCTGGCATGTTCGTGCCTGATAGGCGCCATATAACCTTTTCATGTGTTGGTGCGCTTTAAAACCCCAATTCAATTAAATTCATTTCTGGTATTAATACATAGTTATACATATTTGCATCGTAAAGTTGGGTCCAACAAGGTCACTGAAAATCCCATGAATTGTACATTAATGATCGATATTGTATATTTGTTGATGTTATTTAATGTTAGAATGTAATTGTTGATGGTGAATAAACTTATAAAGAGTCAACACCAGTGCAGTTATTTGTATTCCACCCTTAATCTAAGAGAGAGCTAAGACAAAGGATATGTCACTGGTGGCTCAGTCAGTTTTATTTTATACCGCTTAGTTACTACGTAGCAAAATATGTTTATGCAATGGGGAATGGGTACAACCTTCTCAGGATTTCCGCATGCGTCTGTACTTCAACTGACGTATCTATCAGTTTTATCAGTTTGTTTGTTTTATTTGTTTTCACACACACACACACATAGCGTCTCTATGGCCGAATGGATAACGACGTTTAGCCTCTCACCGTTGCGGGTTCGAATCCCACTGGGAGTTTGACTTGTAAGTGAGGAAGTGTTGATTCTTACGGATGGCGGGAGGTGTACAATACTGGTTCAGGAAAAGTGGGTGGTCTGTCTACACCACAAAAAAATCGACCGTCTTATATAACCTTACACGTGTTGAAAATGACGTAAAACACCATACACACACACGCACGCAGGCATCAACAGACGTAAATGTCGAATGTAACACAACATTGTATTGTTCACTCACATCGATGCTGTCACGTTTGATGACAGGTTAGTAAAGTTAGTGAGTAAAACATAACGGGGTTACTATACTGGACAATGAATACGGAAAACTGTCATTAAGTGTGTATATGAGAAGGGACTGACTAACTGGTCCAATATAACACATTTTCTTCCTTTAGACTATAAATAAAAAACAACAAAGGTATACTTGATGTATTCGACCCTGTGACACATATGGTACCAATAGCATACACGATAACTCGAACAGAGATGAGATGGCGCCAGTCTAGTCCAAGGCTTTACCAATATATCTCCATAGTTCCAGAAGTGCAATAACGACTCGTCAAAGTCATCAACTCTCCCAGACAAATACAAACGTGTACAGCTGAATCTCCCCCAGTCCCTGACGATGTCAACGTGCAGGGTGCCAATATGTCCGCAACGTGCCAATGTATCCGCGGACATATTGGACCACAGCTAAGTGTCGAATATGTCCGCAACGAGCGAATATGTCCGCGGCAAATTTAGGCGGCGTCTCAATCAAATTAATTTTTGATATCGATCAATGAACGTCGAAAAGTGAGTTTGTTTACCAGTTTTTTTTCATGGATAAGGAAAATTAACGAAATACAATAAACACACATAAGGAATTCATATAATAAATAAGGATTTAATTGAGTTTATTTAGTGTTCTTTTAATTTCCTCTTTTTATTTCCTTCAATTAATTAGTTTTTCTTTCTTCATCCTTATTCAGATCTGTTTTCTTTACCGACATGAATTGTGTTAAACAATGTTTATTCCAATCAATTACATCTCCCTTTTGTTGTATCTATTCCTTATATATTCTATTTTATTTCATTAATTTTTCTTAGCCATTGAAAAAAACAACACTTTTCAAACACATACTACTTTCTAATCTACCGTTCGACCTATACTGATCGATATCGATGATTAATTTGTCTGAGACGCCTCCTAAATATTCGCTTATTCGACACTTAGCTGTGGTCCAATATGTTGGCACGTTGAGGACATATTGGCATCGTACATATAACCCAAACATCAAAAACTATAATAAAAAGAGTTTTTATAAAAAATAGATATATAAACACATTATTTTGTCAATGATCTAACTGACGGAAATGAAAAGATCTCGGGAGTAAGAAAACTAGTATTACGCTGGTCTGAAAAAATACGAACTACAGAAAATACGAACTACAGGAAATACGAACTACAGGAAAATGAAAGCGAGATTATTTGCATGATATTGAGCTTAGCTACGTCCGAAAAAAGCGGCGCATCTTACTTTACCAAATCGAGAACGACACGTTTCTCCATTATTTATTTATATTAAGTTTATAAAAGCATTTTTTTTCTCCACAATATTCCTTTCCTACAGAAAAGTGTCCATCCATTATACACTAGTTTTGTGTTCATAACAAAGGAATCCGAGAGATAAAATGCGATTTTATAAACTTGATATGGATTTATTTTACTATTTTTTGCTCCTTCTACCTATATTGGTATGTACAGTTTTTATATCGCAAGTTCTGTTTAATAGTACTTACACATGTGTTATTTCTTTAACTTCTCAGTTACCTATATAATCAATGTGATTTATAAACACAATACATGAATCTTAAGACAACATTTAAGATCATTTGTGGAGTTCCGTGTGGTTTCCGGGGGCCCCCGTTTGGTCACGGGGCAAACAATAGGGTCACTGCAGATCCCTTTGGAGGGGTAGGCAGAGGGGTAGAATCCCACTAAATTCATGTTCATTTTATCATTTTTTGTTCATGTTCATTAAAGGTCTTCATCATGATCCCCGCATTGTTTCAGGTGCTATCTCGCTCGTATCAAAAGAGCAGTGGCAGAAATACAATAACGTGGCTCCAGCGTAAATGGAGTTTCTACGATAGAATTTGCAGCAACTCTGCAGTTCAGGGTGAGAAGGTTCTAGGCCCATTTTCCATATTTTATCTCGATGTACATGGAAGGTGAGCCTGGCATGTTCGTGCCTGATAGGCGCCATATAACCTTTTCATGTGTTGGTGCGCTTTAAAACCCCAATTCAATTAAATTCATTTCTGGTATTAATACATAGTTATACATATTTGCATCGTAAAGTTGGGTCCAACAAGGTCACTGAAAATCCCATTGAATTGTACATTAATGATCGATATTGTATATTTGTTGATGTTATTTAATGTTAGAATGTAATTGTTGATGGTGAATAAACTTATAAAGAGTCAACACCAGTGCAGTTATTTGTATTCCACCCTTAATCTAAGAGAGAGCTAAGACAAAGGATATGTCACTGGTGGCTCAGTCAGTTTTATTTTATACCGCTTAGTTACTACGTAGCAAAATATGTTTATGCAATGGGGAATGGGTACAACCTTCTCAGGATTTCCGCATGCGTCTGTACTTCAACTGACGTATCTATCAGTTTTATCAGTTTGTTTGTTTTATTTGTTTTCACACACACACACACATAGCGTCTCTATGGCCGAATGGATAACGACGTTTAGCCTCTCACCGTTGCGGGTTCGAATCCCACTGGGAGTTTGACTTGTAAGTGAGGAAGTGTTGATTCTTACGGATGGCGGGAGGTGTACAATACTGGTTCAGGAAAAGTGGGTGGTCTGTCTACACCACAAAAAAATTGACCGTCTTATATAACCTTACACGTGTTGAAAATGACGTAAAACACCATACACACACACGCACGCAGGCATCAACAGACGTAAATGTCGAATGTAACACAACATTGTATTGTTCACTCACATCGATGCTGTCACGTTTGATGACAGGTTAGTAAAGTTAGTGAGTAAAACATAACGGGGTTACTATACTGGACAATGAATACGGAAAACTGTCATTAAGTGTGTATATGAGAAGGGACTGACTAACTGGTCCAATATAACACATTTTCTTCCTTTAGACTATAAATAAAAAACAACAAAGGTATACTTGATGTATTCGACCCTGTGACACATATGGTACCAATAGCATACACGATAACTCGAACAGAGATGAGATGGCGCCAGTCTAGTCCAAGGCTTTACCAATATATCTCCATAGTTCCAGAAGTGCAATAACGACTCGTCAAAGTCATCAACTCTCCCAGACAAATACAAACGTGTACAGCTGAATCTCCCCCAGTCCCTGACGATGTCAACGTGCAGGGTGCCAATATGTCCGCAACGTGCCAATGTATCCGCGGACATATTGGACCACAGCTAAGTGTCGAATATGTCCGCAACGAGCGAATATGTCCGCGGCAAATTTAGGCGGCGTCTCAATCAAATTAATTTTTGATATCGATCAATGAACGTCGAAAAGTGAGTTTGTTTACCAGTTTTTTTTCATGGATAAGGAAAATTAACGAAATACAATAAACACACATAAGGAATTCATATAATAAATAAGGATTTAATTGAGTTTATTTAGTGTTCTTTTAATTTCCTCTTTTTATTTCCTTCAATTAATTAGTTTTTCTTTCTTCATCCTTATTCAGATCTGTTTTCTTTACCGACATGAATTGTGTTAAACAATGTTTATTCCAATCAATTACATCTCCCTTTTGTTGTATCTATTCCTTATATATTCTATTTTATTTCATTAATTTTTCTTAGCCATTGAAAAAAACAACACTTTTCAAACACATACTACTTTCTAATCTACCGTTCGACCTATACTGATCGATATCGATGATTAATTTGTCTGAGACGCCTCCTAAATATTCGCTTATTCGACACTTAGCTGTGGTCCAATATGTTGGCACGTTGAGGACATATTGGCATCGTACATATAACCCAAACATCAAAAACTATAATAAAAAGAGTTTTTATAAAAAATAGATATATAAACACATTATTTTGTCAATGATCTAACTGACGGAAATGAAAAGATCTCGGGAGTAAGAAAACTAGTATTACGCTGGTCTGAAAAAATACGAACTACAGAAAATACGAACTACAGGAAATACGAACTACAGGAAAATGAAAGCGAGATTATTTGCATGATATTGAGCTTAGCTACGTCCGAAAAAAGCGGCGCATCTTACTTTACCAAATCGAGAACGACACGTTTCTCCATTTGTTTGGGAAGTGGTCACCTGTTAAGAGGTAGTTGTGAAAGTTAGAGTTGGGAGTATTCTTTATGGCACTCTAACTAGACTTCCGACGATTATTATCGAACAATAACAACCTTTAGTTTACTGTAAATGTATGCATGTATTTTATATGTGTCTTTGTAATCCTTTCTGGAAAGGTATTTACTTTTGTAAAATTCCCACTTTGTATAGAATCTCACATATACCCTTACTCGCACAGAACAACTGCTGTTATTCTAAACACGTGTACACCATTCATGTTATTTCCCCTGCAAGCATAGTTATATATAAGTGTTAAAAAAAAATTAATAATAACAAAATATTCAAAATAAAATTAGATTTGAACTAAAAGCTCCTTATATAGTATTAAGAGCATGGTCTGTTAGCGCTAGGGACATGTGTATAGATGCTGTAATGTGTGTAGGGACATGTGTAGAGATGCTTTAATGTGTGTAGGGACATGTGTATAGATGCTGTAAGGTGTGTAGGGACATGTGTATAGATGCTGTAAGGTGTGTAGGGACATGTGTAGAGATGCTGTAAGGTGTGTAGAGACATGTGTAGAGATGTTGTAAGGCGTGTAGGGACATGTGTAGAGATGCTGTAAGGTGTGTAGGGACATGTGTAGAGATGCTGTAAGGTGTGTGTAGAGATGCTGTAAGGTGTGTAGGGACATGTGTAGAGATGATGTAAGGTGTGTAGGGACATGTGTAGAGATGCTGTTAGGTGTGTAGGGACATGTGTAGAGATGCTGTAAGGTGTGTAGGGACATGTGTAGAGATGCTGTAAGGTGCGTAGGGACATGTGTATAGATGCTGTTAGGTGTGTAGGGACATGTGTAGAGATGCTTTAATGTATGTAGGTAAGGTGTGTAGGGACATGTGTATAGATGCTGTAATGTGTGTAGGGACATGTGTAGAGATGCTGTAAGGCGTGTAGGGACATGTGTAGAGATGCTGTAAGGTGTGTAGGGACAGGTGTATAGATGCTGTAAGGTGTGTAGGGACATGTGTAGAGATGCTGTAAGGTGTGTAGGGACATGTGTAGAGATGCTGTAAGGCGTGTAGGGACATGTGTATAGATGCTGTAAGGTGTGTAGGGACATGTGTAGAGATGCTGTAAGGTGTGTAGGGACATGTATATAGATGCTGTAAGGTGTGTAGGGACATGTGTATAGATGCTGCAAGGTGTGTAGGGACATGTGTAGAGATGCTGTAAGGAGTGTAGGGACATGTGTAGAGATGCTGTAAGGCGTGTAGGGACATGTGTATAGATGCTGTAAGGTGTGTAGGGACGTGTAGAGATGCTGTAAGGCGTGTAGGGACATGTGTCGAGATGCTGTAATGCGTGTAGGGACATGTGTAGAGATGTTGTAAGGTGTGTAGGGACATGTGTAGAAATGCTGTTAGGTGTGTAGGGACATGTGTAGAGATGCTGTAAGGTGTGTAGTCATGAACTTTAAAAAGAGTATGAAAGGAGAAATGTGGAAATCGCCAAACACGATAAATAACAAAAATATTGCAGTCTTGGTTTGATTGAGACTGTTCATGAACGGTAGTGAAAAGTGCTTGATACCTATAGGCCCGGGTGGAGCAGAACTCAATAAGTACAGAAACGTGAGCCACCCCGAAGATGGTATGCATATGACGGTGAACATGGAACCGTCAATGAAGTATTTTCACACCATTCCATGGCCAGCGGCTTATGGTCCCAGTTTCTAACATAGCGCTTTGCACTGAACGAGAAAACAACGGGCGAAATAAACAAAATGGAATTTACTTGGGAGCACAGGTTATGAAGCCTGCGTATCACATGAAACAAGACAAAAGGCTAAATTAATAGCAGGTAACATATCCTAAGGGTGATTAAACAATACTCAAGACCTTTATAGGCTGGAGTAGTTGAACAACCTATTCGAAATTCAAGTAAGAAATTAAATGTTTTTGAGAATGTACCACCGATATCTGTAAATAAATATCGGGCTCAGCGATCTCCAAAGATCAAAATAACAGGTCTGAGTGCAAGTACGGGTTTTGCCGCCGCCACTGTACAGTTAAGGCATCGGTGATGTATAAAGAGTATGAAAGGAGAAATTTGAAAAATCGCCGAACATGATAAATATAAATATATATATATGGCCAGGGGCTTATGGTCCCAGTTTCTAACAAAATGCTTTGCCCTAAACCAGAAAACAGTGGTCGAAATAAACAAAATGGAATTTTGTGGAATTTACTAACACAGAGTTCGCTGGTGCTATGGGCGTGTGTAGAGATGATGTAAGATGTGTAATCGTGAACTCCCGATTCCGTTGGTGCAAGCTGCGTTAGGTGTCGGACAGGTGAAAATCAGCCCATTAAACACAATGCAAAATAGGCTATTTTTGGAGATCAGTGAAATGTTTCTAACAAAAACGGGTTTTGCCGCCGCCACTGTACAGTTAAGGCATCGGTGATGTATAAAGAGTATGAAAGGAGAAATTTGAAAAATCGCCGAACATGATAAATATAAATATATATATATGGCCAGGGGCTTATGGTCCCAGTTTCTAACAAAATGCTTTGCCCTAAACCAGAAAACAGTGGTCGAAATAAACAAAATGGAATTTTGTGGAATTTACTAACACAGAGTTCGCTGGTGCTATGGGCGTGTGTAGAGATGATGTAAGATGTGTAATCGTGAACTCCCGATTCCGTTGGTGCAAGCTGCGTTAGGTGTCGGACAGGTGAAAATCAGCCCATTAAACACAATGCAAAATAGGCTATTTTTGGAGATCAGTGACAAGTTCCACAACATTCGTTCACTTAAATACACCCGGAAGTACTTCCTGACTGGTCTGATGACACTGTGAGTTTGGTGTAATATATGAAATCATGATCTCTTAAAAACCGCGTTAGCTGTCTGGTTCGTACCTACCACAGAGTTTATGCATCTTCCTATTGGGCGGACAGGTAGCCTGTCTCGTCCACATTTTCCGGCGAGGTTTCTGAATACACCAGGCAATGCCTGCATCAATAACCGCCGTATTACTAAAAACTAACCCGCCAATAAACGGCAAAATTACACTATAACCGTGGAGGATGTAATCCCCCCCCCCCCCCCCCCCCCCCCCCCTTATTTTAGAGACCGAGTACTGAATACTATTTAGCTCCGGGCAAAAATTCTACGTATAATATTACAAAGGGCAATAACTCTAATTTGAATGATGACCTAAAACACCTAAGAGCCGGGGTCTGCTAGATGAATGAAGGCCCGATTATCAAAATTAGACCTTTATTTACATTTTATGATTTTTTTTGTACATATTTGGTTTTAAAAATACATTTTATGAGTACTAAATACTAAATAGTGTGTTGTGCGAGTACTGCGTACCAGGCTCGTGCGTACTGAATACCGTCTAAAACGCCCTGAATACTGCGTACCAAAAGGGGGAGGGGGTTTCAGCCTCACCGTGTATCAAAACTCTGTCCAGGTGTTCAGATCATATAATAATGTGTAAATGCTGACTAAAAGTAAATAGTTTTTTTTCATGGATTCATACCCGTGATTGAATATGTGTAAAATGAATTATGAGTTGGTAACTCTTAATTCGTCGCTCCAGTTTAAGGGTTTGACTTGGCTGGTTAAAGTCGTTTATAAATATCGTGTCTATAGAGTTTAGATTATCAAAATATGTAAGTTACATATATACCTCGTCGTCAGTAGGTTTAAAACGGTTTACATCTGTTGTAAAATGTGCCTGTTGCTGGCGGGATAGCTACTTTAATTAGATACCACGTTTGCATGCATAACACTCACCAAGGAAAATGATAACACGCAGATCTAGACATGTTTAAGTACTGTATATGTTCAGAGGTTTTCAGCAGTGTTGGTTTGCTTTCCTCTTGAAATAGCTCTCTGTCGTCTTAAATTTCGTTCTACATTTGAAAACTTAACCCCGTCGAGACTTACACACCTGACAATTTCCGGTGTTTTATGTGTCACTTGTAATTACAAATACGGAACGGGGTTTCAGACGACAGCGAGATATTTCGAGAGAACAAATCAACATGGCTGAAAACCCCTCAAAATGTACAGTACTTACAAAAACGGACAAGATCGGCGTGATATCATTAATTTAGGTGATTTTTATGCATGCACGTGTGGATTATTTTGTGTTTTATAAGCTAAAAGTTATGGCTAATGCAGATTTGAGTTTTGTTCTATTGAAATACAGCCGTTGTTTATGCAGTTACGCATACTATCTTTGTTAAACTTGTTAACAAGTTTATCAAAAGAGGTTATGATCCTACCATTTTGAAACGTACTGCATGCTTGGTGGTGGACCCACTATGCTTTCTTCTTTAATTGTACGATGATCGGGCAGGCTGTGGACCCTATGATAACGCCTACCTAAAGCCCATTGGGACGGTGGCGTTTGATGTTTGTCTATGATCTTTCTTGTCGTGCCCTCAATGGTTTATGCTCTTGCTGCTCTGGCTTCTGCCAAGTCATTGAGTACCTTCATTGTGGCTTTCTAGGCTATTGTTTTTTTTTGTATTATATTTACACGAGCATATTTGTGTTTTTATTATATTGCCTATTGATGCTGCCTTGTTGCTTAGAGGTTAGATCATGGCGGGAATTTCTTTATTTATACTGTCCTGTTTTAAAGGGACACTGTCCGTAACGTTTAACTTATAAAACACACAATAATTATGTTCGGAAACATAACATACCAAACATTATTGAATATTTACTAATTAAAAGCAAGATTGTTTAACGGAATTCAATCGCGGTACAAAAAAAGGTAAATCCGCTTCGTGCGTTTGAACTCGCAGCCCAAACTAAAATTACACTCGCAGTAATAATAGTGTGCGTGAGCGTAAAATGGTCGACACCGCTCCCTACTGAGCTAAGCAGGCTATACATATTTCGCAATACATACTATGGTGAAACCCTAAAGCGCTAAGGAAGTCACGTGATCGCAGAAAGGTAAATATTGTGGGTCCCACTTTATTTACATATATTCATTAAAACTTCTTTTTTTTCAAACTCACAAATGTATTCCTACATACTTCTTAGGGTCTATCCTCATGTTTTCATGTATACATTTCACTGAATAAAAGTCAGACAGTTATTTGGTTATGCTCAATATTAGCATACTTACGGACACTGCCCCTTTAATGGGATGTCATTAGGGTGAGGTTTGGTGCACCCTAGAACCGGTTTATACCCCGGTGGCCTACTTTGCCACTGTCCGTTCCAAGGTGGTAGCCCTATTGTCAACCCTTTTATGTTTGTGATGTCGTTTGCATTTAATTTTTGCTTTCTTGTTTGTCTGTTTGCGTGTTTGTTTCTGTGTTTTGTGGTTGACTGTCCTCCTTGAATGCTACTTTCCCTGTCCGATCTTTTTATATTTCGTTGAGTGATTCTTTGGAATCAGTAATTTCTTTATCGATATCTTACTAACCGATGACTGTTCAGTAATTTCTTTATCGAGCTCTAACGTGTCGATGTAAAACAAAGAGAAGCAACACAGGATGGAAAGAGAATAAAGAAACAGTTAACGTGATAAAAAACGTGACTATAGTGGATAACGGCGCGCTCGACTTTTGAGGACTTGCCTATGTTGCAAAAGGGGCAGAATTCTGTTAAGATTCACAACGGAGTTATGGCACTTGTCTGTACGAGTTTCTCTTAGGCCATGCTTACAAAATTGTTGGTTTGCTGTTCTCCGACCTACTCAATAAAATGAGCCCCCCCACCCCCCACCTCACCCACCACCAAAAAGAAATATAGCAATATTCTTTTAACATTTTTGCTTTCTTAAGTATATTTTTCTTGAATTTCTGATAGTTTTTACTGTCTTTGGAATAGACAAAAAATCACCTACCTAAAACTTTTGGGGTCTGAGCGCAGCAAACCAATTTTTTTTAAAAAATCACCTACCTAAAACTTTTGGGGTCTGAGCGCAGCAAACCAATTTTTTTTTAAGGATGGCTTTATGATAGTGAATATATATGTAATGTTTCATTGAATTCCTGCCAAGCAGTTTCTGAGCGAGCTTACCGAGAGAAAAAAGGTTAAGCAACGCTGAAGGAGACGCCAGGGGTAGTATAATAGCTCGGTATTTCTTCAAAAAGTCGAACTAAAAAAGATACCCTCAAGAAAAACGAGATGTGTACATGTAAAATACGCAAGTGACATAACACATATCTTGGCAGATCAAGTAAGTTTATGTATTTAATTTGGAATTTTCATTAGTTTCTCTTTCTCTGTCATCGTTTAACATGTAAACAAATGTAAAACAAATGTAAAAACAGAACAATTCAAAATATTTGTAATGCTATAGTATATAAACTGATGTTTACGAATGATCTCTCACATATTTTGATTGGATGTGGTCGGAATGATGTTATGCCACACATCTTTGTTTACATTTAGGCGCGTGATGCAACATCAAGGCTGGCGGAATATGTTTAATACTCCTCTCCCTCTTCTTCTCCCTCACCCTCGAAGGAGTCAACACCGACCTCTTCGTAGTCCTTCTCGAGTGCAGCCAAATCTTCACGAGCCTCGGAGAACTCTCCCTCCTCCATACCCTCTCCGACGTACCAATGGACGAAAGCCCTCTTGGCGTACATCAAGTCGAATTTGTGATCAAGTCGAGCCCAGGTCTCGGCGATGGCAGTGGTGTTGCTCAACATGCAGACGGCTCTCTGGACCTGGGCCAAGTCACCACCTGGTACAACAGTTGGTGGCTGGTAGTTGATGCCGACCTTAAAACCAGTTGGGCACCAGTCGACAAACTGGATGGTCCTCTTGGTCTTGATGGTGGCAATGGCGGCGTTGACATCCTTGGGGACGACATCACCTCTGTACAACATGCAGCAGGCCATATATTTGCCGTGACGTGGGTCACACTTCACCATCTGGTTGGCTGGCTCGAAGCAAGCGTTGCTGATCTCGGCAACGGACAGCTGCTCGTGGTAGGCCTTCTCGGCGGAGATGACTGGGGCGTATGTGGCCAGAGGGAAATGGGTACGTGGGTAGGGTACCAAGTTGGTTTGGAACTCAGTCAAGTCGACGTTGAGGGCACCATCGAATCTCAAGGAGGCGGTGATTGAAGAGACGATCTGAGCAATCAGTCTGTTCAAGTTGGTATATGTTGGTCTCTCAATGTCCAAGTTACGTTATCTGCAAATGTCGTAGATGGCCTCGTTGTCGACCATGAATGCGCAGTCGGAGTGCTCGAGGGTGGTATGGGTGGTGGTCAAGATGGAGTTGTATGACTCAACGACAGCGGTGGCGATCTGGGGAGCTGGATAGATGGCGAACTCGAGCTTTGACTTCTTGCCGTAGTCGACGCTGAGACGTTCCATAAGGAGGGATGTGAACCCGGATCCGGTACCACCACCGAAGGAGTGGAAGATGAGGAATCCCTGGAGACCGGTACACTGGTCAGCCAACTTACGGATTCTGTCGAGAACCAAGTCGACGATTTCCTTACCGATGGTGTAGTGACCACGGGCGTAGTTGTTGGCGGCGTCTAACTTGCCGGTGATAAGCTGTTCGGGATGGAACAACTGGCGGTATGTGCCAGTTCGGACCTCATCTGGAAAAAACAAACAAACACTTTATTATTTTGGAATTGTAAATGACCGTTTGGCATTGTCTACTATAATTATATATGCCGCTTAACTATAGATCACTGTACAGACAGAAGAGTCTCGATCATATAGTTTCATGCTTAGTGAGAACAAACATAAACTCGATGAATATCAAAAGGCTCGTACAATGTGTTAGACCCTTTAACAAATTAAAATGTTACCCTTCTCTTTTCGAGAGATTACACGTATTCTGTCTATTTTGTTAAAAAAAAATTCTATAACATTCTGCGTTAGGTGAGATGTAAGTTTTGAATACAACCATTTAAAACTTACCGACTACAGTGGGCTCCAAGTCGACGAAGACGGCTCTGGGCACGTGCTTGCCAGCTCCGGTCTCGCAGAAGAAGGTGCTGAAGGAGTCGTCACCACCACCGATGGTCTTGTCACTGGGCATCTGGCCATCAGGCTGGATACCGTGCTCCAGGCAGTACAACTCCCAGCAGGCATTACCGATCTGGACTCCGGCCTGTCCGACGTGGATAGAGATACATTCACGCTGTAAAAGAAGAATATATATGGTTAATTAATTTACAAAATACGTGGTAATGTTGCTCTTTATCATAACCATATGCATGTATTCTGGTAGGAAAATCATATGCTTCTTCTATAAAAGGAGCATATGCTTCTTCTATAAAAGGAGCAAGATAAAACGTTCCATATGCTATTTATATAATAGGAGTTTCATATATGTTTCATATAAGAATACATTCATTTTCAAAACAAACACATTTTCACATAATGTTCATGTGGAAAAATAATGTGTCATTTTTATATCATTATCATATGATACGTTTTTATATCATTATCATATGATACGTTTTTATATCATTATCATATGATACGTATATTAAAGATGCTATATAAGAATCATGTACTGCTCCTTTTATGTATCATATGATAGGTGTGTGTGTGTGACCAAATTAGTAGAGCATGCGTATATGTGTAGGTATAAAAGACGAAAGGCGATGTATTAAACTTCATCTTTCGTCAGTTTTTGCGCACAATATGATCTATTTATGTGTCGACGTGCCGTAAAACAATATGCATTCATTCATTCATTCGATAGGTTAAGTCAGGAATAGCGATCAGCTTAAAGCGGCATGTGTTACTACATTTTAGCTTTACCTCATGTGTTACTGAGTGGTGACGGGGTCCTACCCCTCTTCCTCTAACGGGATTTGCCGGGGCAGTGGTCTTTTTCCAAACCCTATACCCGGTAATCTCGCGGGCCGAACACAAAATGGAGGAACTATACAAATTGCAATTGACTGTGCGGGGCGAACAACAATGGACAAAGAACTATACACACTGACTATTAATATACATGACTTGTTTAATGAGCTTAACATTTTATGACATCAGATTAAATAAGCAACACTAAATTTAGCAAGTGAACTTTAGCAGTGTATTTAAAACCTACACATTGACTAATATAGTGGTTGATTTTTTGAAAATCACGTGGCAGCCATCATGGATGACACACCTAACCCAGTTAGAACCATTACTTATGTGTACAAGTACATACGAATGTCGGATAGTGGCACGTTTACAATTAGAAACATGGAATTTAAGAAATACATGGCGGTCATATTTAAATATTATACACGTACGACACCATTCATTTAATGATAATCCGAGCCTTCTCTGACCTTACCAGCCCTTTTTACGATTTTTGATATTTCATCTGGCTGTGTACGGTCAGAGGAACTCCTATAGTAAAAACACGGGGATCTCCTCTCCCTCGCGGGTGAGGAACTACCCTCTTGGTTTTAAATCAATATATCTATGTAAGTATTCATTTTATTAACATTTCAAGCATATAAACCGATTATCAATATATTTATTTACCTATCTGAACCGAAATATTTGTTTTATTGACCTTAATAAAGTTGTAACGGTCAACCGTTTCAGACGAAGCGAAAAAATATTACATTTCCAACATTTGTTATTATTCAGGTCAAATGTCACGTGATCGTGACCGGTGCGCCGATAAATATTTCCCGCAAAATTAAAAAAAATCAAAATTGCGACAAACTTTTCCTTTTGGCACTAGCAATACTCTGAACAACATTCAATTGTTTATTTTTAAAGTTTAGACCCTAACTATGCCCCGAGAAGAGTTGGTTCCACTCCAAAAATCCCTCGATGCTGTCAGTTGATAGTGGACTTATTTGATGAGGGGAATATAAATGCCTTTACCTCTCGCGAGAATATCACGGGAATTTAATTAATATGCAAAATGACAATATGGCGGATATAGTAAATAAAAGTGTACTTCAAAACATAAATGTTTTATTGTGTCACTACCATCGATAAAGGTGCAGTTTTATCATTGCAACTTGGTATAATAAACATTAATCGGTCGATCTGTTGAGCTAAATTATCGTAAAAAATCGACCTGACACCGCAAACATCGTTGAAAGTGCATGACTGTGCATTTTTAGTAATCCCCCGGTTTTCACTATAGGAGTTCCTCTGACCCTATAGAGCCGCAAAAAAAAAAAAAAAAGAAAAAAAAAAGGCTTTTAGGGTCAGAGAAGTCTCGGATTAATTTAATGATAGAAACATGGAATTTAAGAAATACATGGCGGTCATATTTAAATATTATACACGTACGACACCATTCATTTAATGATTGTCAGACGTGTTCTTGCAAACGGATATCCTATGCAGAAATAGTCACAAAAAAACAAAAAAACAAGATGGACGACGCCGTCACGATATGTTTTTTTTACCGACAGAGTTTATTAACTTAAGCAACCACCGCGAATCTCGCTAGAGGCAGAGGGGTAGGACCACCCCCACTCCCCGTTCCCTTTCATGTTCATTTTGGCATTTTTTATCATGCTCATTCAAGGTCTTCATCACACCGCATATGCAAACGTGGAAACGTGGGAGTGCCTATGTAGAATTTTGCAACATCTCTGCAGTTCTGCAGGTTAGAAGGTTCTAGGCCCATTCACCATATTTTATATTGACGTACATAGAGGATGAGCCTGGCATGTTCATTCCTGTAAGACGCCATATAACCTTTCATGTGGTGGTGCGCCGAAAAACCCAGTTCAATTATTAACTTTAAGACTTAAACATGACACATGGGGAATTGACTCTGTCAGTATTTGAAGTTATAATTGATTCTCCTACGTGAGTTTTCCTACATCTATTATATATGCAGTTTTGCCATATATATGATAAATATGTGAACGTATTCGAATCGATAATCATATGATTCGGATATAAAAGGTGTCACATGTGTCGTATGATTCTCATATAAAACGTTTCATACTAAGTAATGTAATAAGAGTTCCAAAAAGGTTTCATTTTCAAAACATACATTTTCATATAAAGTTCATAAAAAATAATTGCCAAGGCTACTCTGATATTCATATGATTATTATATAAAAGGCTCTTCCAAGGAGTTATAGAGCGGATAAGCTTTTTTCATTAGCAGGTGGCCTTGACCTTGGACATATTTATCCTAGCCTAATAAATTGGCTCCTATGCAGTTTTTTTTTATTATTCTGACGTTCTATGTAACTGCATATATGTTGATGCTCGCCAATACGAAAAATTTCAAAAGAGCATTAAACGTGTATTTTAACACACTAATATTTATCCCAACTCTCTTACCATGGACAGTCCACCTGTGAAGTTCCATGTGTGTGGCTACACATCTTGTAGTGTTATAGAGCGACAGAAGTTTTTCATTATCATGATGACCTTGACCTCGAACCTTATGGCCACACAATGTAAAGATGTCATCCTTTCAACATGGACAGCAGACTTAATGAATTGTGGCTACACGTCCTGATTTAATTGATTTAAACATATTTTATTGCCAATATTTTACAGACAGAATAATATCAACATATATACAATAGACATTTTATAATGACAAAGGGTCTGGTAACAACTTCTACCAACATTATATTAGTTTAACACGTCCTGAAAAGTTATTGGGCGGAAACGTTTTTTCATTATCAGGTCATGGTGACCTTGGCCTTGAACCTACTGGCTCCAAAATATATTGGGGACATCCTCTCACCACCAACAGAATACGTACCTGTAAAGTTTCATGAGTGTGGCTGCATGTCTTAAACAATTGTTTTTTTACTGTGCATCTTGTTGCCATCATATTGCTTTCATGAAAGGCATTTCTTGCGTACCTTCAGCATGTTTCAGTGAATGTGTATCGTGTATAATTAGTTGACACATAACTGCAACGTTCTTATGCAATTCATTACATTCTGTTTGGCAATACAATTTGTAAATGAATATCAAACTAAGTGCCCCAATGGCATATATGAATATGTACGAATGTCAAACCAGGTGTCCTTATGTCATATATGAATGTCAAACCAAATCCAAGTGTTCTAATCTCATATATGATTTGTATTTGTATGATGTTTTTACGCCATTTTCAATACATGTAAGGTTATATATGACGGTCGATGATTTTTTTGTGGTGGAGGCAGACCACCCATATTTCCTGGGTAGAACCAGTACTGTACACTTCCCGCCATCAGTAAGAATCGACACTTCCTCACTTACAAGTCGAGCTCCCAGTGGGATTCGAACCCGCAGCGGTGAGATGCGAAGGTTTACAACGCAAACGTCGTTAACCTTTCGGCCACTTGTCATATATGAATGTCAAACCAAATATTATAATGTCATATATGAACATATATGATGTCGACATACGAATGTCAAATCAAGTGTCCTACTGTTATATATCAATATCAAACCAAGTGTTCAGATGTTATATAGCAATGTCAAACCAAGCGTTCTAATGTCATATATGAATGTCAAACCAAGTGTTCTAATGGCGTATATCAAAGCATCTAACTCTCCAAGAGAAACTTAAGAAACTGTCTGTCTGACTTGAATCTGTGTGTAGTGGAGTGCGTGGTCCAGTGGTAGAGCGCCAAACTCTAGAACGAGGGGTTGTGGATCCAATCCTCGCCGCGGCCACATTATTTATCCTTGAGCAAGATAATTAATCCACATTGCTTGGTACTGCCAGGAAGCCACCGAGAGTGATTAATTTAAGTTGCAAGAACTTGTTTCGCAACCGATGTAAAACAAATAAGCTTAAACTAAACAAGAGATCAATGACCTTGAAGCTGTACTGTCAGGTTCTGAAAGCTAGATCAGCATTCCTTTGAAGTTTCATGAACATCTGTCAAGTAGTTTCAGAGTAGTCGTTACTAGTTTTTATATATAAATCTATGCAAACAAAGATGGCCGCTGGCAGCCATGTTTAACGCAGAATCAAAACAATCGACAAGGACCAACATCATGTCATGCTGATCATTTTAGAAAAAGTCCCATATAGTTTTCAAGAAGTAGTCGCTACCAACTTGTTCTGTTTTAATCTATTTTTAGCTTTGGTGGCCATTTTAGATTTCACATCCACATGAATTGTTGCTAGGATCAACTAGACTTCATGGGCAACATTTCTGTAAAGTTTCATGAAAATCCACCCAGAGGAATAGTTGCTACAAACAAAAGTTTACGGACAGACGGACGGACGACGGACACCGCACCAAGGCATAAGCTCTGCTGATCTTTGATTACACGAGACTGTCCAGTTTACGCCCGCTAACGACAGATGAGACAATGAGAGTGTGCTATAACTCGGCCGACTGTCATAGCAGCTGCACAAAACAGTTTCCACGTCTACACGCTTTTCCTGAGAATAATACACACAGGTTTTTAGCTCTATTGGCCAAGGGCCAGCAGAGCTTATGGGATGGCAAGTTGCCCGTCGTCCGTCCGTTAACTTTTACCTCGTTAAGATGATAGAGCTATTTTTCATCCGATCCTTACCAAACTTTAACAGATTGTTAATATCAATGAAAGCTCGGACAAGTTCGAAAACCATCCAGATCGGACCAGTAACAGCAGAGTTATGGCCATCGATTTAGTTAAAAATGCTATATTTTGCCTCGTTAGGACCTTCATTTTTCATTCGATCTTTACCAAACTTTACCAGATTGTTAATATCAATGAAAGCTCGGAAAAGTTCGAAAACGCATCCAGATGGGACCAGTAACTCCAGAGTTATGGCCCTTGATTTAGTTAAAAATGCTATATTTTGCCTCGTTAAGACGATAGGGCCTTCATTTTTTATTCGATCTTTACCAAACTTTACCAGATTGTTGATATCAATGAAACTTCGAACAAGTTCGAAAACAAGCCAAATCAGAGGTATAACACCAGAGTTATGGCCCTTGATTTAGTTAAAAATGCTATATTTTGCATCGTTAAGACGATTTGACCTTCATTTTTCATCCAATCTTTACCAAACTTTACCAGATTGTTACTATCAATGAAATCTCATTCAAGTTCATACACCAGCCAGATCGGACATGTAACAGCGGAGTTATGACCCTTGATTTAGTTTAAAATGCTATACTTTGCCTTGTTAAGGGACCTTCATTTTTCATCAGATCTTTACCAAACCTTACCAGATCGTTAATATCAATGAAAGCTCTCCATTTCGAAAACCAGCCAGTTTGAATCATTTACACTGAAGTTATGGCCCTTGATTTTCTGAATATGCTGTATTTTGGCCTCATTAAGATTAAAAAGGGCCTTCATTTGGCCATATTTTAGTGAAACTTTGCAGGGATGATCAGTACCAAGCCTAGTTTGTACATATCATCGCCATGTTCCGGTTGAATGATTTTTGAAAGTTATGACCCCTTACACATAAACTTTATCTTTAGCCAGTACAGCGACCTCAGGCCCTCTACTGGCTAAAGATGAAGTTTATGTGTAAGGGGTCATAACTTTCAACAAGAGGTCAATGACCTTGAAGCTCTACTGATAGGTTTTTGATAGCTTGATCAGCATTCCCGTGAAGTTTCATGAAAATCCGTCAAGTAGTTTCAGAGGAGTAGTCGCTACAAGTTTTCATTATATAACTCTATATAAACAAAGATGGCCGCTGGCGGCCATGTTTAATGTCAAATCAAAATAATTTTTGACACGAATCAACAACATGTCATACTGATCATTTTAGAAAAAGTCCCATATCAATATCACTTATAGTTTTCAAGAAGTAGTCGCTATACAAACTTGTATTTTGAAAATCTATTTTTAGCCATGGCGGCCATCTTGAACTTCCGGCCGAACTGAAGTTTTGCTAGGATCAATTAGACATCATTCGTGTGAAGTTTCATGAAAATCCGTCAAGTAGTTTCAGAGGAGTAGTCGCTACAAGTTTTCATTATATAACTCTATGTAAACAAAGATGGCCGCTGGCAGCCATGTTTAAAGTCGATTCAAAATAATTTTCGACAAGGATCAACTCAAAATCATGTCATACTGATCATTTTAGGGAAAGACGCATATCAATATCAATTATAGTTTTCAAGAAGTAGTCGCTACAAACTTGTTTTTTTAAAAATTATTTTTGGCTGTGGCGGCCATCTTGAATTTCCGGCCAACCTGAAATTTTGCTAGGATCAATTAGACATCAAGAGCAACATTCCTGTTTAGTTTTATGAAAATCCTCCAAGTAGTTTCAGAGGAGTAGTCGCTACAAGTTTTCATTATATAACTCTATGTAAACAAAGATGGCCGATGGCGGCCAGGTTTAACGTCAAATCAAAATTATTTTTGACACGGATCAACATGTCATACTGATCATCTTAGAAAAAGTCCCATATCAATATCACTTATAGTTTTCAAGAAGTACTCGCTACAAACTTGTTTTTTGAAAATCTATTTTTAGCTGTGGTGGCCATCTTGAATTTCCGACCGACCCGAAACATTTAGACACCAAGAGCAACATTCCTGTGAAGTTTCAGGAAAATCTGTCGAGTAGTTTCAGAGGAGTAGTCGCTACAAACTTGTGTTTTAACAAGAGGTCAATGACCTTGAAGCTCTACTGATTGATTTTGATTTCAGGAAGTAGTCGCTACACTTGTTTTTTTAAAAACTATTTTTAGCCGTGGCGGCCATCTTGAATTTCCGGCCGACCTGAAATTTTGCTAGGATCAATTAGACATCAAGAGCAACATTCCTGTGAAGTTTCATGAAAATCCGTCAAGTAGTTTTACAGGAATAGTCGCTACAAGTTTTCATTATATAACTCTATGTAAACAAAGATGGCCGCTGACAGCCATGTTTAACGTCGAATCAAAATAATGTTTGACTCTTATAACCATCATGTCATGCTGATCATTTTACAAAAAGTCCCATATCAATATCACTTATAGTTTTCAAGACGTAGTCGCTACAAACTTCTTTTTTAAAAATCTATTTTTAGCTGTGGCGGCCATCTTGAATTTCTGGCCGATCTGAAATTTTGCTAGGATCAATTAGACATTAAGAGCAACATTCCTGTAAAGTTTCATGAAAATCTGTCAAGTAGTTTCAAAGGAGTAGTCGCTACAAGTTTTTATTATATAACTGTATGTAAACAAAGATGGCCTCTGGCAGCCATGTTTAACGTTGAATCAAAACGATTTTTGACAAGGACCAACATCATGTCATGCTGATCATTTTAGAAAAAGTCCCATATCAATATCACTTATAGTTTTCATGAAGAAGTCGCCACAAACGTGTTTTTTAAAAACCTATTTTTAGATCTGGCGGCCATCTTGGATTTCACATCAACATCAATTTTTGGTAGGATCAACTAGACTTCATGGGCAACATTTCTGTAAAGTTTCATGAAAATCCATTCAGTAGTTTCAGAGGAGAAGTCGCTACAAAAAAAAGTTTACGGACAGACGGACGACGGACGCCGCACCACGGCATAAGCTCTGCTGATCTCTGATCAGTAGAGCTAAAAATCAATTTTTAGGTTTGGCGGCCATCTTGGATTTCACATCAACATGAATTTTTGCTAGGATCAACTAGACTTCATGGGCAGCATTTCTGTAAAGTTTCATGAAAATCCATTCAGTAGTTTCAGAGGAGTAGTCGCTACAAAAACTTTAATGGATGGACAGACGGGCGACGGACACCGCACCAAGGAAAAAATCATTCAACCGGAACATGGCCATGATATATTGTAAAACTTTTACAATATCGTACATAAAACTACCATTATCAAATTCTGTATATGTACATGTTCACCTTTAATTGAGTGTAAAAGAGACTAAAACACTTATTCACATGTCATAATATTTTAATAAAACTATAAAATTTTAATACATATACAATATGTAAAGTCTAGATCTAGAAGTTTCTTTACTTCCAAGTTCACAAACATTTAACCCTTAACCCGCTAAGCACGACTATAATAGGTTTTGCGTCCATTGTAAACCAGAGTAACTCGTAGGCTGATCAGGGTTTACAATGTCCAACTGCTGATCAGTCATTTTACCCAAAACACCCCTGTGTCACATAAATGGAATGGTCTTAATTCAAAGGAAGAAAAATCCATTATATAAATGTAGGGGGTTAAGGGTTAATACTACAACCAGTAACATGTTCTGGTCTGAAGTTGGAGGTCGGTGATTATAAGAGCCAATAGGTTTCCCCATTTTTCATAACACAGTGATATAGAGATCATTCAACGGCTGGAATCGATACATTATATTGGAAATCACGAGATGGTAGGTGTGTGGTTCTTTTCACCAATGCGAGTGAGTGGGAAAAAACATACCATCGAGTGAAGAATTTCCCTACAATCAAACCCAGCAGATAAATAACCTGTTTATTAGTAATTAATCATTTAAATCAGTTTATGTATGATTTTAACCGAAATTATATTCCCTTTATTAAAGTTATCGGTGTGATGATGTCAATGTCAGCAACACTAACTGACGTCATAACTCAACGTCACAGTTAGTTATTTTTGTGTTTGGAGAGTTAGTTATTAATATTTAGCGATTATGAATATTTTTTCACTCAGCAATCCCAATCTTTCACCTACAGAAATGTAATGAAAAAGGATTATCAACAAGAGAGTTTATTAGAGAAAATACGGTACACTTTAGGTGTTTATATATACATAGCACATGCATGTAAACAGAGATAAACACAACATTGTACACTCAAAGATATAAAATTCTCAAATCAATATTATTGACCCAAGGTGGTACTACCAGGAATGAAATAAAATACAGCGAAGGTAGACAAACAACTTAAAAGATAATATTTAAGAGCCCCTTTATGTGGGTATTAACGCAGCTAGGTATAGTCACATGATGCTTATCGACTCTGACTTATAGGTCCTCTGTACACACAATATGAAAAACCAACAAAAGATTATTTTAAATGAATACTGAACCGATTATATCAAAAATAAGATTTAAAAAGTATGCTTTACAAGGGGTATATCAGGGGTTTTCTGGGAAAATGCGAACTTGTAAATAATTTTCAGATCATTTTAAAAATGGCATATCAATCAAAATATGGTGTCGGGACAGTGTTGTTTACATCTAAAATTTGGATTCACCATATATTTTGATCATGTGTAAACCTGCTTAACTTATCCCTGGAGAGTAACCTAGGATAGCATGTACATGAATTTCATTGTGGATAAGATTTTTATTCATTATGTTTAGGTCTTTTAACATAAAAAATATCATTATTTGTTAATTCGGACCCCTAGACACCCATGGAAAGCTTAATGTACCGCCTTTAACACAAAAATATATTAAAGAGTTTGTGTGGAAATGCCATTCTTCCATATCCCAAGTGTCCCTTTGGTTTCAAAGTAACATGCGTTTGTTCAATCAATAATATTAATTATAAGAATAGATTAAAGTAAATTATTTTTGAAAATATTATTAACTGTTGATTATATTGCACCAATGATATATTTAAACCTACGGTAGAATAAGTAGAAAATTATAACAAGAGCTGTCGGAGAACAGCGCAGCTCGACTATTCGATTTTTCAGAGAATAATAAATTATATAGCTAGTATATACCATCAGAAAACAAGCCTAAAACAATGTGGGTTGGGGAGCGCAGCATAGCTATGTGTAAGAATTGACAAAAACAACACAGAAATATGTAAAAAAAAATAAGAAAAAATCGAGTTTCAAGTGGGGGGGTGGGGGGGTGGGGGTAGTGGGGGTGGAGAGGCAGGGAATGGGGTGGAGGGGGCAACATATATGTGTACGAATTTACCAAAACAACACAGATATATGTAAAAAACAATAAACATTAAATAAAAAATATTCCATTTCCAGCGTGTGGGTGGGGGAGGGAGAGGGGTGGGCAACATAGCTATGTGTAAGAATTGAAAAAAAAAAAGAGTTTCGAGTGTGTGTGTAAGAAGCTATGTGTAAGAAGCTATGTGTAAGAATTGACCAAAACAACACAGGGGTGGGGGGGGGGGGGGGGGGGGGGGGGGGCCCATGCCCCTATATCAGTGAAGTATGAATAAGATGCATAATGCTATAAGAAATCCCAAACCAAACCTAGATCTGCCTTTATTGCACATTTTATGGGCCATCACTATTTGGGTTCCATGGGAGCCCAGAATTTGCCCAACATATATGTGTAAGAAGCTATGTGTAAGAAGCTATGTGTAAGAATTGACCAAAACAACACAGAAATATTTAAAAAGATAATTAATTAGTGGGGGCTGTGGGGAGGATGGAGCCCATGCCCCAATATGAGTGAAGTATGAATAAGATGCATAATGCTATAAGAAATCCCAAACCAAACCTAGATCTGCCTTTATTGCACATTTTATGGGCCATCACTATTTGGGTTCCATGGGAGCCCAGAATTTGCAGAAGACAAAATTACTTACCCAACCCTTTCCTAAATTTAGTTCAGCTAGGACAAGAAATGCAAGAGATATAGACCTGTAAACACAGCTTACAAGCAAAATTTGATGTGAAACAGACACATTTTAAGGGCTATCAGAATTTGGGTTCCATGGGAGCCCAGGGGTTACAGGAACCAAAATTACTTAAGCAGCCCTTAAGATAATGCTATAAGGAAACTAATGGCCAAATATGATTGTGCTAGGGTAAGAATTGTAAGAGATATAGACTTGTAAACACAGCTTACAAGCAAAATGTGATGTGAAATGGGACACATTTTTCATAATTTGGGTTCCATGGGAGCCCATGGGTTACAGGAACCAAAATTGCTTATGCAGTCCTTAAGATAATGCTATAAGGAAGCCCATGGCTAAATTTGATTGTGCTAGGATAAGAAATGTAAGAGATATAAACTTGTAAACACAGCTTACACGCAAACCTTGATGTGGGACGCCGACGCCAACGCCGACCACGGTGTGATTACATAAGCTCTCTTATTCTTCGAATAGTCGAACTAAAAACTGAAAATGTTATTAATATTATGCATGCAGATTTAAAGTAAAAATGATTATTAAAAAACCGAGACGCTAATTGTAATGCTGGATGAAAACCTCAAGATGGTCATGTGTCCCTTTAATGACAATTTGCAGGCTTCATCATGTTTATATCTCAAGACATTTCATTAACTACCTTTGTAACTGAATATGTCTAGCTCTTCCTGATCGCAAGGGAGGACAGTTCCTGTTTCTATAAATAATCAGGAAGATGTTAGTAACTGAATTGTGCAGTCAAGATCATCTTATGTGGTGTAAGGGTTCCATTCTTCATGTATCTTAACAAATCTAACGGTAACAAAAAAAAAAAATCTTGTCTACCGGTAATGCAAGTTTGATAGGATTGATAGCAGTATCTTTCGTCAATACAACATGGTCTGTACATAAACAATTGGGTGAAATAACATCAATTATACCAAAGCTTAACAAGCAATTAATTATCCTCTGTGGAATCTTTAGACTAACTGATTGAATAAAATATGATATTCAACACAAAATATTAAATCCATTAGACATGTTAGATAGTGCTGTTCCGATTTATCGATTTGATGGAGCATCGGTCAGTTAAGCTTTTTTCCGATTAATCGATCACAATTTTTAATGATTGAGTTTACTCGGTTGATGCAAACATACATGTACAAGATGAATAAGTTAATTTTCTAATTTTAATTTTTAGTTTCATTAAATTGCTTAATGACCAGAACACTTGAAATGTCTTCATCATAGTCTGAAATAGGCTTACACTGGTGTCCTAAATGGAAGCCATGTTTAATCAATTAATGATCAATATATAGTTATCTGGCCCCTGTTTTATAAAATAATTTACAACCATGTTGATCGTAAATCAATTTCTTAAATGCTTCACTATAAATTACACTTTTCAAATAAACGTGATGTAATTTCATTTTCTTATACATGTGGTATTTCTGCACTACATGCACACATAACTGTCTACATTGAAAGCGTGGGTGAAAAAAGTGAACGATTTTAAAATTGAAGACTTATTGTAAGATGTTTAATAAAACAGGGCCCTGATTTATTTACAAGATAACCGTTTGAAAAAGTCAACAGTCACATTGTTTACAAAAGAAGTTTGAGGAGTTGTTGTGACAACCAAAGAGAGAGATAAGATCAAAGGAGAGAACTTCATCATGGAAACACTTTATTCTAGAAGGACATACAAGTAAGCTCCCTTATCTTTAAAAATATTAAAGCACGGGACCTTAAAGCAAGGGAGGAAACTTATTTCTGAAAAACAACAAAAAAATCAATGTGAAAGCCGACTGTTAGCATGCTATAATGGTGACCTTGAGGCAGGCCTTTTTCTACTATTCTCACGGGTCCGACTATCGGACCCGTTCCCAATGCCAAATATGGTTGTTTTTTCCCAATTCTGAAATAAAATTCCCCTTCCTTTTGTAAATAAAAAAAAATAAAGTCAGGTCAAATATACAAATGTTTACAAGGAAATACTATAAAATGACAATATTTAAATCATGTATCATGTATTGAAACCAGGCGATTAAAACAACCTGATATTTATGTACAACTAACTTATGAAAATTCCCAATTTAAGGCGTAAAGCGATTAAAATTTTTCCCAATTTGTCCAGGGTATTTTTCCCAAAATGGGCAAAAAAAGGCCTGTGAGGTGTTCTTTAACTGTATGGGCCAGTGCAGTGAAGACAATGCTTTAAGAGGAATTTGTTTATAAGAGCAGGGCAGGGTGATCCCAGATTTTTCTGTATCCTCCCCATCTCTCTCGGGGAGCAGCTCGTAATGAGCCATTAAATAACAGTTATTAACAATAATACTCACAGCTTTTTAACCCTTTTGCTGCCACAGTCAAAAACATCAATTTGTACGACCAATGCAAGCCCATATGAACCTTCACATAATGTCAGGCTGATCAGAGTTTACACTGTTTGCCACTCAGTAAAAATGGACAGAACAGACAACATTTGAAATTTGGCGGTGAAAGGATTAACTAGTCAAGAAGTACAGTTATGACGTATCAAATGACTGAGTTCCATTTATTCATGTGTGTACAGCTTTATTTGTTCGTTGATGAAATGGGGATTTACTGCCTGTTAACACATTATATAGTTATATGTATATATATTGGGACAGCATCCTCAGAGGGAGATGAGATTAAGGATGAAATTTTCAGTCAGACGAGCCTCCGCCATGCGAGGACGGAGTTCTGCAGTTCTAAAGCACAAGACCGTATCTACTAAGATAGCGAGGCCGCTAATCATAATTAATTTAACTGTATCAAAACTACTGTTCAGAGCGCTTGTTTCAGCCAGAGGTTTTTCGACAATAACATGAGCAATTTTATAAATACATACATAAATTATATAGCATTAGAACTGGAATTTTTAGAGCTAAATTACAATACCTTATTTTTCAAAATCAGTGAGAAATAAATATTTTACTGCCAAAATGATTCTCGGTGGAGCTTTTTCAATGTAAATTTCTTGTTGCTGGGGCAGCAGAAAATTAAGATATCTCAAATAACTTCAGTTAGCCCTAATATTTTACTACAACACTTTCAGAGTGTCTTAATTTACATGTATCCAACACACTGAAACCATTTTTGGATACAAATACTGAAGAAAGAAAAAAAAAAAAAAAAAAAATTTGATGCAGCATTTTGCATTGAATATGCCCGATCAAAAACATTTTTGCATGTATTTCTTTTTTTATATTTTAACTGATTTTGAAAAGTAAGATATTTTTATGACCATTAAAAATGTCTGTTTCAATGATTTACATTTTATTAGCTGAATTGTAGTAAAGGTCCAAAAAACCTTTGGCTGAAACGTTAGTGCCCCAAACAACAGATGAATCTGACCAATTGCTAATCAGTGCTCCAGATAATTTTAAAGTATTTGAGTACAGTACTCATAAGAATAAATGAGTACCAGGCTTCTCAATTCTGTACCATCGTATCTCAACACTTTAATTTTAGATATCTTTTACTTTTAAAGAAAATGCTGTGTTTTTTGTATTTTTATTATTAACACATGCAGTTGTATTCACTATTTTTACTCCAAACGATTTAATGAATGGAGACGAGAGCCTCTAAAATCTCGCTCAAATGAAGCCACAAACCTCCAAAATTGCACTCAAATTCCAAAATTTTCCCGGACCCTACCAGCAGGAGGGGGACACTGCCTCCCGCACCCTCCCCCAGGGCGTATTCTCCAAAAGGCTCTGGCTACGCCCCTGATTATAATGCCTCACCACTGTCTGAGGCTTATGGCTGGTATGATCATAATTATTTAACACTCACATTACCATAGACAAGGAATCTAGATTATCAGATTTGATTGAACATCTCAACTTAGTCTTTAGACTATTTTGTACTGAAAATGTCTCGTGAAAGTATGCTACATGCTACAATAACCTCGCATCATTTTTAAAAGAATAGCACACCACAAAAATTGCCCTTACATGGTACTGTTTGAATTAAAATGAGTACTTTCAAACAAGTAATTTACGCAAATACGCGGTCTATCTGGAGCACTGGCTTAATAGAATCAGTTAAATACTTTAATGACTATAACAAACAAACCAGAAAACAATCTAGTTGATTAGGCCTAATTAAAAATTGTTGGATTCAGGCAACCAGCCAAAATATAAGTAAGGTGGTTAGGGAATAAATAAAAAAAAATGTGTATGTCATACATGTCATATGTAATAAAGTTTGACATTTTTGAGTAAATCATACAGCCGGGCTGAAGGAACCCATTGAATCAATAATTTTTTAAGATTTTGTTCTGGATTTTCTTAGGTTGATTAACCCAAAACAAAACACATTTTTATATTAAAGCCGTATCACGGATACTGCAGATAATTAATTATAAATAATATAACTATAATTAATACTATACCATAATCTAAATGTTCATAAGGCCAAATAGAATTATATGTCTGGTTCCTATTACATGCCCCCAAAAAATAGGGTAGGTAGGCAGGGAAAATATTTTATTTTCTATTTTGCCTTCTTTTTTTCTCTCAATACTTTTAAAACCTAATAAACTAAGTAAAGTATATATTTGTTGATAGTAGGTACAGAACGAAAAGAACATAAAAACATTTAGGGTCAGCCCTTATTTGTTTGTTTGTATGATGTTTTACTTCATCTTCATTGGACGCAGACCACCCACTTTTCCTGGGTAGAACCAGTACTGTACACCTCCCACCATTCGTAAGAATCAACACTTCCTCACTTACAAGTCGAGCTCCCAGTAGGCCCTTAAAAATGGGGTCGTGAAACCGGAACACACATATTATTTTACCTGGCATAATAAAACAGAACAATAATGACTTATGACAATATGGATAGATAAATGGTAATGATGATTGGATGATGGTGTGCAGAATGATGATTGGATGATGGTGGGTAGAATGATGATTGGATGATGGTGGGTAGAATGATGATTGGATGATGGTGGGTAGAATGATGACTGGATGATGGTGGGTAGAATGATGATTGGATGATGGTGGGTAGAATGATGACTGGATGATGGTGGGTAGAATGATGATTGGATGATGGCGTGCAGAATGATGATTGGAGGATGGTGGGTAGAATGATGATTGGAGGATGGCGTGCAGAATGATGATTGGAGGATGGTGGGTAGAATGATGATTGGAGGATGGCGTGCAGAATGATGATTGGAGGATGGTGGGTAGAATGATGATTGGAGGATGGCGTGCAGAATGATGATTGGAGGATGGTGGGTAGAATGATGATTGGAGGATGGCGTGCAGAATGATGATTGGAGGATGGCGTGCAGAATGATGATTGGATGATGGTAGGCAGAATGATGATTGGATGATGGTGGGTAGAATGATGATTGGATGATTGTGGGTAGAATGATAATTGGATGATGGCGTGCAGAATAATGATCGGATGATGGTACATGTAGGTAGAATGATGATTGGATGATGGTGGGTAGAATGATGATTGGATGATGGTGGGTAGAGTGATGATTGGATGATTGTGGGTAGAATGATAATTGGATGATGGCGTGCAGAATAATGATCGGATGATGGTAGGTAGAATAATGATTGGATGATGGTGGGTAGAATGATGATTAGATGATGGTGGAACTAGAATGATGAAATGTTTACAATGTGCAAACAATAAACACTATTATTCATACAATACCACAACAGGAATCACGCACAATATCTTGCAATCTGATTCAACCAATGGACGAATAATCCAGAAAAAAACAGCAACTCTAAAATTGTATTACGGTACCCTTATTTCATTACATGCAAGCAGGTTTAAAGAGAACTTATAAATCCAGGTGTTTGAAGGCTTAATATATCAGAGCTGCAGATAAGCATCACCGAACAGTGATTGAATACCGGATTGTGAATTCAACATTTTAATTGAAAAATCTAAATTAAAAAGCGGGATAATTCAGATAAAATACATGACAGAGTTATGGTTCTTATCATACAACATAGTGTAATGATAATAAACAAGTGTGACAGAGTTTCAAAGCTTTCCGACAATTTGTTTTTGAGAACTGAAGAAAACAAAAACTTTAACCAAAACATTAAAAGGCGTAGACGGACGGACAAACAGACAAAAATTGCCAAGCTGTAAGCCTGGATTTGCTACACACACCGGCTAAAAACCCTCATTTTTTTTAAGTTGTGAGTATCATTACTCATCAAGCTACTAAAACTACTCACAACTTTTAAAAATCACGAGTATTATATTTGAATGTATTGTCCTGTGAAACAGTTTATTCCATATTTACATGATAAAAATTGTTCCAAACATGTGCCTTCCAAACATGTGCCTAAGGTCATAATTAGTGTTTCATTTGTATTAACTTAACTTCCACTTAATCAGAAAAGTTGTTTATTTTAAAATGTATTAATTTGCATCCATTTTTGAAAGCATGAACTATTTAAAGAAATTGTTTGCCATATGTTCCTTTAAGGTTGGCCTAATTATCGCATTCCAGTATAAAAATATAGACAAATACAGATGATTTTGGCTACCCACTTTATTACTGCGTGTATAATGTCCCTTGCTCCTCATTTACAATCTGCTGATATATTTGATATCATCTGGTCAATATTTTTGTTAGCAAACAGGTGATGTCATCCAGTCAATCTTCTTTTTTTTTAATACAGAACTTAGAATCATTATACCAATAATATAAACATATATGCTACGGACCATGTATCATGTTTATTGACCACGCTGCAAACCAGAATCATTATTTGGTCATCTGCTTCTTCCATCAACACCAGGACATATTTGTTAATCAGAAATATTGATTCTGCTTTGCTGGAAGTTCCATTTTTATAAAGTTGGGCTCCATCATTCCAATGCTCTTACAATATAGTCACTTGTTACAATGTAGTCACTTGTTACAATGTAGTCACTTGTTACAATGTAGTCACTTGTTACAATACTTGTTACAATGTAGTCACTTGTTACAATGTAGTCACTTGTTACAATGTAGTCACTTGTTACAATGTAGTCACTTGTTACAATGTAGTCACTTGTTACAATGTAGTCACTTGTTACAATGTAGTCACTTGTTACAATGTAGTCACTTGTTACAATGTAGTCACTTGTTACAATGTAGTCACTTGTTACAATGTAGTCACTTGTTACAATGTAGTCACTTGTTACAATGTAGTCACTTGTTACAATGTAGTCACTTGTTACAATGTAGTCACTTGTTACAATGTAGTCACTTGTTACAATGTAGTCACTTGTAGTCGTACCAGCGAAGGTGCTGATACCGTCTGATTTCCAATCATAGGTCAAGAAACTATCACAGAATCTACAAACCAAGAATCTATCACTGAAGCCATATATCATTGTCGATGTTGACATTCCAGTTGACGAACCTTACCCTGTTTCCGGAAAAAGAGTTAAAGAAAGATGGGAACTGCAATGAACGGATGATTGCAACGTTTCCATTGATGCACAGCCATGACATGAATTGAGACCTCTTCTACAGTGATTAATGGATGAATTGCGACTTCTTCTACAGTGATTGATGTCCCTCTAATCCAGAGTCTGTCCTTTTGTTATCTGTAATTAATAATATACGGAACAGTTAAATATCCGAATTAAGCTGTATGTTGTTTTATTTCAGATTTAACAGCTGAAATTTCTTTTATTTGTGAGAATTTTGGTTCAACCTTTTCATTCTGCACAAGCTGAGGAGCAAGGACAAGCACCAACAGTGGAGCGAGTGCCGGATTGCAAATTCACTTGAAAATCTAACAGAAAGGGGAAAAATTAAGGTAAAATACACGACAGAGTTACAGTTCTTGTCATATAATATTATGTAATGATAATGAACATGTGTGTCAAGTTTCAAAGCTTTCCGACAATTTGTTATTGACAAACGAGGAAAAAGTCAAAACGCGTAGGTAGACAAATGGACGGACAAAAATTGCCAAATTATAAGACTGGATTTGCTATGCAATCCATCTAAAAAAGGCCAGACTGAGTCCTGATAAACGTGGGCCATGAATAATATGTTTACCGTTAACTAAAAAAATGTGATGATGGAACATGGATAACCCGTGTCAGTCACATAAATCAATAGTGTATGTTTGCCAAGGTCATTCTCATTCAACTTCTTTTAGTCAGTCCCGAACATGTAGCAGTCATGCAAGTGTTAGTGTGTACATGTATGAAGTTTGAAAGCTGTACAGCTGTTTTTGTGCCAGAAATCAACTAAATGAACTATGTACAATTAAAAAACATGCACTGACCTACCAAAAGTAATAGATTTTATAAAGTTTTTGTTATATCTCAGCATTACCATGTCAGCATAATCAATCATACTGACCTACTTTTGGTAAAAAATGGGATGTTTGTATGCAGTTTGAAAGCTCTAGACGGCTTCTTTTGCCTGCTAAATGGACTTAATTAAAAACTTGAATGTTTTACTGATGGGACAAACAGATAGGGGTAACACTATATGTCCACTCCACTCTCATGACGGGGTATAAACAGTTCAACACTAACAGAAAGTAAGATTTAAACAATAATGACAATTATGAATATAATTATCTCCAAAGTGCAGATTGGACATTTACTATGCAATCTGCTTATCGCACAACTGCTGTAACACGTGACCTTACCCTAGCTTCTATATACTCCACCCGCCGCTCCATCTGTGTAAGTTTCTCATTCAGAGTTGCCAGTCGCGACCTGCACGATGTATCTGAAGAGGGAAATCACATTTACGTTATCAGGATGGAATCATAATCTACAAAATATGGGACACAGATACCCAAATCGACATGGTGGATAGTAAATTAAACCGTAACCCGCTAAGCACAACTATAAATTATAATAGCCTTTGCGTAACTCGCAGCTGATCAGTTACAATATCTGGCTGCTGATCAGTTATTTTCCCCAAAACACCCCTTTGTCACATAAATGGAATGGTCTTAATTCAAAGAAAGAACAGTCCATTATATATATGTACATGTAGGTGTTAACAGAAACTATGAAGAAGGCAAACAGGCGTGGCTCAGAGGATAGAATGGTGGACTTGGACCCAGACATCACGGATTCAAGCCTCACTGATGCCACTGAATTTCTTTGCTATGTTTTTAGGCAAAATTTTATTCTTTAGCTTCCTTTTCTTTCTGATGAAGCCTTGTAATGGAGTGTATCCTCCACGAAGCATGTAAACAACCACAGGAAGCTAATACAATGTCTGTTATTGATAAATGACATTAAATAAGGTCAAGGTTGGTCACATTGTCCTGCAAGTTTGGTCACATTGTCCTGCAAAGATGGTCACATTGTCCTGCAAGGTCGGTCACATTGTCCAGCAAGGTCGGTCACATTGTCCAGCAAGGTCGGTCACATTAGCCTGCAATGTCGGCCACATTGTCCTGCAAGGTCGGTCACATTGTCCAGCAAGGTCGGTCACATTATCCTGGAATGTCGGCCACATTGTCCTGCAAGGTCGTCCACATTGTCCTGCAAAGTCGGTCACATTGTCCGGCAAGGTCGGCCACATTGTCCTGCAAGGTCGGCCACATTGTCCTGCAAGGTCGGCCACATTGTCCTGCAAGGTCGGTCACATTGTCCTGCAAGGTCGGTCACATTGTCCTGCAAGGTCGGCCACATTGTCCTGCAAGGTCAGTTACATTGTCCAGCAAGGTCGGTCACATTGTCCAGCAAGGTCGGTTACATTGTCCAGCAAGGTCGGTCACATTGTCCTGCAAGGTCGGTCACATTGTCCAGCAAGGTCGGTCACATTGTCCAGCAAGGTCGGCCACATTGTCCAGCAAGGTCGGTCACATTATCCTGGAATGTCGGCCACATTGTCCTGCAAGGTCGTCCTGCAAGGTCGGTCACATTGTCCTGCAAAGTCGGTCACATTGTCCTGCAAGGTCGGCCACATTGTCCTGCAAGGTCGGTCACATTGTCCTGCAAGGTCGGCCACATTGTCCTGCAAGGTCGGTTACATTGTCCAGCAAGGTCGGTCACATTGTCCTGCAAGGTCGGCCACATTGTCCTGCAAGGTCGGCCATATTGTCCTGCAAGGTCGGTTACACTGTCCAGCAAGGTCGGCCACATTGTCCTGCAAGGTCGGTTACATTGTCCAGCAAGGTCGGTTACACTGTCCAGCAAGGTCGGTCACATTGTCCTGCAAGGTCGGTCACATTGTCCTGCATGGTCGGCCACATTTTCCTGCAAGTTTGCCACATTGTCCTGCAAGGTCGGTCACATTGTCCTGCAAGGTCGGCCACAAGGTCCTGCAAGGTCGGCCACATTGCCCTTGGTTGGATGTATAGTCCTCATTCAGATGTATCTGTATATAAAGCAACTTGAGAATGTAGGAATATCAAAGTATTAGGAACAGAGATTCAGCTAATAAAATTCTTTAACCAGAGTCAATCGTAAAAAGTATGTCAAGGTCGGTCACAGCTCAGAAATTACTAAACATTCAGAATGTTTAGTTCTTAATAGAGCTTTCAGTGACATAGTAATGGGGATAACCTAGCACACAGAAATTATTCAAAAAGTATGTCAAGGTAGGTCATGTGACCAGTCTTCTTTTCATATTCATATTAAAGAATGTATAGGTTGTATAGATATAGGTTTATTGATGAATGGATTATTAATGACTTAGAAACTAAGGAAAACAAAAACCGTTAACCAAAATCAATGAAGCATAAAAAGGGCGACATCGGTTGTGGTAACCTACTATTGGTTTTAAATCTAATTTATAGTAATCATGTAGGTGCATCACTGCATCTGCAATTTAAATTGAATTAAAATGAATTGGATTTTAGTCGCACCAATGGCTAAGGTCATATGGTGACTTTTCCAGCTTCCATTGTTGGAGGAAGACCCCAGGTGCCCTCCGCACGGGCAGGCACCTAGGTAGAATCACCGATTTCAGTGAGGCCTCTATAGCCCAGTGGTAGAGCACTGTTACCACTGGGCTCACAAGCAGAAGGCTGTGGGTTCAAACCCAGCCGGATGCTGGTCTCTCCATATCATGTTTCATTAATTCATTCCTTATCATTCATCACCATTCGGCAAAATTCCACCTTCTTGGCCCTCAAATTTGCTTCATGAGTAGTTAGTATGTTCACTGAAAGAAGGGAAGCTGTAGACAGAAATTCGTTCTTCGTACGGTGCATCTAAAGTATGCAGTGGCCAGTAGTCTAGTAGTGGCATAGTAGCTTGAATGGAGTACCATGTTTCACAGCAATAGACAATAATAGAAGACATATCAGCAATGTCCCAGAAACAGTGCAATCCAAAGGAAAAAAGAGAAACATCAGATGAACTGTGGGTGAACAGCGAGTCATCGTAAAAACGGAATATACAGCGAGGCTTCAGCAGAAAGTAATTCACAACAGATCAGCATCCAGTAGGAGGGACAACAGCAGACCTGGCGAAAGATGGAGTGAGGTGAGGCGAAAGAAAAGAGAAGATAAAAGGGGTTGAGAAGGTGGGCCAAAACAGAAAGAAAAAAAAGAATCACCGATGTTCCGCAACCCAGATGGATAGCCTGCAATTTGAAGTGTAGGCCTATCGATGTCTTGATTTCAAATTGACTGATCATGATCTCTATATAATTTATTATATTACATGTAATTTTTTTAAATTGAGTATTGAATTTAATTAATTTTAGGGTTAAAATGAACGTGACAATCAATGCTCTTATGGTAGTATGTACCTAAGGTAGAGCCATGATTCCTTGGCTTAGATTTATAGGACCACCCCACCACCGGTTAAGTTTCCAATATGGAAAGAGACAACATGACAGCAGTGAATGTAAATACCAAACATGTCTGAGAAATATTGAGTGGGTTACAAAAACACTCAATCGGCATATATTCTTCTATTTCGTGAGTTTTATTAATGCATATATTGTAAGGTTTGTTTTATTGAAATACATGACGTCTTTATAAATCCCTCTTGATGGGGTCGACCTGGATACCTACCTACTCTATAAAGGATCATATCATAGCTCCAATGTCTATGGTAGGTACAATATACTAAAATGTATTAAGCAAGAAATCTGCAGATTCACATCACTCTCGTCTAACAGGGGGAGGACTTGAACATAAAAGGTAAAACCTTTTTAAATGAAAGATTGCTATGTTTTTAATACCAAAAACAAAGTTTACAGTTTGCTGATAAACCATATACCTTTGTTTAAATACCCGTGGAAGGATTATAATTTATAAAATGATGTGGCATTTATGTGAGGTCCACACCTCATCCCCACCCACACATAGCTCCCCCTCAATTTTTTTTCCATATTATATCTCTAAAATGCTTGGTGGTGTGGGGAAGGTATTTTCCTAAAGTAGACCTCTAAAAAGTAGGTTAACATGTTTAAGGTCATAAATGAAACCCATGTGTTCAACATGATGCGCTTCCCAAGACAAACCTATGTCAAAATAGAACTGTATGTCTTCCAAAGATTAAACTATAAACTAAGTATAAATCATCCACATGTAGATGATGAGAAAGTGACATAAAAAATTAAATGTAAAAATTACTAAGTTATCTGACCTTTCCTTGGAGGGTGAAGGTCACATCCACATTTTCTTTGTCACGTTGCGATGTATTACCCAAGACCCAAGCAAACTTTGAGAGGTCTAGAGCACACAGTTTGTGATAAAGTGATCTAAATGCAAAAGTTGAATGTAAAAATTATTAATAGTTGAATGCAAAACTTAAATTATCTGCCATTTGCTTGGAAGGTTAAGGTCACATCCATATTTGCTTTGTCACGTTGCAATGTACCACCCAAGATACAACTATAAGCAAAGTCTAAAACATCTAGTACATACAGTTTGTCAGAAAGTAACCTAAACGCAGATGTTGAATGTAAATACTATTAAGTTATCTCCCCTTTGCTTGGAGGGTCAAGTTTTGAATAGGTCTTTGAACAGCATTTGGTTGACATCTTGATTCTTATTTCCGGATTGGCAAAAAGGTTTGCAAGCTGATATGCTAATTGGGCATGTTAAAAATTAGACGAAAATGTGAACTAAATCAATCTATTTTGTTTTTTACATTCCCGGAAACAACCATCAGTTTCAGAACAGACTGTTTTTTCAATTTTGTTTGCCATTTTCGAACAAGGTTGCGGACTAAGGAGCAATATTTAGTATTAATCAATACTGCCATGTACATATAATTCAACTGATAATAAAATAGGTACATGTGTATTGGATTGATGCTTGGAAGCAAATACACGCGCGTCATAAAAACATGCAGGTGGTACATTAGCTGCGTCAGAATTGTGTCAAATTGAATTTCCATGCGTCAAAACGTGTGTGTACGAGTCCATTGATAACCCTGTGCTCTCGACTGATTTTGTGTTGTGTGGCATGAACACAGTGTATAAACATTTTAATTTAGTAAGAGGGATCATAGAAAATCTTATTATATAACCCAGACATCAAGTCATAATTTACCATAATTCAAGTAAAACTGGACAAGTAACAGCATTGTTTAAAAAGGGGAAAAAGACTGAGCCAGCCAATTATAGGCCTGTAAGCCTGACTAGTGTGGTATGCAAGACTATGGAAAAACTAGTGAGAAAAAGGATTGTCGATCACATGCAAAAGCATAAGTTATTTAGTAACAAACAATTCGGCTTTATAGGCGGTCGATCAATGACATTGCAGTTACTCCATGTTTTAGATCACTGGACAAGGATACTAGATGGTGGTGGTGTAATAAACACTATATACATGGATTTTATGAAAGCTTTTGATAAAGTTCCACACAGAAGGCTACTGTCCAAGCTACAATCGTATGGTATAAGTGATCAGATGTGTAGGTGGGTCGAGAACTTTCTGAGCAACCGAAAACAAAGAGTGCATCTGAACGGAAAATACTCGTCATGGATGGATGTCACCAGTGGGATTCCACAGGGTTCGGTATTGGGGCTAATTTTTTTTGTAGTTTTTATAAATGACCTTCCAGGCTGTGTTCAGTCGAGCGGTTTTCTATTTGCGGATGACACAAAGTTATATCGTGAGATACAGGACAGGATGGACAGCATTGCTATTCAGCATGATCTGGACAGTTTGTTCGCGTGGAGTGAAAGGTGGTGCCTGAGATTTCACCCAGATAAGTGCAAGGTCTTACCAATATACAACAAAAGAAAGACCTGCGAGGACCCTGTATACACCATGGACACTTACGCTGGTGGTGTGAAACAACTAGAAGTTGTGGAAGTTGAAAAGGATATAGGAGTGAACATTGATAGCCATCTTGCATTTGATGAGCATATTCAGATCCAAGTGAACAAGGCGAACAAGATAGTAGGCATTATTCGGAGAACATTTAGCCATTTAGACTATAAAACTTTTTGCCTGCTGTTTAAATCACTAGTCAGACCACATCTCGAGTAGTGTGTGGAGCCCTATGTCTACGCAGAGCACAGAGACGATAGAAAACGTTCAGAGAAGAGCCACTAAAATGCTACCATTTCTACAATACAAATCGTATACTGAGCGTCTAAATATATTGAATCTGCCCACCTTGAAATATCGACGACTGAGAGTTGACATGATAGAGACATACAAGATTCTAACAGATGTATGTGATCACAATGTCACAGGAGGACTGTTTGAGAAACATCTAAGCACCACCAGAGGGCACTCGCTCAAAATCAAAAAGGCAGGGTGTCGGTTGGACGTGAGGAAGAACTGTTTTACAATGAGATTTGTGGACATCTGGAATAGTCTTCCAGAAACTGTGGTAGAGGCCAAGTCAGTTAAATCATTTGAGAACAGACTAGATAGGCTTTGGAGGGATCATCCGATGAAAGCGGATTACACTGTACAGTACAGCGATATACAGAGAGCCGGAACGCTCACCAGCACAGACATGAACATAGTGGAGCAGCAGCTCCTGCGTTCATAAGCAACGTAGGTAAACGTAAGTAGGTAAGTAAGAGTTATGACATTTCTGCGAAAACTAATGACAATATTAATTGTCAGTGAATAGTACCAATCGGTAAGAAAAATCATTTACCAAATGAGTTGAGGAAATCGGATATTTTCTTGATGCTACATGTTATTACTTCAATGTATTCTCGGTTTGCCCAGTCTTGCTGGATAGGTCTTTGAACAGCATTTGGTTGGGGAGCTGCCGACATCTTGATTCTTATTTCCGGGTTGGCAAATAAGCAACAATCTGATTGGTGGATTTATGGCAAATTGAGCTAATCAAAACAGATGACAAATCTTTGTAAACTAGAAAGTGATTGGTCTATAGAATCAGATAAATACCAATGAGATTTTACTTTACATATGTAAACAAATTTATGGATCTGGAGAGAATCTTTATAGATTCTTTCAGAAATTTGAATTCAGTACTTTCAGGTAAGTTCGTTTTTCTTTTCTTTTTAATATCACACATGCATAATAAAGATACCACGATCCAGCCAACTGTACTGTTTTATTAATAAATATTTCGACCTATTTGTCACAGGACTAGAAAAATGTGCAGCCAGACCGGGGCTCGAACCCGGAACCTTCGGACTACCGTTCCGATGCTCTACCGACTCATTTGCATGTTTCTCAAAGTTTACTCAGTCACGGTCCCCGGTTGGGTTGGGTGCCAAATGTCACAGGACTAGAAAAATGTGCAGCCAGACCGGGGCTCGAACCCGGGACCTTCGGACTACCGTTCCGATGCTCTACCGACTGAGCTAGCCGGCCGGACAGTGCAACATCAATCTACCTGTTAGATATCCATAACCGTGACACGTTTTGCTACGTACAAGTTTCGGGATTGGGGGGGGGTGGGGGGAGGTGGGGCGTACAGGTGTTGGCCTTCTGTCTCTGCCTCACCATTTTCTCAGTTCTCTCTCCGCTCTTCTCCACAGAGTACTGATAACAGGTGGTGGCCTTCTGCCTCTCCCTCACCATTTTCTCAATTCTCTCTCCGCTCTTCTCCACAGAGTACTGATAACAGGTGGTGGCCTTCTGCCTCTCCCTCACCATTTTCTCAATTCTCCCTCCGCTCTTCTCCACAGAGTACTGATAAACAAGTGACGTAATCATTTCATAATTCAAATCGGAGCCAGAAGTCAATTACCAGAAAATTTAAAAGTGTATCAAAATGGGCCTACGAAAGTAGGACCTAGGTCTCGAATTTGTACGCTAACTGTGCACTGTAGTTCAGTGGCGTACCACTTGACTGGGAAAACATTTCTAAAAGGGCCCAAGAAACCAACAGTTTAAACTGGCCTCGAAGACAGTGTAAACAGTGAACAACTATCAGTCGCGCAGACAGAACGTGTATCCTCAAGTATCTTGTTCTCAAGCCAATTTTTATTTTGCGTAGTTTTCCTAGACTATGAAGCACTTTGACAGACGATCACAGTCAATGTTTACAATCAAAAGATTGATTTATAGCTATTTGACGAGCTAAATACGAAATAAAAATACAGAATAAAGCTAAATTATTATTTATGCAAGTCATACATACCTATTTTATTAATTGTTCACTCTTAATAATTTTCAACCTCTGTTTAAAATGTTAAAAATCTAGTTATAAACGTCCTACTAATGCTGATGGGGTCATTGTCGTACCGGGTACTACAGAGAGGCACCCGGGGTACATTTATGTATACAGAAACGTACCCGAAAACCATCGAAATCCAGAAAGGCCCCCAAATTTACATAAATGTACCCGAGACAAAATACAATGTCGTAAAACGCGGCCGTAACATATTCTGTTACTTCTTCATTGTTTACAAAGTTTAATCGAATCACTTTTTTAAACGGACACACGGCAATCTTGAAGTGTTTGAATGTGTGTATGTTTGTGTGTAGTTCTGAGGTTTATCTGAGTCCCTCCACCAACAAACACGACAAGCGCGAGATAGCTCACGTATCTTGAAGCGATGGGTACAATAGAATCTGGACTATGATCTGCGTTGAATATGTTGGTTGGTCTGATGCTGCTGTGTTGTAGATTCTGTTGATCGTATGTTGGTTGTTGTCGCTTCCGCTCTGTGGTTTTTTCGCTGCGGCGGTGTGTTGGGGTGGGGTCTGGATGACATCCTTTAGGTGGTTGAGTCAACGAACTACTGTGCTGGTGCAGTTTAGGTAGCCCAGTTTGGGGCCACACCCATCACAATATGACCCCTGCACCGCACACACCATCCGACGGCCCGTACATCTTCCCCTCTTCGGTCTTCAGTCAAATGTACATGTAGGCCTCTGCGTCGATCCCTATTAGTATTACTGCCTACATACTGCTACTTCTACTGTGTGGGGTTGATCTCAGCTCCGGCCTGCGGACTTCTGACGTCAAGAGTTCGGTGTAGCCATCAGGTGATGTGTGCTGTGACGGGACGCAGGAGACATCCTCCTCACTCTCGGTCAAATGACACTCAAGCTACTAAACTCTATGGGCTGACCTAAGTGGCGTATAGGGCTGGCAAGGCGACTCCTACACAAACATCATGAGTGTCATCAGTGCCCACACAGCGAAGTGCATGCGGTGAAGATAGCAGGTGGGAAGTGTTTGAAATTAGTGTCTCGATGTATATATTCAATATACTTTTTCCCTGGTTACATTTAAATAAATAAAATTTAAGTATTCACTATTTCGTCTTATTATACTATAAATTTTAATATATTATTCAAGGAATGCAGATGGTCTAAATATTTGACCTACTCTTCTTGAATGACGAGCTGCATATTTGTTAACTATTTTTGCGCGGGGTTTGATGATTTACAACTTCTGGTTTTACGACAATGCGTTCTGTATTTTATTACTAACTATGGCAGCCTAAATATGTTTTTAAGAACATTAGCGCAATAGTTAATGATAAACAATATTGTTTAAGTAGTTGTTTTATCAAGTTCTAAATTGTTTTAATTCCGCCAATGAGATCTTGTTTGTCCGGGTACTTTTCTGTATATTTGGGGGCCGTTCTGGAATTCGAAGATTTTCGGGTACGTTTCTGACAATTCTGTATACATAAATATACCCCGGGTACCTTTCTGTAGTACCCGATACGACAATGACCCCATCAGCGATACGACAATGATCACATCAGCATTGTCGTATCGGGTACTACAGAAAGGTACCCGGGGCCATCTTTAAAAAATTGTTGGTTTGCTGTGCTCCGACCCAAAAGGTTTTAGGTGGGTAGGTTAAGGTAGGTGGGCGATTATTTTTTCCCCCACAAAGACAGTCAAAACCATAAGGAAAAAAAAGATAAAAGAATTGCAATAAAAAGTTTTGGGTAGGGCCCTTTTTAGTGAGTAGGTCGAGCACAGCAAACCAAATATTTTTTATGGATGGCCCGGGGTACATTTATATATATATACAAGAACGTATCCGAAAATCTTTGAATTCCAGAACAGCCCCCACATATACAGAAACGAACCCGGACAAACAAGATCTCATTGGCGGAATTGAAACAATTTAGAACTTGATAAAACAACTACAGTTAAACAGTATTATTTATCATTAACTATAATAATTGCTCTATTATTCTTCAAAACATATTTAGGCTGCCATAGTTAATAATAAAATACAGAACGTATTGTTGTTAAACCGGAAGTTGTAAATCATCAGACCCCGCGCAAAAAAGTAAACAAATATGCAACTCGTCATTCAAGAAGCGTTGGTCAAATATTTAGACCAACTGCATTCCTTTAAGGCAGAAGCAGTTGTGAGCGGCTTTTAAAAAGTGAATCGATTAAACTTTGTAAACAATTAAAGTTTCGTTTCCGTGAAGTAACAGAACGCGTTACGTCCGCGTTTTACGACATTGTATATGTCTCCGGTGCATTTATGTATATTTGGGGGCCTTTCTGGATTTCGATGATTTTCGGGTACTTTTCTGTATACATAAATGTACCCCGGGTGCCTTTCTGTAGTATCATCAATTCATCATATAATTAATGGTTTATAGACGAAAGAATCTTTGACTTGCTAAGTATTGCGTGGATTTTTTGCATTTAATATATATATATATATATATTTACATTTGTGTGAGATACTTTTTTAGAACGAGGTATTTTGACGTATAAAAAATTTGATTTACCATGTACAGAAAACAGTTTCGTTTTGACATACAAAAAAAATGTGATGTGACAGTATAATTCTATTTGTAATTAATTTAATTTAACTGAAATATTACATTTTGAAATTGAAAAGACGCAGACTTTATTGGTAACTTTGCTGTTTGATATGCAACTGACTTGGATTGTCTCTGGAGGAAAATTGAGACAGACAAGACGTGTGTTTGTGTTCATTTTGTATCTGCGATCGCTTAGGCTATCGAGAACTGGTAACGCCAGGATACATTATATAAAGTTGGCTAAAATAAAGTATTTAAATTGCAACAAAAAATACCGCGACTTTGATTAAACTTTTGTTTAGTTACCATCCGATAACATTTGTACATAGATGACCCTCAACTTGTTTACTTCCAGTGAACGGCATGTGTTTCCGTTCACCTTTCCCAGTTTATCTCAAATGTACATTTTTTGCATATTTGCACAGCCAAATCTGTTCAAGGTTGAAGGTCATATGCACTATATTTTATGTCCGCTCCATATCTTGAACCGCTTGAGGGATTTTGAAATACTTTGGCACAAATGTTCACCATATCGAGACGACATGCAAAGTGCAACTTTTGGCCAGGTTGGTTCATATGCATTTATACACTGAGAGTGTGTGTGGGGGAGACATATGTTTTTGTTACAAAAACAACCCTGTCCAGTTTTAATTATCATTGAATTAATATGTATGCATTGCTTGATTATTATAGAACACTGACGGGTAAAACACAGTAATGGGCTCAATTATTGTGTTGCACCATGGGGTCAAAATTCGAAATTCTTTAAAAGACCTCAAATTGCATTTTCATAAAACTTCATGGTGCCAAGTTATAAAAACTCATTTGATATAAAGATTGTCCAACCCCAATTGTTTTTTTAAAGATATTAGAGAGGCTAGTGTAATTTGGTACGGACACTACACATCATTCTGTCATTGATATAACATATATTTTAATTTTTAATTAAAAACTTAATTAAAGTGATGCAAAATATTATCAATCAAACTCTAACAACATGTAATTAAGAAGTATTTTCTCTTTTATGTCAAAATGTACAGTCAGAGCTCTAAACTTAAACAGTTACAAGTTATTTAACTGCTGGAAGTTATTAAAATGGCAAATTATTATCTCCCTTTGGTTTACAGCAGCATATACTTTTCCCTAATAACCATTTGTAACATAAATCAGTTACCAAGATCATTTGCAAATAAATCGAAATAGTTGCCAAATATGCAGTGTTTGTTTATGTCTGAATACTTATTATTTAGGATAAATACATCTTCATCAAGATCCAATTAGCGTTGTTCACTAATTGTAATGTTGGTGCCTACAAAATGATTTTTAATGAATTTTATTGCATAACAGAGGTAACTTGAAAAGCTTTGCGCATTGGATTTTCATCGATGCTCATAGAATTTTATTGCATGGTTGTAAAGTTGAATAATCACCCTACCTGGAGAAAATTATATATACATGTATATAGGGAAAATTCCTGTATAGAAGATAGAATGCATCTAAACTTGAATGATTTTGCGGTAGTAACTGATTCTGGTTACTATCCCAGCTTCAGTTGTTTTTTTAATAACAGTCACAGGTTATGAAAAACGTAACTGTTTATTAGGTTGGAGCTTTGATTGATGTAGTCAAGAGTGAAAATTGCCTTGATTTGTATGAATGCTATTCCACATTAAGTCTTTTTGTGTTCAATAACAGATTATAATTAATAAATTAACATCAATAGTGATTTAGTTGTTCACAATTGTTTTTTTTAAACAAATCGTGATTTAAAGTAGTTTTTGCAGTCTTTCTATAAAGGTTATGGACACTACACAGAAGAGACTTTGAAGTAAATATGAACAAAAAAGATTTGTTATACTCAATGCATTTTAACTTATATGTACATGTACATCTATCATGGTTTGTTCTATGGCAACTAAGACACATAGTCATCCATAAAGTCTTGAATAACATTGACACTTGTGTGTACTAAAAATATATTCATATTAAATGTGAATATGGTGTTTAAATATTTATTTCCCAATTAAAACTGGCTTTAAACAAATCATCAATGTACATTATTAAAAAACAAAACCACAAGTAAATTTAAACCTGTTAAAATTTGTGTTACAGTACTGTAGATTAAAATTTTGATAGAACAAGTTAGAATGTAGTGTCAATAACCTTTCCAAACAATGTCAAATACCAGGAGTACGAGGAACAAGTTAGAATGTAGTGTCGATAACCTTTCCAAACAATGTCAAATACCAGGAGTACAAGGTTACAGACACTTACTTCACAAAGAATCATTATCAATAAATAAATAAACACATACTTTTTTACATGTGTGAGTTTTGACAAAGTGGTATTATTTTGTCACAACAAACGCGTATATGCTAGCAACAAATTACCTTGATTGTAGAAATTGAAAATAAAATGCATAAATTCATATTTTAACTATTTTTGTCTCGCCTTTTCGAAGAAAAAAAGAGACGTGTTGCTTTTCTGGTGGCGGCGGACGCGTCAACATTCAAGTTTTACGTTTAGGTCATTTTCTCACAAACTGTATCCACTAGAACTTTCAAACTTTGCTTATAGTTGTATCTTAGGTGGTACATCGCAACGTGACAAAGCAAATGTGGAAATGACCTTGACCCTCCAAGCAAAGGGCAGATAACTTAATAATTTTTAGGTTCGACTCTTGCATTTAGGTCACTTTTTCACAAACTGTATGCACTAGGCCTTTCAAACTTTGCTTATAGTTGTATCTTGAGTGGTACATTGCAATGTGACAAACCAAATGTGGATGTGACCTTCACCATCCAAGTAAAGGACAGATAACTTTAATTGTTACATTTACATCACTTTCTCATGAACTATAATTATGCTCTACATGTTTTAAACCTAATTTATAGCTTAATCTTTGGAAGAAAAAATATTCTATTTTGACATAGTTGGGTCTTGGGTAGTGCATCTTTTTGGACGCATGGATTTCATCTATGACCTTGACCTACTTTTTGGAGCTGATGATTTTTAGCTCTACTGGCCAAGGGCCTTCACTTTTCATCTGATCTTTACCAAACTTTAACAGATTGTTAATATCAATGAAAGCTTGGACAAGTTCGAAAACCAACCAGATCGGACCAGTAACAGCGGAGTTATGGCCCTTGTTTTAGTTAAAAATGGTATATTTTGCGTGTCTTTAATACGATAGGGCTTTCACTTTACCAGATGTTTTGCCTTTTTTTTATCATTAGTTTATTTTTTTGTTTAAATCTTTTTTTAATATATGTTTTTTTTTTGAGTATTTGTTTATTTATTCATATTTTTTTGTTTTTGTTTTTTAAATATTTGTTTTAATTTTATTTTTTTTAAATTCTTTATTTAATTTTTGTTTGAATTAATTTAAAAAAAAAAAAACCTTGTTAATAGCAGGAATCATTGCTATGATTTTTAGTTGTGCCTGTGCGTTTTTTTTCTCAGTTTATTGATGGAGTTACGGCCCCTTGACATTTTTAGCTCTACTGATCAGAGATCAGCAGAGCTTATGCCGTGGTGCGGCGTCCGTCTGTCTGTCCGTCCATCTGTCTGTCCGTCTGTCTGTCCGTAAACTTTTTTTTGTAGCGACTACTCCTCTGAAACTACTGAATGGATTTTCATGAAACTTTACAGAAATGTTGCCCATGAAGTCTAGTTGATCCTAGCAAAAATTCATGTTGATGTGAAGTCCAAGATGGCCACCAGATCTAAAAATAGGTTTTTAAAAAACAAGTTTGTAGCGACTTCTTCATGAAAACTGTAAGTGATATTGATATGGGACTTTTTCTAAAATGATCAGCATGACATGATGTTGGTCCTTGTCAAAAATCGTTTTGATTCAACGTTAAACATGGCTGCCAGCGGCCATCTTTGTTTACATACAGTTATATAGTAAAAACTTGTAGCGAATACTCCTTTGAAACTACTTGACAGATTTTCATGAAACTTTACAGGAATGTTGCTCTTAATGTCTAATTGATCCAAGCAAAATTTCAGATCGGCCAGAAATTCAAGATGGCCACCACAGCTAAAAATAGATTTTTAAAAAAGAAGTTTGTAGCGACTACGTCTTGAAAACTATAAGTGATATTGATATGGGACTTTTTGTAAAATGATCAGCATGACATGATGGTTATCAGAGTCAAACATTATTTTGATTCGACTTTAAACATGGCTGCCAGTGGCCATCTTTGTTTACATAGAGTTATATGATGAAAACTTGTAGCGACTACTCCTCTGAAACTACTTGACGGATTTTCATGAAACTTCACAGGAATGTTGCTCTTGATGTCTTATTGATCCTAGCAAAATTTCAGGTCGCCCGGAAATTCAAGATGGCTGCCATGGCTAAAAATAGATTTTCAAAATACAAGTTTGTAGCGACTACTACTTGAAAACTATGTGATATTGGACTTTTTGTAAAATGATCAGCATGACATGATGTTGGTCCTTGTCAAAAATTGTTTTGATTCAACGTTAAACATGGCTGCCAGCGGCCATCTTTGTTTACATAGAGTTATATAGTAAAAACTTGTAGCGACTAATCCTTTGAAACTACTTGGCAGATTTTCATGAAACTTTACAGGAATGTTGCATTTTATGTTTAATTGATCCTAGCAAAATTTCAGATCAGCCAGAAATTCAAGATGGCCGCCACAGCTAAAATTAGATTTTTTAAAAAAGAAGTTTGTAGTGACTACGTCTTGAAAACTATAAGTGATATTGATATGGGACTTTTTGTAAAATGATCAGCATGACATGATGGTTATCAGAGTCAAACATTATTTTGATTAGACGTTAAACATGGCTGTCAGCGGCCATCTTTGTTTACATAGAGTTATATAATGAAAACTTGTAGCAACTATTCCTGCAAAACTACTTGACGGATGTTCATGAAACTTCACAGGAATGTTGCTCTTGATGTCTAATTAATCCTAGCAAAATTTACAGGTAAAAATAATTTTTCAAAAAACAAGTCTGTAGCGACTACTTCCTGAAATCAAAATCAATCAGTAGAGCTTCAAGGTCATTGACCTCTTGTTATTTTTAAATTTCTTGTCGGCGCCTAACTCCTCCTAAACGCCTTGTTGGATTTCGACGAAACTCGGCAGGAAGCATCGGTAAGATGTCAAGTTTTGCATGTCACGCTTTTGTTCCAGTTTGCTGATTTTTGACGGAGTTATGGCCCTTTGACATTTTGACTTTAAATTTCTTGTCGGTGCTACTTCCCCTAAACGGCTTTTTGGATTTCTAAAAAAATTGGCATGAATCCTGAGTAGGATGTCTCATTGTGCAGAGAACGGTATATCAATCGATTCAATGAAATCTTGGACAAGTTTGAAAACCAGATAGATCTTGTTAGTAATGACAGAGTTATGGCCCTTGATTTGTTGAAAAATGCTATATTGTATTTTCCTTTGTTAAATCTGTAGTTACTTCATTTTTTATCTGATCTTTACCATATTTGTTTAGAATGTTTATATACCACCCCTGCCCCCACCCCCACCCCAGGCGAGCTTAATATGCGAGTCCATCGTCTGTCTGTTAGCAATTTATAAAATCGACATCTCCTCTGAAACCGCTTGAAGGATTTTGATGAAACTTCATCACAATGTTACTTGGGAGGGCCCCTCTCAGATTTATGTTTTTCATGGCCGCCAGTCATCCAAGATGGCCACTGTGGCTAAAATTAGGTCAAATTTAAGGAAATTTCAAACAACATCTCCTCCGAAACCACTTATTCCATTCTTGTGAAATATCATAAACATGTTCCTTGTGTTGGCCTCTATCAAGTTTGTGTTTTTCGTTGTCGTCGAATAATCAAAATGGCCGCCACAGAGATTCAAAATTTACATAGAGTTATATAGAAAAACGTTAAAAATGACATCTTCTCTGAAATCGCTTGAAGGATTTTGCTGAAACTTAAATCACAATGATCTTTGGGATATTTCCTCTCAGATTTATGTTTTTCGCGGCCGCCAGTCATCCAAGATGGCCGCCATGTCTAAAACTAGGTAAAATTTAAGGAAATTTCAAACAACATGTCCTGCTAAAACACTTATTCCATTCTTGTGAAATATGATAAACATGTTCCTTGGATTGGCCTCTATCAAGTTTGTGTTTTTCGTTATCTTCGAATAATCAAAATGGCCGCCACGACGACCCAAAGTTTTCTTGCAATAATCAAAATGGCCACCGTGGCGACCAAAAGTTTATATAGGAAATGGCTAATTATGACATCTTTACACAGTAGAGCAATGTTTTAAAAGAAGTACTGATGGGAATTTTATGTCGACAACCCTTGCAATAAGAGCCGTTTTAGCCAGTAGAGCATCCACAGGCCCTCTTGGGCCTCTTGTTTTTAATAGAATGGCATTTTGTTTTTAAACAAATGCACTTAAATGTCATCTCAGCAAACTCCATTGTTTTTAGTTACTAAAATGTTTACAAACTTTCATTTAAGCATCATTGACCTTTTTATTTTTAAGTCCAGCCCCTGAATAAGTTAGGCGAGACATATGAATCCGCGGATTTTTTGTTAGAATAAACGATACTGACAATAAATATAATGCATTCACTTTCTGTGTGACAACAGCATCGTTCTTTCTATAGTTCAAACCTTTTCTGTGATTATGAAGCAACAAGTAAAACAATACCAGTCAAGATATAAGCAAAAATTAGTACTTAAATGAGGTGTTAATTGTAGTGTTCAACATGTAGGTTACGGACACTACATGTAGGTTACGGACACTACATGTAGGTTACGGACACTACATGTAGGTTACGGACACTACATGTAGGTTACGGACACTACATGTAGGTTACGGACACTACATGTAGGTTACGGACACTACATGTAGGTTACGGACACTACATGTAGGTTACGGACACTACATGTAGGTTACGGACACTACATGTAGGTTACGGACACTACATGTAGGTTACGGACACTACATGTTTTTAGTAGTGTCCGTAACAAATTCACAATGCCAATATAATAATAGAAGCACACATTTTTAGCTCGACTATTCGAAGAATAAGAGAGCTTATGTAATCACGTCGGCGTTGGTGTCGGCGTCGGCGTCCCACATCAAGGTTTGCGTGTAAGCTGTGTTTACAAGTCTATATCTGTTACATTTCTTATCCTAGCACAACCAAATTTGTTCATGGGCTTCCTTATATCATTATCTTAAGGACCGCATAAGCAGTGTTGGTTCCTGTAACCCATGGACTCCCATGGAACCCAAATTATGATAGCCCATAAAACGTGCCCCATTTCACATCAAATTTTGCGTGTAAACTGTGTTTACAAGTCTATATCTCTTAAAATTCTTACCCTAGCACAACCAGATTTGGTCATTAGCTTCCTTATAGCATTATCATATGGGCTGCTTAAGTAATTTTGGTTCCTGTAACCCCTGCGCTCCCATGGAACCCAAATTCTGATAGCCCTTAAAATATGTATGTTTCACATCAAATTTTGCGTGTAAGCTGTGTTTACAGGTCTATATCTCTTACATTTCTTGTCCTAGCTGAACTAAATTTTGGAATTGGTTTCCTTATAGTATGTTGTAAAGGGTTGGATAAGTAATTTTGTCTTCTGCAAATTCTGGGCTCCCATGGAACCCAAATTGTGATGGGCTATAAAATGTGCAATAAAGGCAGATTTAGGTTTGCATGTAAGCATGTATATATCTAATGTATATATCTATAATTTTGGTTTGGGATTTGTTATAGCATTTGTTATAGCATTATGCATGTTATTACTTCACCCATATTGGGGCATGGGCTCCCTCCTCCCCACCCCCTACCCCCGCCCACACTCTCCTCCTTTATTTTTTTATTTTTTTTATACATATTTCTGTCTTGTTTTAGTCAATTCTTACACATATATGTTGCAACCCTCCCCCCACCGCCTCTCCCCCCTCCCCCCCCCCCCCCCCCCCCCCCCCCCCCACATGAAACTTGTTTTTACTTTTTTAATTATTTATTTTTTACATATTTCTTTGTTTGTCAATTCTTACACATATTATTGCCCCCTCCCCCCCCCCCCCCCCCCCCCCCCCGCTTCTCACCCACGCTCCACCACCCCC